>JADRCH010000031.1:20223027-20302084 GCA_019843965.1 Rhynchomys soricoides | reverse complement strand
AGAGAGAGAGAGAGAGAGAGAGAGAGAGAGAGAGAGAGAGAGAGAGACTTTGTACACACCAGAAGAGGGTATCGGATCCCACTACAGATGGTTGTGAGTCACTATGTGGTTATTGGGAATTGAACTCAGGACCTCTGGGAAAACAGCTAGTGCTCTTAATTGCTGAGCTGTCTCTCTATCCTGCATGACTATTTTTTTAAATGAAATGTTGTTATACTAAGAGATATTTTTGTAATAACTAAGAGATATTTTTGTAATATCTGCTTTTTCTTATGAATCTGCAGAATCATTTGGGGGTACAAATCTTATTAATTCCATGTCATTGGAATTGACTCATCCATGATAACATTTCATGATGGTCTTTATCAGTTATAAAAACTCATGGGGCTTAGTCCAGTACTTATGTAGTCATCCATGATTGCATACTTTGTGTCTTAAATGTCTCCTATATGCCTGAAATGCTATTGGAAGGTGGTGGAGCCTCTAAAAGGTGGGATCTTTCGGGATGTCTTAGATCAGTAAGGTTGTGACTTTGAAAGGGATTTTGAGACACAGGTCTCTTCTTTGCTTCCTGATTGTAATGAGGTAAGCAATCATGCTTCACCACATGCACACTGTTCTCATAAAATGCTGTCTTTCCACAACCTCAATAAAGCTAATCACCATGGAATAAAACTTCCAAGACCATGAGCCAAAATAAGTCTTTTCTCCATTTAAGATGATTAAGTTATTTTCTTACAATAGAAAGTTGGCTAACACACAGATCATAGTGGCCAATTCTAGTAGTCAATACACCTTAGAAAAGGGAATCTCAAGTGAGGACTTGTCCCCAGATTGGCCTGATGGTCTGTCTGTGGAAACTTTTCTGATTGATAATTCAAGTGGAAGGGAACAGCTTCTGGGTAAATAGGTCTGGGTTGTAAAAAACATAGCTGAACATGAGTCTGAGAGCATGTCAGTAAGCAGAATCCCTCCATGTTCTGTGTTTCAGTTCCTTTCCCCAGATTACTGACTAGAGCTCCTGCCCTGACTTCACTTCGTAATGGATTGTCATCTGTAAGCTGAAATCCTTTCCTCCTAAAGTTGCTTTTGGTCACAGTGTTTATTAGCAACAGAAAGCAAACTAATACAATAGTAAAATTTTTATCACAGTCTCAGTTGTTTAATAAACACACCTGCATAAAACAGACTCTTGGAGTACAAGGAAGTACTAATTCCTAAATGTGTTGGATGAAATGGATTATGGAGGGACCCTCTACTAAAAGGTAACTGTAGAGAACAATAAATCTTTTTCTATTGAGTCTAAAAAAATGACACTGAGCAGAAATATATTAAGACTACTCTAACAAATGATGAACACTATGGAACACCATGGTCATTTCTGTAGCTACTCAAGCAGAATGGAGGACAGTCCTCTGAGACACACAGAGGGAGGAAGCTAGCTGTACATCAAGGACAGCCTTCCAGAATTGCAGAGTGGACCAGGAAGTTCTTAGGTCATAGAAAGGAGCTTATGGTAGTGTGAGGGACTTGGAAGAATTCCAGAAGCCTGGCTAGCACCATTTCTAATACTGAATGGATATGTTCACTCTGGGGCTTTCTCTGCTCTGCACTTGTCATAAATTTTTAGAAGTCTACTGGTTTAAGACTGAGAGCCAACAGGGTGGCAGGCATGTCTGTATTTGTAGCTCACACAATCTGCCCAGAGGCTCTTGTAAAGAAGACAAAGGGTCCCATTCTCTCCCATTTTTATTCGTTTAGCATTCAAATACATCCATCCAGCTGAGCAAGGCTGATGTAAAAGAAAAATCTCCAGTCTATAAGGCTTGCTTTCCTGCCACCAGGTAAGCACTGGACTATTGACACTTTGATGCACAGTACTCAAGATGAAGGAACACTTGCTTGGAAGTTTTAAGTCAGACCCTAAGACTTGAGATCCATCTGTTCTCCATTAGCCAGTGCTGTTCAGAAATGGATAGCACACAGAGAAGCAAAGGACTGGCCCTTCCATTTGTTGGACCTATCCGCAGGATCTTTGGAACTGGTTGACATGATATGGATGATGCACTAGAGAAATAGAGGTCAGCAAAGGGTCTAAGTAAAGGCCTTATCTCCAGCCATCAGCTGCTGTCAAATAATGAGAAAAACTAAAGCAGCTTCATTGTTCTACAGTACTCTCAGCTTGTAACAGTAGATCCCAACAGTCTTGGAACTGACCAGCTCAGCCTGTACACCAGCTGTGCGGCAGGAGACAAGTCCTTCTAAGCCTCTTCTTACAACTCGAAAAGGGCTAATAAGCTATGTTGAGGTGGGTTATATGAAGAGGTAATGTATAAACAGTGAGCCAATATAAAGGCATATCTGTAGACATGATATTCATTTGAGCTTTTATTTATTCAGAAAATATGAATGAGCAAGTACCTCTCCTGGCACTGGGGATGCACAAGACATGGTGATGAAGGAGGCTGAGGCTGTTCTTCCGCCTGGAGTGAGTGGGGGCAGAAAACCAGAAGCTAAATAAACAAACAACATTTATTTCCAGAATGTAATGAGGAACAGTATGAGAGAAAGTACAGGATTTGGCCCTTTTTTACAGAGGGCCAAAAAAACTTCTCTGAGAAGCGTGTTTGATCTGAGACATAAAGATAAGAGCAAGTGAATAGAGTGGAATAAGGAGCTGTTGCTTAGGCAACATGCAGGAAGGGGATTCGATGACAGAGAGGCCAGGTGGCGGGAGGATGGGGAAAGGATGGGCAAGAAGTGGGGTAAAGGGTAAGAAGGATGCAAATGAGGGGAGATGATGAGGGACCTAATGGGTGCTGTCAGGAAATTTGATTCTGAAAGCAAGGGAATCTTACTAGGATGATGGCTATCAGTTAGGAGCAGCCGTGATGAAACCATGACTAAAGAGCAAATTGGGAGGAAAGGATTTATTTGGCTTACACTTCCATATTGCTGATCATCATTAAAGGAAATCAGGACAGGAACTCAAAACAAGGCACCTCAAGGCAGGCCATGAAAGATGCTGCTTACTGGCTTGCTAGGCCTATTTTCTTATAGAACCCAGGACTACCTGCCCAAGGATGATACCACCTACAATGGGCTGGGCCTTCCCACCAGCCACTAATTTAAAAAATGTCCTAAAGCTGGATCTTATGGAGGCATTTTCTCAGTTGAGGTTCACTCTTTTTAGATAACTCTAGCTCATATCAAGCTGACACAAAACTAGCTACGATAGGCAGGAAATATTACTTGAATTCCAGTAACTTCACAACAGTGTTTGGGGGAGAAGTTGTGGGAGGATGCTTAGGAAAGAAACTGATGAGGTGATTGCAGATCTCTGTTGGAAGCTTGGGCGGTGGTAGAAGGGAGGAAGGAACAGCCACAGACAGAGAAAAGATTCTGATGGAGGTGAAGGAAAGGATATAGCAGGGGATTCCTGGATGTAGGGAGTGTGTAGGGGATTCCTGGATGTAGGGAGTGTGCTGTCTGCAGTATGAAAGGTAGTTAGGTTCAGGGTGATGGCAGAAGGATATGCGCAGACATCAGGCAGGAGGCTGGAAATGTGAGGCCACAGTTCAGGAAAGACACAGTCCAGATTGAAGACATAAATTGGGAATTACAGTGTAGGTGTCACACACACACACACACACACACACCACCACCACCACCACCACCACCACCACCACCACCACCACCACCATACTCACACATATCATACCATACATACATACACATATACCACCATACACACATACACATACCATACCACACATGCACACACACACACACACACACACACACACACACACACACTACACTATACACACATATATACTGTACCACACACACACACAAGATAAATTATTTCTAAACTTAAAGTAGGAGACTAGTCAGTGCTCAGTGGATGGAGATGAAGGGCTAAGGAAAGCAGAGTATGTCCTGGTGCTGTAGAAATTGTAAATTTGAGTAAACTAGGTTGAGGCAGGCTGATGAAGTTTTATTTGCTGAATTGAAGCCATTCAGATTCTAAGTGGAAGAAAGCAAAGTGATAACAGGTCATTAGAACCTGCATTCTTGGTAGACTGCAGAGCCTTGGCTTGTCCAGTTTGGCACAGTGAAGACCACTCCTTGGTGGGAACCACATGAGATGTCCAGTCCTTCCTGCAGGAGGGATATTTCTTGTGCTGTTTCTTTCCAACTGTCCCCCTTGATGAGTGTGTGGTAGTATCAGGAACACTTCCTAATAGATGTGAGTTATCTAACACTCATTGCCCTTTCTCAATTGATTTTAGCAAATAGGAAAAATTTCCAGAAGCCACTAATTATTGAGTGCCTCTGACAAAATGTGACTTAAGTTGTTTATAGGAATGTTTTCCAGCTAATGGGAAAGAAGTATTCACTGGAGCTAGGAATAAAAACAGGAAAGGTAGGGCTGAGTTGCAGTGTGGGCGGGCATGTTTGCTAGTGGATATTTTGGGGTTGTCTTTTTTTTTTAGATGTGAAGTCAAGCCCATGAATGGAAAAATGTCTTCTAACTGTGACATCATCGCATGTTGGTAGACACTTCCCAAGTAAGAGCCACAAGTTCCAAAGGGCAGGGGCTGGCTTATTCAAGTAATGAACCTGTGCTGAGATCTTTGAATGTAGAATAAAAACTAAAAATGAGCGCATGATGGTAAAATATAAAGTTTTAAAGATACAGATGAGAAACATAAAACCTAACAAACTTCTTCATATGGTAGGTTTCAACTAAATAATAAATGAAAATCAGGTAAGGTGTTCTTAACCTGGTTTCCCTGTCTCTGCCATGGTCATCATTTTGTTTTCTGCAATTTCAGTTACCCAAGGTTAACTATCATCTGAAAATATTAATTGAAAAATTACAGAAACAAACAGATCATATGCTTTTAAGTTGCCTGTTAAGTGGTACGATGAGATCTCAGGCCATCTATACTATCTCACAAGGAATATAAATGAGATCTTTGGCATACCCATGCTGTATATACTAGCACATTCTTCATAAATTATAAGGCATTTTTCCTAGTACCAGAAAACAGACTAATGTCTCTTCAAGAAGGCAGATGCTACTGCATACAGGGAATGAAGAACTGGTGGTCAGGATACCAGCAGGGCAAACAGACACAGCACATGCATGGGAATAATTTCCACAAGAGGAAGGCTCTCTGAAGATCAACATATCCTGGAGAAGTGGCTCTCAGAAGCAGCCTGACACATCAACAATGAAATGTCTTATTGGCCTGGAAAGCATTTCTGACCTCACCTTTTCATGTTTAACCCAGTATTGTCAGAGAGACACCATCTTTGATCATGAAATCCTTGCTGGTTTACTGACCTTTATAAGAAGCAACTGTTATTCATAATTTGAAGTTCTTGTTGGCTTCCAAGGGCTCCTCCCAGGATTTCATTACATCAAACTTCAAATTATATGCAAAGGAGCAGAATATACATATCTACCTGCATGTGAAAGAGAAACTCTGGCTTAACTTTGACCAGTTCTTAAGGGTACTTGTGCTTTGAAAATAGCAGGAAGTGATTAGTGATAGTGATTCCTAGCAGGCAAGACCCACAAAAGGGAAAGAGCCATAAAAAAGGGGACCAAGCAGCAGCAGGCACCAGCAGTCATGTCCTGAGCATTCTTCCATTGATCCTACGCTGCCATGCAGTGTAGTGACATACAGTCACACTTTTATTTTCTCTTTTCCTTTATCAGGAATTTTATACAGTATATTTGTCTTATATTCTTTCCCATCACCTAAGTCCTCCCAGATCCTTCCTGTTCTTTCTGTGCTTTAAAAAACAAAAACAAGCAAACAAACAAATAAACAAACAAAAACTAAAAGTATTGAGTCTGATTTGTGTTGACCAAGTATGAACCCCAGTAAGAACCTGGGGCCTGTTCTGGAGTTGATAAACCCAGTGTCATTCCATTGAAGAAAACTGATTTTCCCTCTTCCATTAGCTATCATTTACAATTCGCTTCTTGGCTAGGGGTAGGGGTTTACATTCACTTTCTTCTCTGTGCTGGAATTTTGTCTGCTTGAGCTAGTGCAGGTCTTACACATGCTGTCACAGTCTCTGCGTTAATATGTGCATAAGCACTATTGTGTCTGGAAAATTCTAATTCCTTAAAATCCTCTACCACTTCTGACTCTTGCAATCTTTTTGTCCCCTCTTCAGAATAGATTCCCTGGCCTTAAGGGGAAGAGTGTGATCAAGGTATCCCAATTAGCATTGAGCAATACAAAGTTTCTCATTTGTTTCACACTGTCCAGTTTGGGGTTTCTATGTTAATTATCATCCACTGCAAGAAGGAGCTTCTCTGATGAAGGTTAAGTGATACATTGATCTATGGGTATAGCAATATGTCTTTATGGGTCATTTTATTTCTATGTTCTTTTAGTCAAAATAATAGTGAGAGATTGTCCTCAAGGACCCGTGTCCTATCTATATCAGGTTCTTAATCTCATGAACTGTATTAGGTATCAGTTGCAGCTCATAGAGTGAGCCTCAAATCCAATCAAACAGTGATTATTTTCCTAATATTTGTTTGAGTGTATTGCACCAGTCAGCATATCTTACAAACCAGTCATTATCATAGTCCATGGGGTTTGTACATGGATAAGATAGATGATAACTTTTCTCTACTAGTATCATATATAGAAAAGTAGGGATGAAGCTTCTAGTTGAGCACTGGCTAAATTTCTCCATGTTCTATGCCATAAATATATAGTGTCTTCAACAATACAGTATTACCATCAAATTATGGAGGCTAACAAATATGAATGTCACACTTTGTTATGTCTGCCTCAGCCCTTGTTACCACAAGACAAATGAACAGCACATTGTGTGCAAAAACTAAAACAATCTTTAATAATTATTCTGCATTAATCTGACCAAACCCTGGTCTATATAGCACAGAGCTATATATAGGAACATACAATAAGATCTTAGCAAAATATTGTCAATAATGGTCTCAGCTTGATAACATTAAAATTGACCTTAAAAATTATAAGAAACTTGGATTTTAGCACATTGCATTCTGTGAGCCATTAATAGTATGAAATGAGTCAGGGTCAACTCAAGTTGTATAACAGCTAATATTCCAACTACCATTCAATATTTTAGTTGCATGAGAAGTTTCATTTTAATAAAACAAGATATATGCTGGGGAACAGACTGGGACCTAAACTTGCATTACACAAACTTTTAACAACATAGCATTCACAAGACACAGACAGTAACAGTCTATAAATATGATCCAAGACTTTGATAAAACATAAAGTATGGTGAGCTATATGATATGAAACATCTTGCTCATGGCTAGAGAGATAACTTAGTGGTTAAGAGCACTTGTTTCTCTTTTTAATTTTTTTATTTAAAAATTTCATATAATATGTTTTGGTCACATTCTTTCCACTCCTCCATCTCTTCCCAGATCTTCCACATCTCCCTCCCAACTTAATTTCATACTTTTTTCTTTTTTGAAAAACAAAAATCAAAATAGATGAAAGAAAGAAAGAAAAAATTAAAGAAAGAAAGAAGGAAGGAAGGGAGTGAGGGAGGGAGGGAGGAAGGAAGGAAGTCATTAAGTTAAAAAATACTTAAAATAAAAGTTTTGTTTTATTAACCCTATTCAGGTCTTGTGCACACTGTTTCTGTGAGTTTATGTATATCACTTCTGTTGAATCCGGAAGGCACTGTCTCCTTGTAATCACCAACAACCTCTGGATTTTACAATCTATGTGACTCTTCCTCTACATAGGGCACTGAGTGCTCTAAAGTCTCATTCTCTGAACATTGTTCAGTTGTCTATCTCTTTGTTAATTTCCATCTACTATAAGATTTCTCTGATGTGAGTTGAGTGATGCTCCATTCTACGAGTATAGCAATATATAAAACAATCACTTTACTGTTATGTTCTTTTATCAGAGTAATAGTAGTAGGTTTCCACAAGGCCCATGGCCTATCTAGTCTCAGGTCCTTGGCCACTTTATAGGTATCACGTATATGTAACATCTTGTGGAGTGGGTTTTAAATACAACTTTTTAAAAGTGGTTGACTACTTCCATAATGTTTTTGCCATTATTGTACCAGTATATTTTCCAGGCAGGATTTGTTGTAGGTTACAGAGTTTGTAGGTGGGTGATACTGATGATTATTCTTCTCCTCCAGTAGTGTGCAAAGTACCTTCTAGCAACATGGATGCTAGTCAATAAGGGTAAAGCTTCCAGTTACCTTACACATCTAGACAGTATTTCTCTATCAGGTGTGTAATTGGTAAAGATTTTCCCATTGTTGGGTGCCACTTTGCTTGAATGATAGCATCCTTTTCTGTACTGAAGCTTTTAAGCTTTGTGAGGTCCCATTAATTAATGTTTGGTCTTAATGCCTGTGCTATTTGTGTCTTGTTTGGAAAGTTCTTTCCAGTGCAATTGAATTCAAACCTATTACTCCACTTTCTCATGTATCAGATTTAGTGTATCTGGTCATATGTTGAAGACCTTGATCAATTTTAGAGTTGAATTTTATGCAGCATGATAGATATGGATCTATTTTCATTCTTCTACATGCAGCCATCCAGACTGACCAGGAATATTTGTTGAAGTTGTTTTCTTTTTCCAGGGTATATTTTTTATTTCTTTGTCCAAAATAAGGCATCCATAGGTATATAGAATTATATCAGGATCTTTAATTTGATTCAATTAACCAACTTGCCTGTTTTATAGCAATACTATTTTTATTATTATAACTATATAATACAACTGTTTTTATTATTACAGCTATATAATACAACTTGCGATCAGGGATGGTGATACCTCCAACAGTTCTTTTGTTATTCAGGATTGTTTTAGCTATCCTTGATATTTTGTGTTTCCATATGAAATTTAAAAGGGTTTCATTTTCAATGAAGAATTATGCTGGAAGTCTGGTAGGTTTTATACTGAATCTGCATATTGCCTTTGATAGGATAGTCATTTTCACAATATTAATCTTACTGATTTATGAACATGAAAGATCTTTCCATCTTCAGGTAGTCTCTTCAATTTCTTTCCTCAATGTTTTAATTTTTTACTAATCTTTCACTTGCTTGGTTAGAGTTATCCTTAGATTTTTTAGGCTATTGTGAAAGGCATTGTTTCCCTGATTTCTTTCTCAGCATGTTTGCTGTTTGCACATTAAAAAGCTACTGATTTTTGTTTATTAATTTATGTGTCCTAGTACTGGCCAAGGTGTTTTTCACAGTAGAAGTTTCCTGGTGGCATCTTTAGTTTTGTGCATAAAATTATATTATCTGAAAATAAGGATACTTTCATTTCTTCTTTTCCTATTTATGTTCTCTTGATCTCCTTCGGTTGTCTTATTGACCTAACTAAGACTTCAAGGACTAGATTGAGTAGGTATGGAGAGAGCAGACATCCTTGTTTTCTTCCTGATTTTAGAAGAAATGCTCTGAGTTTCTTGCCACTAAAGATGACTTTGGCTGTGAACTTGATGTAAATTGCTTTTATTATGTTGAGGTATGCCACTTTGCCTCTAGTCTCGCCAAGAATTTTATCAGTAAGGGATGTTGGGCTTTGTCAAAGACTCTTTCTGAATCTAATTAGATGATCATGTCATTTTTGTCTTTTAGTATATGTGGTGGATTACAATTATTGATTTAACATATGTTGAACCATCCTTACATCAGGATGAACCTAATTTGATTATAACGGGTAAGGTTTTTGATGTGCCCTTGAACCCAGCTTCCAAGTACTTTATTGAGGAGCCCTGCATCTATGCTCGTAAGAGGTATAGTAAAAGAGTTTTCTTTTACTGTTGGGTCTTTACATAGTCTCATTATCAGAGTAATAGCGGTTTTGTACAAGGAATTAGATTTTTTTTTTGCTTCTATTTTGAAGAATAATTTGAGGACTATACTTATTTGTTCTTCTTTGGAGGTCAGGCAGAATTCTGTGCTAACTCCACCTGACACCAGGTTTCTTTTGGTTAGGAGATTTATAATCACTGCTTTTAATACACTAGGGGCTATAGATTTGTTTGTTTGTTTTATCTTGATTTAACTTTGGTGGGTAGTAAATATTAAGAAATTAATTTTTTTTAGGTTTTTCAGTTTTGTGGAATACAGGTTTTTAAAATACATTCTTATGAGTCTTGGAACTTCGTTGGTATTTGCTGTAATGATTCTCTTTTGATGTCTAATTTTATTAATTTGAATCTTTTCTCTCCCTTTTGGTTAATTTAAATAAAGGCGTGTCAATCCTATTGATTTTCTCAAAGAACCAATTCTTCATTTTATAGATTTTTTTGAATTTTTTATTGTTGTTGTTTTTCTTTTTCTCTTATTTTAGCCCTGACTTTATTTCTTCTCATCTCTTTCCAGCAGGATTATTTCTTCTTGTTTCTCTAGAGTTTTCAAATGTGTCATTAAGTTATAAATATGAGATTTCTCCATTTTTAATGTAGGAACTTAGTGCTATAAACTTGTTTCCTAGAACTGCCTTCATTTTGTCCCAAAGGTTTCATTCAATTCTTAAAAGTTTAAAATGTTCTTATTAATTACCATCTTGACCCAGTTTTCAATCAGTAGCAAGTTGTTCTCCCATAAGTTTGTATACCTTTGGCAAGTTCTATATCGCATCTTTAATCTATGATGGTCAGATTGGATGTAGGAAGTTATTTCAGTTTTGGGGAAAGGTACATGGGCTACAGAAAAGAAAGTATATATTTTAGTGTTTGGGCACTATTACTGTTCTGTTAGGTCTGTTTGATTTATGACCTTATTTAATTCCAGTGTTTGTTTAGTTTTTGTTTAGATGATCTGTCTATTGGTGAAAGTGGAATGTTAAAGTCACCCACTATCACTGTGTGAAGATCAATATGTGATTTTAGCTATAGTAATTATTCTTTAATGAATTTATGTGGTACTGTGTTTAGTGCATAAATGTTCAGAATTATAGAGTCCTCTTAGATATTTTAATGTAATGAATATGCAGTATCATTCCCTAGCTCCTCTAATTAGTTTTGTTTTGGTGTCTGTTTTTATCAGATATCAAGCTATGGTTGTTTGCTTCTTGAATCTATTTACTTGAAATATCTTTTCTCATCCTTTTACCCTTAGTTAATGTCTGCTCTTGGTGATGAAATATGGTTCTTGGATACAGCAGAAAGATGGATTCTTTTTAAATCTAGTCTCTTATTCTATGTATTTTTATTGAGGAAATTTATGCCATTAACACTGAGAGTTATTGATGAGCAGTGTTTACTAATTGCCGTCATGTTGTGGTGGTGTTGGGGTTGTTTTCTCTCTCTTTTGACTGACCTGGGATTATTTATTCCTTATGTTCTCTTGGATATAGTTAACCTCTTCAAATTGAAGTTTTTCTTCTAGTGTATTCGGTAGAAATGGATTGGCAGAAAGAAATTGCCTAAATGTGTTTTATTAGAAAATGGTTTTTTTTCTCTATCTTGTGATTGATTGTTTTGCTAGGAATAGTAGTCTGTGCTGGCATCTTTGGGCTCTCAGAGTTTGTAGAACATTCATCAAGATTTTACTGGCTTTCAGAATTTCAGAATTTTCAGAATTGAAAAGTTGGGTGTGTTGTTCTAATGAGTCTGCCTTTTTACGTGACTTGGTCTTTTCCTCTTCCAGCTTTTAATTCTTTGCTCTGTGTATCATTTAAGGTTTGACTATTAAGAGTTGTGGGTTTTTTCCTAGTTCTGTTTAATTTTTGTTCCATGTGCTTCCTGTACCTTGATAGGTTGGAGAAATTTTCTTCCACGATTTTGTTAAAAATATTTTCTGTGCTATTGGTCTGGGTTTCTTTTTCTTCCTTTATTTCTATTAGTTTTATATTTGATCTTTTCATAATGTTCTAGATTGCTTGGATATGTTGTTCTTAGATTTTTTGTTTGTTTATTTTGATTTAACATATTCTTTGACTAAGCTATGTATTCCTCCTCCATTGTCTTCAAAACCTGAAATCCTTTCTTCCAATATTTTTAACTCTTTGTGAGGTTTATTGCTGAAGTTTTTCAATTCATGTTTTTTTTATTTCAGTTTTAGTTGTCTTTGGTGATTCTAATTCTTTGTTAAATTGTACTTTCTTGTCTTCCATTGTTTTCATTATGTCATTTCAACTATTTGGATTTTCACAGTTTACCTTAGACATTTATTCACACTGTCTTTAAGGTCTTTAAACATACAAATAATTACTATTTTGAAGTACTTGTCTTGCATCTCAGCTAAATTGCTTTTGGGAGGGACTAATATGATAATGTTGGTGGCTTCTGGAGTACATCTACTGTCTTGGTTGTTCATTTTTGTGTTTTCACATCAGGATCTGGGCATCTGGAGTTATGATGTTTGAGATGTTTTTGATGTAGATATCTTGTTTCATTCTTGTTGAGTGGGTGTTTAATTCTTTGTTTTGTTGTTGTTGTTGTTGTTGTTGTTGTTGTTGTTGAGGTTGTTGTCATCATCGACACTCAATTTGGGTCCTAGGCAGGTGCAGCAGTTATGGGGAGTCCCTGAACCCCAATCAAGGGTAGTGTTTGTGGGGTTCTTAATAGAGATTTCTTCTGCGGTTCAGTGGGGAGTCACAAAGGAATGATCATGAGCTAGAAGAAAAGGTCAAGAGGAGCAACAGGAAGAACTAGGAAACCTTGGGTAAACACTAAGAAGCCAAGTCCCCAGGGGATAAAGGTGGAAGGGCTCAGATGTGCAGGCAGCAGCAAACTAAGGATCTAGAGAAACCAGAATGGAAAACAGGAAGGAGAATAAAGGTTCCTTACCTGAGTCCCAACCTAGTGTGGCAGCTTTGGGTCCCTCAAAGAGAGGGATTCTGTGGGTTTGTGGAGTCACAGAAGATCAGAGATGAGCTAAAAAGAAAAGACTGGAAAGAGTAATCAGGAAGAACTAGAGAACCCAGGTCCATACCAAGAGGCTAAATTCCTGGGGAATGGTGTTTGGCTGAAAAGAAATGTACTTCTTTCTCTTTCTGAGGACCAGAGTTAAATTTCCAGTACCCACAGGGGGTTGTTACAGATATGTAACTCTAGTTCTAGGGGATCCAATACCCTTTTCTGGCCTCTGTAGTTACCAGGCACATACAAGGCACGCGCGCGCGTGCACACACACACACACACACACACACACACACACACACACATATAATAAAGAAATAAAATTTAAAAAAATAGCATCCTTCACTTTTCTATGGCCTCAAAAGATCTTAAGCTTCATTGGAGTAGATCCTGTAAACTGGGAAAAGCTAACTTACTGTATCTTGTGTGCTGTATACTTCATCCATAAGGCTGTTCAGTGACCATGCATTGAACACCCATCTTAAGAAAACCTATCTAAAACTTGGAACTAAATACTGGTGACAGCATGTCTTTGTATTTGCCTCACTATGAAATGTCCAAGGAAATTTATGTTTCTAGGAAAATACATCTAACTTTGATGTTGTTCCTTACTGCCTGAAGCCCAGTGTCATAGTTGGGATTACTATTGCTGTGATAAAACATCATGACCATAGGCAACTTGGGGCAGGAAGTGTTTATTTCACTCACAGTTCCATGTAACAGTTCATCATCAAAAGCAGTGATGGAACGATCAAGCAGAGCAGGAACCTGGAGGCAGAAGCTGATACAGAGGCCATGGAGGGTGCTGTTCACTAGCTCCCATGGCTTGCTCAGTCTGCTTTCTTCTAGAATACAGGGCTACCACCAGGAGTGGCACCCCCACAATGAACTGCCCCATCATTCTCTATTAATGAAATTCCCTACAGTCAAATTTTATGGAGATATTTTCTCAATTGACACTCCTTCCTCTCTGATGACTCTATATGGGTCAAGTTGACATAAAACCACCCAGACTCTACAATGCTACTCAGAGATTTCTGTCCATCCAAAACTCTAGCTTTGTTTTTCTATAACATATTTGCCAGTGCCTGATGCAGCAATCTTATCCTGACACTGTGTCATGGTTTGGAACTAAGATATCACCATGTGCTAAAGACTTAATCCAGCTAGTGGCACTATTGAGAGGTGGTAGAATCTTTAGGAGGTAGTGCCTAGTAGGAGGCTTGGCTTAGGTCATTCATGTTGTGGTCTCAAAAAAGGGATTGTGGGACTGAGGCACCATATTTTTTTTTTAACCTTTTTTACATTCTTGCCACAGTAAGGGTAAACATGGTGATCTCACTTTGTTGTTCAACCAAACAATCAACCATAGACTGATACTTCTGAAACCAAGAGATAAACCAGGATATAAACATTTCTTTCTTTTAAGCTGATTATCTCAGGTATTTTGTCCCAGAGAAGACTTGCCAACATACATCTGTTTATTTTTAAAATTTATTTTATGCAGTGTGTGTCTGTATCTGTGTGCACACATGTGCTTGTATATGCCTGCTTATACGAACATGGATGAACCATAGTATTCATCTGGTAGAAGTTAGATAAAAACCTTAAGCATTTTCAATCACTTCTCTCTATGTAGTTTCTGAGAATCCAACTTAGGTTATTTGTCTTGGCAGCAAGTTTCTTTACCCTCTGACCCATCTCAATGGTCCCATGTACTTTTAAAACAAAATTTATAGAGGTGCCCAATGCTTTCTAAACTAATGATCTATTCAATTTTGAATGGCTTGATCTATCTTTAGCAAATTTATTCCAGATTTCTATCTTAATTTGTTTGTGGTGCTATAACAAAATACACAAACTGAGTACTTTTTAAAGAATAGATATCTATTTCTTATAGTCCTGGAATGTAAGAAGCCCAAGAATAAGATGTGAACCTTTGTGTGTGTGTGTGTGTGTGTGTGTGTGTGTGTGTGTGTGTGTGTTCATGTGCCTGGGCATAGAAGAGGAAGAGAGAATGAATTCTGTCCTCCTGTGGCAGAGAGTGGAAGAACAACCCAGTACAAGGTTGCCTGAGGCCTCTTTCTCAGTGTTTCTAACCTCATCATGAAAAAGTAGGCTGAAACCCTAGCCCTTCCTAAAGATCTCACCTTCAATACTATCACACTGTGACACCTGCAGTTTGGGGGTGACACGTCAATCTTAGCACTCAGGCTGACATAGTTCTAGCTTTTTGAAAGCTCTGCCCCATACCATGAAAGACATTCAGGAACACAAATGACAATTTCTGCCTCTACAATATCCACAGGATCCAAATAAGGCAGCAAGTGTCACATGCCACAGGGAAGAGACCAAGCAAATGAAGTGAGAACTGAGAGGAATGTAACTGGATTCCAGAAATAGGAATTTTCAACAAAGATGAAGATGCTGGAGGAGGGTGGTGTTGAGGAGGGGCAGGCATGCGCTGTGACATTTGACCTTCTTTGAGGATCTGTGATCTCCTCTTCCTTCCACTTGTCTCTTCCTTTTCCTTGATTTTAAATCCCAGTACCCTCTTCCACTTTCTCATTGATGTCTATGTGTCTTCCCTGATGATCCTGCCTGCCTACCTTTAGAAGAGAAGTCAGTGGAAAAAAGAGGGTGGGCAAAGGGTACCAATACGGTGAACTGGAGCTCATTTTAAAGGAAAGAGCTATAAAGAAGCCAAGGATAAGAAAGGAGGCTGAGGAATTGGCAATCTACATTTATTTAAAATGATTTCATGGCATTGACTGTTCTTTTTAATAGGCAATTTAGAACAATCATCCATGTTTAAGTGCCATTGCTATAGCTGGTACTAACAGTGCAGCACCTTTGTCCTCAGGCAGTCAAGGATCATAAAAACACTGCTCTGATTTTTTGGATGATTAAAGAAAATTGCTCTCTGGAGAAGAAACCATGCTTACAGGGCACAGTGGGTCACTCTGATATCAAGAAGAAGCATCTACCCTGACAACCTTGCTCGGTTAATGCAGCTCCCAGAGCAGTGGATTTGTATCACCCACCAATTTATTCAGATTCATTATCTTGATAACAAGCCAAGACCCAGAGTGCACCAGAGACCAGAGATTCTTCTCTTTTGCTTGACAAGTAAAAACATGCTCCAGGCTATGTCAGAGCAGAAAAAAAGCTTTGTATCTAAGTTGGACTTGAGCTTTCGTGCTCATTAAATACTCAAAAACAAAAATATCAAACTTAATGTGTGTTCTCCCAGTGATAGTGAGCCTAGATCACTGAGAATGCTCTGTGTCATTTCCAGGAAAGTTGAAGACCCGTGGATTTGAATCCATAGTACAGAGACAGGGATTATCAAAATGCAGTGGAAATGTGGTCATCCAGTGTGAAAAGGCTTTCCCAGGCAAGATCTGTCAAGAATTTTCCTTTGCATCCCTCCCTGTTTGCTCTGGTGTATGAATGAAACTTTCTATAGTACACAGTAAGTGATTGTATATCTCAGAATAACAAGGAGACAGGCCCCTAAATGCCCTCACTGCAAAAGAAAAAAAAAATCAAAGGTTAAGGTAATGGGTATGCCAGTTACCCTGATTTGATCACTGCATCAGGCACGCTTAAAACAGAAAAGACATCCCAGGCTGCATCCATAGCCTCTGCTCTTGAGGAGCTTCTAGTGCATGCTGGCTAGATCAGATACATCTACAGGCAGTGGAGCCCAGCTGTGCAGAAGGAGAAGGGCAGAGGTAGCTTCCAGGTAGTGGTGTAAGAGGAAAAAGAAAGGACACAGTCTCACCAACAAAAGTGTTTTCCCAAGAATAGTTGACTAAGGGACCACCATTTCTACTCTTAAAAATCTGCCCTGCTATCCACATGCTCCTCTTTTTCAGCATCCTTGAGCCAGCATCTGCATCCCTTTTCCTGAGATGATGATCTCACCTTGCATCCTTCAGGAAGGCAGGAAGTGAGCTGGTTGTCAAATGGTAAGGCTGCTTGATAAACGCCCTTGGGTACTTTTCCCAGGAAAGTGGCTTTGTGGGTATGAATTCCAGACTAGAGTTTGCAGGAGTTGCTTTCTAAGTGTGCCAAGCAGTGTCTTCTCTGATGTTTTTCTGACCACTTTCCCTTCCCTCCAGCCCATCCCCATGTTAACATAACATGTATCCAATTCCAGAGCTGATTCTGTGGGAGCACAAAGCTAAGACGCAGTCCTCCCTCTCTCCTTCATTCAACATCATGCTTATTATTCCAGAAAATTCCTAAGGGAAACTGTTCCCCAAGTTCTAGGCAGAGCTACACTCCACTCTATAGATAGGTAGGAGGAAATGAAGGCAGGAAGATTGTTTCTTGTTACTAGGGTTCATTCATTTACAATTGAACATTTGCCTAGGACTTGGATTATGTAAAACTACTCACCAGAAGAAGTGAATTCTGAGTTGGAATTTAGAAACCAAGAATAATAATAACTAATAGATAATAAAAGTCTATGTCAGTAGGTGCCATATCGAAAAGCCTGTTTGTGGCTCATAGGCAGTGCCTTTATACTGTTCTCCCACATCATACCTTTCCAGCTTCTTATAGAATAATCCCACTCACAAGAGCACCATTCCCATGACCTAGTCATTTTCCCCAAACCCCATACGTGATTCTCTAACACCAACATAGTCACACCAGAGATTCTGTTTCATCTCAAGAACTCCAGACTACCTGCTTGGCAGGACCCACACTGGCAGCTACAAGGCCTAGGACTTACTTTCTAGGCTTCTGTTCTCCCCAGGCTGCTCCCACTGTGCTGCAGCTCTAAGAGGAAGAGGTGAGTCTCTGGTGTGGACAAGGGCTGGGAGGGGGCAGAACTGGTGCTCTAGAGTTGTAGGCCTTCCAATAAAAGAATGGAAGGACTCATGCCAGCCCTGTGAAGAGGAAGGCCCTTGTTTGGTGATCAGGAAGGAGATCCCTGGGTTATCTGGCCTCTGTTTCCTCAAAGGAAGCA
Source organism: Rhynchomys soricoides (assembly GCA_019843965.1). Classification (NCBI taxonomy): domain Eukaryota; kingdom Metazoa; phylum Chordata; class Mammalia; order Rodentia; family Muridae; genus Rhynchomys; species Rhynchomys soricoides. The sequence goes on along the minus strand of JADRCH010000031.1, from coordinate 20,284,215 downwards.
ATACTTAGGCATGCCCTGCGTCTTGTAAGCCACCATCACCACCACTGCCTTGCAACTCTTGGTGACAAAACTGCAAAGTCTCAAGGCATGATTTTTAGTCCCCAGTCCCTCTTACTGGTCTAATCATCAAAGCCACGTGGTGATACCCAGAGACAGTGAGGCTTTTGGAGATAGTGTTGCCTCTTAGTTGCTTTCTATGTATGTGTGTGTGTGTGTGTGTGTGTGTGTGTGTGTGTGTGTATGTATGTATGTATGTATGTCTTCCCACCTCCTAGCTGCCCCTTCCTTTGCTATCCCTCTTTTCTTTGGATTCCCTGCTTTTGCCATGTTTCCTTCATTTTCTTATGACTGTCTTCTTTTACCTTTAAAAACTACTTTTTAGCTGCTTACTCCCAATGCTCAGATATCATGCTCAAATGAGCAGACATCAGCAACTGAATGTCAAAAGTTTGGTGAGAAAAAAAAATAAAACAGAAGTTTGGTGAAAAGTTGGTATAAACTCCCAGGGCCAAGGTCAGTCCTTTGGACTAGGATAGTATTTCTCAACTTATGGGTCATGACACCTCTGGAGGTCAAACTACCGTTTCACAAGAGTCCTATATCAAATATCCTGCATATCATATATTTACATTACAATTCATAACAGTAGCAGAATTACATTTGTGAGTAGTAACAAAAATGATTTTATGGTTGGGATCACTACAACATGAGGAACTGTATTAAAGGGTCACAACATCAGGGTATAGAGCAGTGTATCAAGTGTTGAGTTTTCTCTTGAGAGAAAATTTCAGAAACTGAATTTTACACAAACTCAGTTGCTGAATCAAAATTCCACTATTTAAGTTTCTGTGGGTTAAAAACGTGTTAGGAAAGTAGTTATTTCTTATTTGATTAAAGAATTTTAACTGCCTAGGTAGAGAGAAGTCACGTAGAAAGGTAACATGGCTAGAGATATAGCTCAGTGGTAACATGCTTATCAAGCATGAGTGAGACCTCAGGTTCTAAATACACAATCAGTTAGTCAATCAGTCAGAGGCAGAAAGCTGTCTGGTCTTTCCTTTGAGAAAAGAACTCAGATATAGTTTAAATATTAAATAACTTCAAGAATTGAATTATTCCTAATTTTTTATATACATTTTATTTCCATCCATTATGTTCTAAGTCTTATTTCTGTTTGGAAAACCAGTTATAGTCACCTAGTGTGGTGCTTCCCATGAGTACTAGATATAAAGAGGGCCTCCCTCCAGGAAAGTCTCCTGTGTCTCCATCTTGGCCTCACTCCCAATTTGAACATGTCACAACATTTAATCCATGAAAGCCAAATTCTAAAGATCACAACTTCCCAGATACAGCAGCTAAGCACTGCTAAGCTCATGCATCACTTAGATTAGTACAATGTAGGTTTACTGGCAGTGGTGACAGAGACAAGGACTGTGTGACTACACAGAAAATCAGAATGGTGCTATCTGTGGCTTCCCTTCTTTAGATCCATGTAGTCCTCTCCTAGATTTCACCTAAGTCTATCCAGATGGCAATGAGGACAAGTACTACTATCTCAATTCCTACTCGACTGCTCTGTCATACAGACAGGTAATACAAACTCTACCTCAGCTGAGAATTGAGATGTGAGCTGTTGGATCCCACTAATTAACTCATGCATTGATTTGGACAGAATTTTCCCCTGAATATACTCCATTTCCACTAGGAAATGTATTTGTTAAATATCTTTTTGTAGACAAAGTAAAAGCCCTACTGTATCTCAAAAGGGCTCAACAATGGCGGTGGTGAGGTGCTCTCAGCTCCAGATGGTGTCTTCTTCTAAACAGACAGAAACTCTTATCTATAAATTGCCTCAAGCACAACCAAGAATCCAAGTTTTTGACACTTTTCAGCCTTTTGGCTGAGAGCAAGTGATGATTAGAAGTTTCCAGAGCAAGTGTGGATTCAGGAAGATATTGCCTCTGAACATATATGACACCCATTGTTCTAGATCTATACTGTCCCTAGAAGCTGCTAAATAGCTGAGTACTAGAAGCCTGACTTATGTGGAATTTGGGCTAATAAAACTCAAATGTCATCCTCCACTAGGATCAAGTTTGAATTATAGGATTAACAGATATTTCTGGGGCTGGGGACCATGGGCTATCACTGGCTTATGGGCAGGCAGCTCAAGTTTTGTCTAAGAATAGTGCTGCTAGGGAACCATCACAACTCAGAGGAGTTTGGAGACAGACATGGCTAGTTTAGAGGAAACCACAAATAAGAAATGGAAGGAGAGTTCAGGAGAGGAAGTAGCTTTTTAGAAGGAATGCTGGGAAAACCAAGATCTGCCATCAAAAAAGATAGCAACAAATGCCAAGCCTGGCCTTCTCATGCATCACTCTTCAGGCCTGGAACCAGAACCTCTGCTCTCAGGTCACATCTTCATTGACAACACAGAGCTCATTGTCCTGGATTGCAAGTGGCTAATAATTCAGGCTGATGGCCCAGAATTTCTCTTAAGCCCAGAATAATTCTGGCTTCTACTACCCTTCAGAAACAATTTCTGTCCTTCCTAAGGACAGATATCACTGTGTGCTGTGCTCTTCACACTTTCTAACACTTAATACCAACATCTAATCCACTTTCAATGCCTTCTGGCTTAAATGCATCTAGTCTGAGATGTGTGGTTGTATTACTTAGTCATAGGTATCCAGAGAAACTGCTTCTCAAATAGATGCATACTTATATATTATAAGCATATAATACTTATAACATATACTTATATATTATAAGCATATATAATAGCATTTATTTGTGTATTACATACAACTAATACATGTTATTGATACATATTATGATAAAGGCTATTCTAAGCTAAGACCCTGTCTCAAATGATCAACTACTTGATTATTTGATTAATAAAAAGAGACTGTATTATCTAATTGTGGACACTGAAAAGTCTCAAGATCCACAGATAGCAAACCAGACACCCAGAAGAACTAGTTTCTGTCCTGATCTGAGTCCAATGGCAGGAGGAAAAGACAGCCACTGAGACAATGGACTTTCTATGACTCAACTTTTGACCCAGGCAGATCTCCCACAGAGTAGAAGATGCCCACTTATGCTGAGGGTAGTCATCTGCTTTACCTAACCTGTCTAATCATTCCCAAAATATCCCCACAGCACACCAAGAATAAAATAACCAAATATCTGAGCATCCAGTGGTCTACCCAGTCAATGAGCACACAAAGTTTTCTACATCAGCAGTCATGAAATTAAGTGGCAGTATCCTGTGCCTCAAGAAGTGAGGTCCATAAAGTTGGAGCATCAATGTTACCCGGAAACTTGATGAAAATGTAGATTCCCCACCTGCAGCTTCAGATGTTCTGTTTGATATTGCTGAGGGGTTTGCTTGAGTTGGAGTTTGACAAGCATCAGTCTGTAGGTTCCAGAGCTGAACATTTTTCAGAAAGGTTTCTTGATTGAGAATCGTACAACAGCACCATTTCATATTGGTATAATTCTATGCATTTTATTAAGGGTATATGTTGGGTTATGATAGTGAGGTCCCATGTTCACCCCAGGTCTCTGGCCACTGGGGGAGGTGGGATGTGGGAAGTTTGACCACACTCACCCCATAGCACCGCCATGCAGGTGTTGGGCTGTGAGAAGACGGGGGCCACTGCCTGGGGGTGGGGGAGCTTGGCCTGTAGTCCCAATGACTACACAGAGCCAGCTCCGTGTGGTTCTCAGGCTCTTGGGCATCCTAGGGCCCGGGACCAAGGGGAAAGGTGAGAAAGAGCCCTGCTGGTCCCCTCTGGGGACCGAATCTTTGGTTTGTCAGCGGCTAGCTGGCTTGGTTTGGTGGACACCCTGGGTGGGAGTGCTGAGAGGCCTTCTGCAGGAGACTAGACATGGCTCTTTAGATGAAGGCCTGTTCCATTGCTCCCCATGGCAGATCCTGATAAAAGGAGACAGTCCATGGTTTTAGGGTGTTTATTGTCATGGCAGAGAGTGGCAATGAGTGAAACCATACCCCACTTTCTCTGGGCGGGCATGAGGTTAAGTACCTTTTGCAGGGAGGAGTGGCTGGGAAGGGAAGTTTATTGGATAAGCCTCCAGGTACCTTATTAAAATGGAGATATCTTGAGGCTACGTGACCACACCCACTACCTGTGGAGGGCCTTGCGGCATTGCCCTGACAAGACTGATGGTCACAGACCTATGGAGAGCTGAGGCCTTGTGTCGGGAACCTGGGGCCCAGGAGCATGGCAAACAGCCTACTGTCCCCTTGCATGGTTATCCCTTGCTGGGGACCTCCCACTGGGTCATTAGGGTTTTAAACTGTAGTTCAACTACCAGGCTACCTTTTACCATCCTACAGAGATATATGTACATCTGATCTTCATATTAACTAAAAATATATGAAGATAATCTAACAAATAAAAAAGTTGAAGATTTGAGATGTTAAAAGGACCTTGTTGGACCTACCATCATACTGCATCATAATATAGATGTCCACTTTTTCCCTTTCCTGATCCTTATCCTATAGTGTATTGCCCAAAGGGTCTAGGACTGGAACCTGGTACCCAGGATAGCAGTGCTAAGAGCTGAGATCTAGACCTAGGGGAAGACTAACATGTCTCTGGCACAGCACCGTCAGAAGGGATTCACGTAGTTTTATGGAACATTGGTCGCTTCCTTTAAGAGTAGGATGCTTCAAGAAAGGCCCCTCTCTGTCTCTGACTTCCAGTTTCATCACATGGTCCCTCTGTCTTACACAGGCCTCCACCACTGTGTCACTCCTCATGTTGTGACACAGATATTTGTTGGAGTCTGCTAGAAGCTGAATAGATGGAGCTGAATGCTCTTAGATTTATAGCTTCAGAAGATGAGCTAAATAAACTTCCTTTTTAAATGAAGTGCCAACCATAGGTATTTCACTGTAGAAACAGAAAACAGACTAGCCTTACCCCCACCCTACACACACATGATTCCTCACTGGTCAATCCTCAGTCATGTATTCTCTGCAACGATGTCATGGTTCCTTCAAGGGATAAAGGCTTGTTCTCTTAGCTGCCAGAGATCACACTTGGCCTTTAGTTCTGTGGAGCTATTTTTCCTGAAGACAGACCCTTTGTCCAAGCCCATAGTTCTTTCAGAGGATATTCTCCATCTAGTGACTAATAGACATGTGAGGGGTGGTGGTGGTGGGGTTGGTATTAAAGCCTAGCTCAGCACCTCTTTCAGGTGCATGGCAGGCTAGGGGCCATGCTGCTCATGCCCCCCCTATGACTGCTGGTGGCTTCAAAGCCCTAGACTCCATTCTCAGGAGTTTAGTCACTGGCCCTGTTTCCACTGGGTCCAGAGCCATCTCTGACAAGTATCCTGTTGCTAATCAACATGTATAGTCAGTATCTGTGGCAGCTACCAAGCCAGCATGATGGCCATTATCGTAGAAGATACATTCATTGCTCTGACAGTTAGTTAGCGTGCCTGACTCTGAGTGCACAGACACAGGCACACACACACACACACAAGCACATGCACATACAACTTACACATTCGCACTAACACTATTAGGCATACACATTCACAGACACATAAAAATTTTACACATGCATACTCACACTCTCAGACACACATACAGACACATACACATACACTCTCTCTCAGACACATATTCACAAACACACACACACTCTCTCTCTCACACACACATACAGAGAAAGAGAGAGAGAGAAAGAGAGAGGGAGAGAGAGGGAGAGGGGGAGAGGGAGAAGGAAAGGGAGTAGGGGAGGGAGAGGGATGGAGAATGGGAGAAAGAGGAGAGAGAGACAGAGACAGAGAGGGTTTTTTTATTTTTTTTAATGCCCTGACTATACCTAAGTTCTGAAATCCAAACCAAAATTAGTTTGGCCAAACGGAGTAAAATCCTTGATATGTATTGTATACCCCCTTTAGGAGGCCACCCCAGGTTGTGGCTTTCCACTGAGTGGCTCATCTTTTGAGGTGGCCAGAGCTGGCATCATTTTATGTACCTGACACAAAGCCTTCACTTTTCTTTCCCCTCAGTCGTTCCCCTGGAAATTGAGGGCCTCCCCACCCCTGCTATTGCCTGTCCACGCAACACTGAGCATCCCAACTACAAAGCCACACAGAGGTTGCTGCTGGAAGCACAGTGGAGCCATTGTATCCTTTGTTCAATGTCAGACATTCATATCTGTTTTCCCCTCCTGACAGGAAAGAAAATGCAGGAATGCTCTGAGGCATGAAATCCTTGGCATCAGATCTGACATATTTCTTTTTCTGTTTCAAGAAAGCAATTCCTAAATGAGCTATTGTCTCCATGAAACTAGCCCTACTGAGCATGGATTTAATGTTGACCTTCCTCTTCCAAAAACAAAATCATCTTTTATGGATAGAGAGGCTGATGTGTTAGAAAAGTGGTGACAGGGGGAGCAATGCACAGCAGGTTAATTGTGACAGACAGAGAGCAAGGAACAGAGTCATTTCTGCCTGGAAAAAAAAGACCTGCTGCTGCTGCTGCTGCTGCTGCTGCTGCTGCTGCTGCTGCAGCCGACTGCCTCTGATCTTCACATCTCAAACACACAAGGGAGACCAACATCTAATATCCAACTCATTTTTCTGGATGGAGAATAGGCCTTACCTTGGAGCTGATCCCTGAAAGCAAGGTGATGTCACCAAGACCAGAGATACCAATGTACCCCACCTAAGGTCACACAGAGCCTTTGTTCCTCAAGCTGTCCCACATCTTCATGGCTGTATATCACTATTTTGAGCCATTTAGGCTTTCTTACTTATTTGGCAATAGTTTCATACATTTTACAATTTTAGTTTTAGAGATATTGATTTATATGAAGGAAAATGAGTTGACCATAAAGATTGTTAGTCATTACATTGGTAGCTATAATTTCACCAAAGAGCTATTTGTAAACATTTAAAAATCATCTTGAAAGCATTCTTCCTTATTATTTTACCATTTAAGAGAATACACTCTCTATGAAATGTGAATATATACAACTTAAAGTTTTGTGAACTGTTGTAAGAGCCTAGTTCAGTAACAATAAACACATATATATTGCTGGACTATAGTCACCACCTTCCACATCTAGAACTTCCCTATCTTCCCAAGTATAATTCTGTCCACATCAAATAATTCCACAACCTTCCTCATTCAGCCTTGTTTCTGTCTTTTGAAAATCTCATACAGGTTTATAATGTGACTTGATCACATTCACCCCATTACCCATTTAGTCCCTTTCCTATCCCCACTGAATTTTTTATTCTTCCCAATAAATCTTCCCTCTACTTTTATGGGGCCTTTGGGTGATTCACTGAGTTTAATCATGGCTGCTTTCGTGAACATGGGTTATTTACTGGAGCACAGATACTTATCAGCAGCTATACCATTGGTGGAAGATGGCTCTTCTTCCCTCAACAACCATTAACTAATATGCCCAGGAGGATGGGGACTCATAAGTCCCTCCCCCACCCATGATACAGTGTTGATGGGTTCAATCTTGTATTGGTAAGAAGAGCTTCTGTGAATCCATGAATGGCACATCCAGAAGATGTCACTTGCTAACACTACTCTCCTTTTTCTGGCTCTTATAGTCTTTCTGTCCTCTCTTCCAGAATGTTCCCTGAGAGTTGATGGAGCAATATAGATGTGTAAATTAAAATGGAGCAGTCAACAATTGCTTACTCTCATCACTTGCACAAGTTTATGAATCTGCATTACATACTGATCACTGCAAATATAAGCTTCTCTGACTAAGGCTGAAAACAGAATTAATCTATGTGTGTAAAAAATATTTAGAAGAGAATTTGAGAAGATATTTATTTAACAAAACAGAAGTGTCGGTTCTTTGCTAGACACCATGACCTCCTAAGCCATGGACTTTTGATTAGGTTTACAATGATAGGCACAAATTCCCTCCTATAGAAAGACCTTAAATGCAATCAGAAAGTGATTGGTTATTCCCATAATAACCATGCCACTATTGTACCCTATGCCTAGCAGATTAGTGTGTAGCACACACTAATACTGATACTGTTGATGATTTTTCTCCTTCAGCAGTCTTCATAAACCTTCTAGAACAATGTAAACTAGCCAGTATAAAGGAAGCTTCCAGCTCTTTTTCAGCTTGGTTTCTCAATATTCTGCAACCAAAGCACATAGTGTCTTCAGCAAGAGAGTCTTAACATCTGGTTCTGATAAACATCCAAGAGAAGTGTCAAAACCCAGCACTCTTTTGTGTACCTCTGGTATTTCCCTAACCATCAACTGGGGGAAGTGTCCCAAACATGACCATAGAATTTGGTTTAATAAACCATGGCTTCCAGAAGCAGCTTTATTTACTTATGAAGGATGTTTTCTTTCAATTTTTAAAAATGGGCTTACTTTTAAAAATTTTTATGATTATTGTGTGTTTATAGCATGTACATGTGGGTGTGCTCACAGCAGCATGTACATAGCAGTGATAGAATAACTTTGTAGAGTTGGTTCTTGCCTTCTACCTTTACTTGAGTTCTGGGGATAAAATTCAGGTCATTAGGCTTGTGTGGCAAGCGCTTTAACACTGAGATAAATTGCTGGTTCTTAATTATGTTTTTCAATTAGCTTACAATGAAGTAAACTTCCATCAAGTTTTTCATATAGCCTTTTGTTTGACCCCCACCCCATCTCTCCCATCCTCATTTAAATTTTTCTACTGTAGTCTTACTGTCCTATGCTTTCATGGCACAATGGTCCCCTTTTAGCTTCCTGTCCTCTAAGCTTCTCCAAGTTAAGCAAATCTAAAAATGCAAAGCTAGGATCAATGCATGGTAGACAGCAGGTAATATTTGTCTTTATGGACCAGTTGCTCATTCAGTATAATGTTTTCCAGTTCCATCTATTTTCCTGGATATTTCACAATTTTGTTTTTTTTACAGCTGAATAAATGGTATATAGGTACCACCTTTTCATTATCTACTATTCAGCTAGTAGACATCTAGGCTAATTCAACTTCCTGGATATTGTGAGTAAAGTGACAGTGATTATGGACATTCAAGTGTCCCTGTATTAAGATATAGTCCTTTGACTATAACCTAGGAGTGACATAACTGGGTTTTATGGTAATCCTACTTTTCACTTTTAAAGAAATACCCACATTGATTTCCAGTACATTCATTCCTCTCTCCATGTAGTTTTTATTTACATTTTTCTGATGACTAAGAATGTTGAACACTTTTTAAAATATGTACTTCTTCTTTTGAGAACTTTCTATTCACTTCCATAACCCATTTTGGGGAGATATTTGTTTTCTTGATATTTGGGTTTTTTTTTTTTTTCTGAGTGTATATTCTATGTTTTAATCATTTGTCAGATGCATTGCTGGCAAATAGTTTTTCCAGTTCTGTAACTGGTCTCTTCATTTGATTGACAGCTTCTTTTATTGTACAGAAGCCTTTTAATTTATATGAAGGCTCATTTGTCATTTGTTGGCCTTTTTATCCGAATGACTGCAGTCCTGTTTAGAAAGTCTTTACCTTGATTTTTTTTCTACTTTATTTGCGTTTCAAATGTTTTCCCCTTCCTGATCTCCCCTTTGGAACCTCCTTATTCCCTCCCACCTCCCCTGCCTCTGTTGGGGTATTCTCCCACCCACCAACCCACCCACTCTCTTCTTTCCTCCTTGGCATTCTCTTATACTGGGGAATCTAATACCCTAGGGCCCAAGGTCTTCTCCTCCCCCTGATGTCTAACAAGACCCTCCTCTGCCACATACATGGCCAGCACCATGGGTCACTCCATGTGTATTCTTTGGTTGGTGGATCAGTCTCCAGGATTATCAGGGGATCAGGCCAGTTGCCTCTGTTGCTGCCTTTCTGGGGATGCAAACTCCCTCAGTTCCTTCAGTCCCTTCTCCAAGTCCTCCATCTGGGACCTCCCACTCTGCCTGACTGTTGTTGTGAAGTGACTCTTGGGTATTTCGAACTCTTGGGCTAATAACCACTATAACAGTGAGTACCTAACATGATCATTCTTTTGTGACTGCGATACCTTGCTCAGGATCATATTTTCAAGATCCATCCATTTGTCTGCAAATTTCATGAAGTCATTGTTTTTAATAGCTGAGTAGTATTCCATTGTGTAAATGTACCACATTTTCTGTATCTATTCCTCTGTGGAGGGACATCTGGGTTGATTCCTGCTTCTGGCTATTATAAATATGGCTGCTACGAATGTAGTGGAACATGTGTCTTTATTATATGTTGAGCATCTTCTGGGTATATGCCCAGGAGTGGAATAGCTGGGTCCTCAGGTAGTATTATGTTCATTTTTCTCAGGGTCTGACACACTGATTTCCAGAGAGGCTGTATCAGCTTGCATTCCCACCAGCAATGGAGAAGTGTTCCTCTTTAGCCACATCCTCGCCAACATCTGCTGTCACCTGAGTTTTTGATCTTAGCCATTCTGACTGGTGTGAGGTGAAGTCTCAGGGTTGTTTTGATTTGCATTTCCCTGATGACTAAGGATATTGAACATTTCTTTAGGTGCTTCTTGGCCACTTGAGTTTCCTCAGTTGAGAATTCTCTGTTTAGCTCTCTTCTCCATTTTTTGATAGGGTTATTTGGATCTCTGGAGTCTAGCTTGTTGAGTTCTTTGTATACATGGGATATTAGCCCTCTATCAGATATAGGATTGGTAAAGATCTTTTCCCAATCTGTAGGTTGCCATTTTGTCCTATTTACAGTGTCCCTTGCCTTACAGAAGCTTTGTAATTTTATGAAGTGCCATCTGTCTATTCTTGATCTTACAGCACAAGCCATTAATATTCTGTTCAAGAACTTTTCTCCTGTGCCCAAGTGTTCGAGACTCTTTCCTACATTCTCTTCTATTAGATTCAGTGTATCTGGTTTTATGTGGAGGTCCTTGATCCACTTGGACTTGAGCTTTGTACAGGGAGATAGGAATGGATCAATTCGCAATCTTCTACATGTAGACCGCCAGTTGAAAAAGCACCATTTGTTGAAGATACTGTCTTTTTTCCACTGGATGGTTTTAGCTCCTTTGTAAAAGATCAAGTGACCGTAAGTGTGTGGGTTCAATTCTAGGTCTTCGATTTTATTTCATTGATCTACCAGCCTGTCACTGTACCAATACCATGCAGTTTTTATCACTACTGCTCTGTAGTACAGCTTGAAGTCAGGGAGGCTGATTCCCCCAGAAGTCCTTTTATTGTTGAGAATAGTTTTTGCTATCCTGGGTTTTTTGTTATTCCATATGAATTTGAAAATTGCTCTTTCTAAGTCTATGAAGAAATTTCTATCCCTTCCATTTTCTATCCTTTGACCTCCTTTGTTGTCTGATTGCTTTAGCTAGAACTTCAATTACTAGATTGTAGATTGCACTAGGCAGGATGGACATTTTAACTATATTAATCCTGCCAATCCATGAGCATGGGAGATCTTTCCATTTTCTGACGACTTCTTCAATTTCTTTCTTGAGAGACTTGAAGCTCTTGTCATACAGATCTTTCACTTGTTTGGTTAGAGTCACACCGAGATATTTTATATTGTCTGTGACAATTGTGAAGGGTGTTATTTCCCTAATTTCTTTCTCAGCCTGATTATCCTTTGAGTATAGGAAGGCTACTGATTTGCTTGAGTTAATTTTGTATCCAGCCACTTTGCTGAAGTTGTTTATCAGCTGTAGCAGATCTCTGGTGGAGTTTTTCGGGTCACTTAAGTATACCATCATATCATCTGCAAATAGTGATATTTTGATTTCTTCCTTTCCAATTTCTATCCCTTTGACCTCCTTTTGTTGTCTGATTGCTTTAGCTAGAACTTCAATTACTATATTGAATACATAGGGAGAGAGAGGGCACCCTTGTCTAGTCCCTGATTTTAGTGGGATTGCTTCGAATTTCTCTCAATTTAGTTTGATGTTGGCTACTGGTTTGCTGTATATTGCTTTTGCTATGTTTAGGTATGCTCCTTGAATTCCTGATCTTTCCAAAACTTTTATCATGAAGGGATGTTGAACTTTGTCAAATGCTTTTTCAGCATCTAACAAAATGACCATGTAGTTTTTTTCTTTGAGTTTGTTTATGTAGTGAATTACATTGATGGATTTCTGGGTATTGAACCATCCCTGCATCCCTGGGATGAAGCCTACTTCATCATGGTGAATGATCATTGTGATGTGTTCTGGGATTCGGTTTGCAAGAATTTTATTGAGTATTTTTTGCATCAATATTCATATGGGAAATTGATCTGAAGTTTTCTTTTATTGTTGGGTCTTTGTGGGGTTTTGGTATCAGTGTAACTGTGGCCTCATAGAATGAATTGGGTAGTGTTCCTTCCATTTCTATTTTATGGAAGACCTTGAAGTGTATTGGTATTATATGTTCTTTGAAGGTCTGATAGAATTCTGAACTGAACCCATCAGGGCTTTATTTTGGTTGGGAGACTGTTAATGACTGCTTCTATTTCTTTGGGGGTTATAGGGCTGTTTAGATGGTTTATCTGATCCTGATTTATCTTTGGTAATTGGTATCTGTCTAGAAACTTGTCTGTTTCCTCCAGATTTTCCAATTTTGTTGTGTATAGGCTTTTGTAGTAGGATCTGATAATATTTTTAATTTCCTCAGAATCTGTTGTTATATCTCCATTTTCATCTCTAATTTTATTATTTTGCACACTGTCTCTGTGCCCTCTGGTTAGTCTGGCTAAGGGTTTATCTATCTTGTTGATTTTCTCAAAGAACCAGCTCCTGGTTTTGTTGATTCTTTGTATAGTTCTTTTAGTTTCCAATTGGTTGATTTCAGCCCTTAATTTGATTATTTCCTGCCTTCTACTCCTCTTGGGTGGATTAGCTTCTTTTTGTTCTAGAACTTTCAGGTGTGCTGTTAGGCTGTTAGTATATGCTCTCTCCAGTTTCTTTTTGGAGGCATTCAGAGCTATGAGTTTTCCTCTTAACACTGCCTTTATTGTGTCCCATAAGATTGGGTAAGTTGTACTTTCATTTTCATTAAATTCTAGGAAGTCTTTAATTTCCTTCTTTAATTTTTTCTTGACCACGTTATCATTGAGCAGTGCATTGTTCAGCTTCCATGTGTATGTGGGCTTTCTGTTGTTGTTGTTGCCATTGAAGACCAACCTTAATCTGTAGTGATCTGATAGGAGGCATGGGATTATTTCAATCTTGTTATGTCTGTTGAGGTTTGTTTTGTGACCAATTATATGATCAGTTTTGGAGAAGGTACCATGAGGTGCTGAGAAGAAGGTATATTCTTTTGATGTTGGATGAAATGTTCTATAGATATTTGTTAAATCCACTTGGTTCATACCATTTGTTAGTTTCACTGTGTCTCTATTTAGTTTATGTTTCCAAGATCTGTCCATTGTTGATAGTGGGGTGTTGAAGTCTCCCACTATTATTGTGTGAGGTGCAATATGTGCTTTGAGCTTAATAGAGTATTTTTTATGAATGTGGGAGCTCTTGCATTTGGGGCATAGATGTTCAGAATTGAGAGTTCTTCTTGGTAGATTTTTTCCTTTGATGAGTATGAAGTGTCCTTCTTTACCTTTTTTGATGACTTTTGGTTGAAAGTCAATTTTATCCAATATTAGAATGGGTACTCCAGCCTGTTTCTTGGGGCCATTTGCCTGGAAAATTGTTTCATAGCCCTTTACTCTGAGGTAGTGTTTGTCTTTAACATGGAGGTGCATTTCCTGGATGCAGCAAAATGCTGGGTCCTGTATAAGGATCCAGTCTGTCAGTCTATGTCTTTTTAGTGGGGAATTGAGACCATTGATTATAAGAGTTATTAAAGAATAGTGATTGTTGTTTCCTGTTATTTTTTATGTTGTTTATGTGGCTATCTTCTTTTGAGTTTGTTGAAAGATTACATTCTTGCTTTTTCTTGAGTGTAGTTTCCCTCCTTGAGTTGGTGTTTCCCATATATTATTCTTTGTAGGGCTGGGTTTATGAAAACATACTGTGCAAATTTGGATTTGTCATAGAATATTTTGGTTTCACCATCTATGGTAATTGAGAATTTTGCTGGGTATAGGAGCCTGGGCTGGCATTTGTGTTCTCTTAGTACTGTATGAGATCTGCCCAGGATCTTATAGTCTCTGGTGAGAAGTCTGGTGTAATTCTGATAGGTCTGCCTTTATATGTTACTTTTGACAACAGGAAAGACCTGTTGTCTTTCCTATGTTCTCTATCTCCAGGGTTGTCTCCCTTTGTAGTTTCTTTATTATATCTATTTCTGTTTTTAATTCCTGAATGGTTTTTTTCATTTATTTGATTGTGTTTTCCTATAATTCTTTAAGGGATTTTTGTGGTCCTCTTTAAGGGTTTCCAGTTGTTTACCTGTGTTCTCTTGTATTTCTTTAAGGGTGTTATATATTTCCTTCTTAAAGTCTTTTATCATCCTCTTGATAAGTAATTTTAAGTCTGAGTCTTCCTTTTCTGGTGTGTTGGGGTATCCAGGGCTGCCTGTGGTGGGAGAACTGGGTTCTGATGAAGCCAAGTAGTCTTGGTTTCTGTTCCTTGTGTTCTTGCCCTTGCCTTTTGCCATCTGGTTATCTCTGGAGTTAGCTGGTCTTTCTCTCTCTGACTGTGACTTGTCTTTCCTACAGGCCCAGGTGTCAGTGTTCCTTGGAGACCAGTTCTCTTTCCTAGCTGTTCCTCAATCCCTGTGTCTGGAGTCCTGCTGTTGATGGCTTTTCCACACAAGTGTGTGGGCAGGTCTCTTTCTCCCTGTGCTGGTTGGCAATGGAGGCCTGGAGGCCCAGGCAGAGGTCTCCTGCCACAGGTGGAAGCAGACAGGCTCTTACCTCCTGGCTGTTCCTCAGTCCCTGCATCTGGAGCCCTCCCTCACCTTGATTTTATCTTGAAGTGTATTATTCCCAACTTTTTTCTCTAGCAATTTCAGAGTTTGAGATCTTACATTGATGTCCTTAGTCCATTTGAATTGATTTTTGTTTTAGCAAAGAAATAAAGATTTAGTTTCATCCAGTTGTCTCATAACCAGTTTTTTGAAGATGTTATCTATTCTCTAATATGTGTTTTTTTGCATTTGCATTTGTGTCCAAATTCAGGTGGTTCTAGTGGCATGGACTAGTTTTTGAGTCCACTATTCAGTTTCCCTAATCCATCTACATGTTTACTTTATGCCAGTGTCATTCTGTTTTCATTACTATGGCTGTACAGTCTAACTTGAAATCAAGTATGGCAGTATCTCCAGTAGTAATCTTTTTGCTTAGCGTTTCTTTGGCTGCCCAGAATTATGATGATTGTGACCACTTTTCTTTTCTTTTTTTCTTTATAACAAGTTTATTATAAGAATCATGAGTTTCAGAGGACAACTTATCAAGTATCATGTTACAAAAAAGATCATGTAAAAGCTTGTCCAAGTACCTTCAAATTATTGATGACTAAATTATTAAGAGCAGAAATAACATATCTTCTTTTAATATTTGAACTAGCTGACTTTGAAATTGTCTAATTCTAAATACATACCCACAGTACCAATTTTCTCCCACCAATGCAACCCATATTAAAACCAGAATCTGAGAATATACAGAAGAACTTTAAAAATATGAATTAAGTACTCTATCTGTGAAAACAACAACAGAAAGGACAACTCAAGTCTTCTGATAAAAGACTTGGCCATTCTGCTTCAGAGTATAGAGAAAGAAAGTAATGCACACCATGAAACAGGAGACAGTACAACCATTCACAGGGGTGGCAACTCCTCATTTCTAGACAATGATTGATGAAAAAAAAAGATGGTTCCAATTTTCCAGACCTCCCAAATATTTAGTACAGTCAAGCCTCAAATTTTTGTTCTAAATTTATTTTTATTTTTTATTTTTGGTTTTTGTTTTTTGATACTCTATTTACATTTCAAATGTTTTCCCCTTTCCAGGTCTCCCCTTAGGAAAGTCCCTATCCCATCCCTCCTCCCAATCCCCCTACCTATATGAGAGTATTCCACCACCCACCCACAGACCCACTCCATCTTCCCAACCTGGCATTCCCCTACATTGGGGCATCTAACAATATCAGACCCAAGGGCCTCTCCTCCCACTGATGGCCAACAAGACCCTCCTCTGCCACATATGGGAACAGCACCATGGGTTTCTCCACATTCATTCTTTGCCTGGTAGTCCAGTGTCCCGCGCTACCATCTCGCCAGCAAGAACGACGCAGCACACAAAGGATCCTTCTGCAGTAAAGCTTTAATGCATCTTGAGAGGGAGAGCATAAGCTTGCCAAGAATGGAGACCCCGAACAACAGAACACCCGTCCCTTATATAGGTCACAGCGCTCGCCTGGGACGTGGAGCTTCCCCATTGGCTCCCGCACATCAGGCCAGATGACGCCACTAGAGAGGCTGAGACTCTGAGGTGGAAAATTACCAGGTACATGCGCACTAGCCTGTTTACAACTTGTCCTCGGCCGGATGTAGGCGCCATCTTGTAATGGCGAACGTGGGTGCAACTCGGGCGGCTCCCCACAGTCCAGTCTCTGGGAGCACTAGGGGGATTGACCAGTGGACACTGTTGCTCCCTCCTCATGAGACTGCAAACTCCCTCAGCTCCTTCAGTCCCTTCTCAAACTTCTCCATCTTGGACCCCACGCTCAGTCCAACAGTTGTTGTGAATTAAATCATGGGTCTTCCAAACTTTTGGGATAATATCCACTTATCAGTGAGTACATACTGTGTTTGTTCTTTTGTGACAGAGTCACCTCACTCAGGATGATATTTTCAATTTCCATCATTAGCCTGAGAATTTCATGAAGTCATTGTTTTTAATAGCTGAGTAGTATTCCATTGTGTAAATGTACCACATTTTCTGTATCCATTCCTCTGTTGAGAGACATCTGGGTTGTTTCCAGTTTCTGGCTATTATAAATATGGCTGTTATGAACATAGTGGAGCACTTGTCTTTATTACATGTTGGAGCATCATCTGGGTATATGCCCAGGAGTGGTATAGCTGGATCCTCAGGTAGTGTTATGTCCAATTTTCTGAGGGCCCCCAAACTGATTTCCAGAGTAGTTGTACCAGCTTGCAATCCCACCAGCAGTAGAGGTGTGTTCCCTTTCTCCACATCCTCACCAGCATCTGCTGTCATCTGAGTTTTTGATCTTAGCCGTTTTGACTGATGTGAGGTGGAATCCCAAGGTTGCTTTGATTTGTATTTCCCTGATGACTAAGGATGTTGAACATTTCTCTAGGTGCTTCTCAGCCCTTCAAGTTTCCTCAGTTGAGAATTCTCTGTTTAGATCTGTTCCCTATATTTTGATAGATTTATTTCGTACTCTGGAGTCTACCTTCTTGAGTTCTTTGTATATATTGGATATTAGCCCTCTTTCAGATTAGGATTGATAAGGATCTTTTCTCAATCTATTGGTTGCCATTTTGTCCTTTGCCTTACAGAAGCATTGCAGTTTTATGAGACTCCATTAGTGGTTTCTTGATGTTAGAGCATAAGCCATTGGTGTTCTGTACAGGCATTTTTTTCCCTGTGCCCATGTGTTCGAGACTTTTTTCCACTCTCTCTTCTATTAGATTCAGTGTATCTGGTTTAATGTGGAGGTCTTTGATCTACTTGGACTTGAGCTTTGTGCAGGGAGATAGGAATGGATCAATTCGCAATCATCTACGTGTAAACAGCCAGTTGAACCCGCACCATTTGTTGAAGATGCTGTCTTTTTTCCACTGGATGGTTCTAGCTCCTTTGCCAAAGATCAAGTGACCATAAGTGTGTGGGTTCATTTCTGGGTCTTCAATTCTATACCAGCCTGTCACTGTACGAATACCATGCAGTTTTTATCACTACTGCTCTGTAGTACTGCTTAAGGTCAGGGAGGCTGATTCCCAGAAGTCCTTTTATTGTTTCAAATAGTCATCCTGAGCGAGTTAACACAGTCACAAAAGAATGAACATGATATGTACTCACTGATAAGTGGTTATTAGCCCAAATAACCAAATACCCAAAAGTCACATCACAGCAACTGTAGGGCTGAGTGTGAGGTCCCAGATGTAGGACTTGGAGAAGGGACTGAAGGAGCTGAGGGAGTTTGCATCCCCATAAAGGCAGCAACAGTGGCAACTGGCCTCTCCCCCCGATACTCCTGGAGTGTCAGGAGCCGAGGCCTCCACACCTTCCCTGGGAATCTGCCAGGGCCTCCACACCATCCTTGGGAATCTGAGACCTTCTGAGAACCAGCTGTTTTTGTGCAAGATAAGCTGGAGATATCGGAGCCAGGGCCTTCACGCCGTCCCTGAGAATCTGAGAACTAGTTGCGTTTCTTCAAGATAAGCTGTCCTTCCCACCTCCGGGAAATAGACCATAAAACAGTTTGATGCCAGATGGTCCGGCCTAATAAATAACCATGACAACTGGGGGGCCATAAGCTCCCTTTCCCCCTCCCTTCTGCATTCATTTTTTCTTTAAAAGCTACATGTGTCTGAAATAAAGTGAGACCTTGACAAAATTCTGCTTGGTCTCCCTCCTCTCTTTTGCCCATTTTCTTTTCATGCTCGGTCCTCCTCACACCCTACAAATAACGAGGTCCCACTGGGCGGGGCACTGGAGACTGACCTACCAACCAAAGAACACACATGGAGTGACCCATGGTGCTGGCCAGATATGCAGCAGAGGAGGGTCTTGTAGACATGGGGGTGGGGGGAGGCCCTTGGGCCTGAGGGTATTAGATCCCCCAGTATAGGAGAATGCCAAAGAGGTAAGGGGAGAGTGGGTGGGTGGGTGGGGGAATACCTCCATAGTGGCAAGGGGAGGGGGAAGGAATGGGGAGGTCCCAAAGGGGAGATCTGGAAAGGGAAAACATTTGAAATGTAAAGAAAGTATGAAAAAAAAAACCTTAAAAAAAAACGAAAGAAAGAAAAGAAAAGAAAATGCTTTCTTGTTTGCACTGGATGGTTTTAGCTCCTTTGTCAAAGATCAAGTGACCGTAAGTGTGTGGGTTCATTTCTGGATCTTCAATTCTATTCCATTGATCTACCTGCCTGTCACTGTACCAATACCATGCAGTTTTTATTACTACTGCTCTGTAGTACAGCTTGAGGTCAGGGATGCTGATTCCCCCAGAAGTTCTTTTGTTGTTGAGAATAGTGTTTGCTATCCTGGGTTTTTTTGGTTATTCCAAATAAATATGAGAATTGTTCTTTCTAAGTCTATGAAGAATTGAGTTGGAATTTTAATGGGGATTTCTTTGGATTTGTAGATTGCTTTTAGCAAAATGGCCATTTTAACTATATTAATCCTGCCAAACCATGATCATGGGAGATCTTTCCATCTTCTGAGGTCTTCTTCAATTTCTTTCTTCAGAGACTTGAAGTTCTTGTCATACAGATCTTTCTTGTGTTTGGTTAGAGTCATACCAAGATACTTGATATAGTTTGTGACAATTCTGAAGGGTGTCATTTCCATAATTTGTTCTCATTCTGTTTATTCTTCCTATCCTTATAGGAAGGCTACTGATTTGTTTGAGTTAATTTTATATCCAGCCACTTTGCTGAAGTTGTTTAGCAGCTCTAGCAGTTCTCTGGTGGAGTTTTTTGGGTCATTTCATTATATGATCATATCATCTGCAAATAGTGTTATTTTGATTTCTTCCTTTCCAATTTGTATCCCTTTGATCTCCTTTTGTTGTCTAATTTCTCTAGCTAGAACTTCAAGTAGTATATTGAATAGACAGAGAAAGAGTGGAGAGCCTTGTCTAGTCTGTGATTTTAGTGGGATTGCTTCAAGTTTCTCCCCATTTAGTTTGATGTTGGCCACTGGTTTGCTGTATATTGCTTTTACTATGTTTAGGTATGGTCCTTGAATTCCTCATCTCTCCAAAACTTTTATCATGAAGGGATGTTGGATTTTCTCAAATGCTTTTTCAGCATCTAATGAAATGACCATGTGGGTTTTTTTCTTTGAGTTTGTTTATGTAGTGGATTACATTGGTGGATTTCTGGGTATTGAACCATCTCTGCATCCCTGGGATGAAGCCTACTTGATCAAGTAGAATGATCATTTTGATGTGTTCTTAGATTCAGTTTGTGAGAATTTTATTGAGTATTTTTGCACCAATATTCATAAGGGAAATTAGTCTGAAGTTTTCTTTCTTTCCTTCTTTCTTTCTTTTTTTGGCATGTCATACTCAGATACATATTCTATTTCTTTTTAAAAAAATTTTATTGGATATTTTATTTATTTACATTTCAAATGTTATCCCCTTTCCCGATTTCCCCCCCATGTAGTTATCTTTTTTTGTTGGGTCTTTCTGAGTTTTTGGTGTCAGTTTAACTGTGACCTCAAAGCATGAATTGAGTAGTGTTCCTTCTGTTTCTATTTTGTGGAATAGACTGAAGAGTATTGGTATTAGGTCTTCTTTGAAGATCCTATAGAATTCTGCACTAAACCCATCTGGTCCTGGGCTCTTTTTGGTTCGGAGACTTTTAATGAATGCTTCTAATTCTTTAGGGGTTATGGTACTGTTTAGATGGTTTATATGATCCTGATTTAACTTTGGTATTTGGTATCTGTCTAGAAAATTGTCTATTTCATCCAGATTTTCCAATTTTGGTGAGTATAGGCTGTTGTAGTAGGATTTGATGATGTTTTAAATTTCCTCATATTCTGTTGTTATATCTTCCTTTTCATTTCTGATTTTGTTAATTTGGATGCTGTCTATATGCCCTCTGGTTAATCTGGCTAAGGGTTTATCTATCTTGTTGATTTTCTCAAAGAACCAGCTCCTGGTTTTGTTGATTCTTTGTATAGTTCTTTGAGTTTCTACTTGGTTGATCTTAGCTCTGAGTTTGATTATTTCTTGGCTTCTACTCCTGTTGGGTGTATTAGCTTCTTTTGTTCTAGAGCTTTCAGATGTGCTGTTAAGCTGCTGGTGTATGCTCTCTTCAGTTTCTTTTTGGAGGCACTCAGAGCTATGAGTTTTCCTCTTAACATTGCTTTCATTGTGTCCCACAAGTTTGGTTATGTTGTACTTTCATTTTCATTAAATATTAGGAAGTCTTTAATTTCTTTCTTCATTCCTTCCTTGACCAAGTTATCATTGAGTAGAGTGTTGTTCACCTTCCATACATATGTGGACTTTCTGTTGTTGTTGTTGCCATCGAAGACCAGCTTTATTCTGTTGTGATCTGATAGGAGGAATGAGATTATCTCAATCTTCTTATATCTGTAGAGGTTTGTTTTGTGACCAATTACATGGTCTATTTTGGAGAAAGTACCATGAGGTGCTGAGCAGAAGGTATATTCTTTTTATTTAGGGTGAAATGTTCTAGATATAACTGCTAAATCCATTTGGTCCATAACTTCTGCTAGTTTCACTGTATCTCTGTTTAATTTGTGCTTCCTAGACCCATTCATTAATGAGAGTCAGGTGTTGAAGTCTCCCACTATTATTGTGTGAGGTGTAATGTGTGTTTTAAGCTTTAGTATAGTTTCTTTTATGAGTGGATACCCTTGCATTGGATCATAGATATTCATAATTGAGAGTTCTTCTTAGTAGGTTTTTCCTTTGATGAGTATGAAGTATCTTTCCTTATCTTTTATGTTGACTTTTGGTTGAAAGTCGATTTGAACTGGTATTAGAATGGCTACTCCTGCCCGTTTCTTGAGACCATTTGCCTGGAAAATTGTTTTCCAGCCCTTTACTCTGAGGCAGTGTTTGTGTTTAACACTGAGGTGTGTTTCCTGTATGCAGCAAAATGCTGGGTCCCGTTTATGTATCCAGTCTGTTAGCCAGTGTCTTTTTATTGGGGAACTGAGTCCATTGATGTTAGGACATATTAAGGAATAGTGATTGTTGCTTCTGTTATTTTCGATATTATTTTTATGTTTGTGTGGCTATCTTCTTTTGGGTTTGTTGAAAGATTATTTTCTTGCTTTTTCTAGGGTCTAGTTTCCCTCCTTGTATTGGCATTTTTCCATCTATTATCCTTTGTAGGGCTGCGTTTGTGGAAAGATATTGTGTAAATTTGGTTGTGTTTATGGAATATCTTGGTTTCACCATCTATGGTAATTGAGAGTTTTTCTGGGTATAGCAGCCTGGGCTGGCATTTGTGTTCTCCTAGGGTCCGTATGAAACCTGTCCATTATCTTCTAGCTTACATAGTCTCTGGTGAGAATCTGGTGTAATTCTGATAGGTCTGCCTTTATAAGTTACTTGACATTTTTCCCTTACTGCTTTTAATATTCTTTCCTTGTTTTGTGCATTTGGTGTTTTGACTATTATGTGACAGGAGGAATTTCTTTTCTGGTCCAATCTTTTTGGAGTTCTGTAGGCTTCTTGGATGTTTATGTTCATCTCTTTCTTTAGGTTAGGGAAGTTTTCTTCTATAATTTTGTTGAAGATATTTATTGCCCCTTTAAGTTGGGAATCTTCACTCTCTTCTATAGCTCTTATCCTTAGGTTTGGGTCTTCTCATTGTGTCCTGGATTTCCTGGATGTTTTGGGTTAGGAGCTTTTTAGTATTTTGCATTTTCTTTGACAGTTGTGTCAATGTAGTCTATAATATCTTCTGCACCTGAGATTCTATCTTCTATCTCTTGTATTCTGTTGATGATGCTTGCATCTATGACTCCTGATCTCTTTCCTTGGATTTCTATCTCCAGGGTTGTCTCTCTCTGTGATTTCTCTATTGTTTCTATTTCTATTTTTATATCCTGGATGGTTTTGTTCATTTATTTCGCTTATTTGATTGTGTTTTCCTGTATTTCCTTTTTAAGGGTTTTAGCTGTTTACCTGTGTTCTCTTGTATTTCTTTAAGGGGGTTATTTATTTCCTTATTTATTTCCTTCTTAATATCTTCTATCATCATCATGAGAAGTAATCTTAAATATGAGTCTTGCTTTTCTGGTGTGTTGGGGTATCCAGGGTCAGAGAACTGGGTTCTGATGATGCCAAGTTACCTTGGTTTCTGTTCTTATGTTCTTGCCCTTGCTTTTTGCCATCTGGTTATCTCTGGTGTTATCTGGTCTTACTCTCTCTGACTGTGGCTTGTCCCTTCTGCAAGACTTTGTGTCAATACTCTATCCCTTGGAGACCAGCTCTCTCTGAGAGCAATTTGGGTTTGGAGAGCTGTGGTACAGGGTCATCTCTGGGGTGCAGACAGAAATCAGAAGGATCCTGTCCCCAGCTGTACCTTGTTTCCTGTGTCCCGGTGGCTCTCTGAGGGTCCCTCTTGATTGAGGAATTTGAACAGAAATGGTGGTCTTCCTGTGCTCAAAGGTGTGTCTGAATTTCTGGGAGATGAACTCTCTCCTGGCATTATTTGAGTATGGAGCACTGTGTCACAAGATCAGCTCCCTGGCTGCAGAAGGAAACCAGAAGGCCAATCTTCAGTCCCTTTGTCATGAGGGTTCTATTTGGGTCCCTTTGAGCAGAGGTGCTAGCCTTACCCTCATCACAGGCTTGTCTACACTCCTGGGAGGCTAGCTCTTTTCCTGCTCTATTTTGGTATGGAGCTTCATGGCACAGACCACAGGCATAAACTGGAAGGCATCTGTGGGGCAGTAGACTGTGACAGGCAGCCTGGCCCTCTTGTCAAGCACAGGCTTAACCACTGGTGACCCAGTAGGGTTTACCCTACAAGGGACTGAAAAGCGTTTTGCCAATGCTCTGAGGAGGCCCTTGGCTTCTGTCAAGTAAGTATAACCCTCACATCCCCCTGTAGAGAGGTTTGTTATGTGAGGTCTGTCATGTAGGAGCAGCACACCAAGCCCTCCCACATGCAGATAAGGTACCCTTAAACTCTCACACCAAGCCAATAGGTAGTACCTGTTGTCAGACTCCTGACCCATCCCAAACTGTATATGAGAGATCCTATCCAGAAGGAATAAAGGTGTGAGAACTATTCCATCGTCTGAGAGCTTCTATCATAAGAGCTGTAACACTGGTGCTTGGGAAGAGGTCTGCTCTTCTGAATGCCACCAGAATCTTCCCACATTCCTCACCCACTACTCAGCCTCTAATGGGCTCAGCCCATACCCGACTCAGCGAAGGGCTTGGAGCAACTGAGGCAGCAACTGAGGAGACCGAGGTGAAGGAGATTCCCATCCCTGCTTGAGCTCTCCCCTTTGTCCAAACCCTTGCACTTGGTTGGGCCATAGATCCCTGTGGAAAGACCCCAGCATGCAGGCCCACAGGCTCCTGTCCACGGCTGCTCCTCAGTCCCTGTGAGGATTTTGTGCAGGTCCCACTGAGCAGTGGTGCTCCACTCATGGGCTTGTCCACATTCCTGGGATGCTAGCTTTCTCCCAGCACTATTTGGCTATGGAGCTCTGTGGCACAGACTCAGACACTTTTCAATTTGACAGGGTATTAGATTACCTTGAAGACAAAGTTCCTGGAATACTTTTGAGTTATTATCTCTAGGTTGCATTAACCTCTGTGTATGCCCATGGAAATCAGTGTGGACAATTTTCAAAAGGCTAAAAAGACATGTACCTCATTGTCATAGTTAGGGTATCATTGCTGTGAAGAAATACCATAACCAAGGCAACTTTTATAAAGGACAACATTTAATTGGGGCTGGCTTACAGGTTCAGTCCATTATCATCAAGGCAGGAAGCATGACAGGATCCAGGCAAGTATAGTGCTGGAGGAACTAAGAGTTCTATATCTTGTTCCAAAGACAAAAAGGAGACTAAATCTCTCTTGCCCACTGAGCAGAGCTTGATCTTAGGAGCCTCAAATTCCCACCCCACTTCCTCTAACAATAATACACCTCCTCCAAATGAAGACAAACCTCCTAATTGTGCCACTTTCCATGGTAAAGCATATTCAAGCCACCACATTCCATTCACTAGCCCCACCCATAGGCTTTTTCAAACACATGAATCAATGGGGTAGAAGCAATACTTAGCTATAGCATAGTGCAAAATGCATTTAGTCCAATTTCAAAAGTCACATAGTCTCTAACAGTCTCAACAATGTTAAAAGTCCAAAGTTCAAAGTCTCTTCTGAGATTCATTCAATTACTTACTGTAATCCTATAAAATCAAAATAAAAAAGCATATCACATACCTCCAACATCACAGGATATATGTTAGCATTCCAAAATGTCATAGTGAGAAAATACTGGATGAAAGCAAGACTAAAAACCAACTGGGTAAACTCTAGACTCTATCTTCATGATTCTATCTTCATGTCCAACTTCTTTCAGCTTTGTTGACTGCAACATAGTTTCTTTCTCTTGGGCTGGGCTCACTCTGTGTTTGCAGATTTCCTCAGCAGATATTCTATAGCTTTGGCATCTCTAACATCTTGGGGTCTCCTAGGCAACTTCTACTTCACAGCTTTTTGTTCCAATGTCTGGGAACCACACATGGTCTTCTGGATTCCTCTGAAGGGCTTGAGTCACATTTCTAGCTCTGTGCTCTGTAGTACTTCAGGGTCTGGTTGACTCCACTCCTGCTTCTGTTCAGGATAGCTGTGAAATAGCTTAGTTTGTTTCTGATCCTCAGAACTCATATGAAAAATCAAGCATAGTGGTGTGCAACTGCAATTCCAGAGCTAGGGTGTGGAGGCAGATGGATTCCTGGGTATCTATCAACTCTATCCAAAAAATGAGGCAGACAGTTCCTGAAGAACAACAGTTAAGACTGACTTTTCTGTCACACACTTACTCATGTACACACACACACACACAGAGAAAGAGAGAGAGAGAGAGAGAGTGACAAAGAGGCAGAGAGTTACAAATCCCCCAACATGTAGTATGAGGAGGTAGGGTAGGGGGTTTCTTTGGGAGGTCATTAAGTCACAGTTGTGGATACACATCACACATGAATGGGATTAGTGTCTATAAAAATAGGCATCCAGGGTCTCTTTTTCTCTTCATGATGTGTGAGGGCACAGTGAAAAGATGGCTATCTATGAGCCAGAATGTGTATCTTCACCATATATAAACTATAGCAGCATTTCTATCTGATACTTCTAGCTTCCAGAACTGTGAGGAATAAATGTGTTATTATTAAAGTCACACTGGTGATGCATTCTGTTGAAGAAGCCTGAATTCTAAGTGATAAACATAGCAACAAGATTTGCAGTGCATGTCTTTGAGTTGTTCAGCCTGCTAGGCCATACAGTCATAGATGAGAAAATGAGGTTTCTGATATACCTACTCAGGCAGAAACCTCCACCGTGCCTTATTTTGAGTCTGATTCTTAGAATTTTTGTTTGGTAGCACAGACTGCAGCAGGAGATGGCCAAGCAGCAGAGATTTCAATATATATTTAAAGGTATGATACCAGGAAGGAAGATGTTCCTCTCAGCTGTCATATCTCCTAGAGAACCTAGGGTTGAGTTTCTATCCTAAGGCATGAGGCTTCAGAGGCCCTTATGCCACCATCAATCCATGAGGACATTTAAGTGATATCATGGTATTCTCTATTCCACCTGGAAACTACTTCAGAAGGTAAACCTCATTGTTTACATTGACTGTTGTAATTTTTAACTAAAGAAGCTAAAGGATCAATGTGACACCACAGAAGCTAATACAGTGGAGACACACAAAGACCATTGTGATGTCACAGAAACTAGTGCAGTGGGTGTTACAAGCTAATGTAATGTCACAAAGACAAGTGCAGTAAGATACATAGGCCAATCTAATATCACAGAAGCCAGTGCAATGGAAAATACTGGGTCAATGTAATAGCACAGAGGCCATTGCAACAGGATACAAAGGCCATGTCATGTCTCAGAGGCCAGTTTAATTTTTCAGTGTTCTTTCTCTGTCCCAGATGCCTGGGTCTCTCAATTCTTTGATCCTGTATGATGTATCATTTTATTAGGAAAATGGATTCTTTTTCATGTCCCCAAGCTGGACTGTCTCAGTATAAAGACACTGTCCAGACACAGTAATTTGTCACAAAGTCCAGATGTTATCCTTTTGTTTCTATCTGTGTGGTCTTAAATGAGAAGTATGGACTTCATCTTTACCTCTATCTCTCATCCATCTGACCCCACGTAAGGTATTAGTCAGGTTGACTTAGGTGACTATATGGCAAAAATGCAATTCCCAAGGCTCAGAGTAGGTGAGGTCTATCAGCAGAAACTAGAAGCAGAGAACAAACTGGACTCCAAGCTTAGACTAGAGTATTAGCAGGGATTATATAGTGGCAAAAGCATAGGAAGAAATAAGGAGCAAATCTCAGTAACTGTCCAGGACCGGGGTGGATCAGAATAACATGAAACTTTCCTGTGGACCTTGAAAGATGATGGCTATATTGACAAAGGCAACACTTGCTTTCTGGTTCAGAAAATCTTCAAACTGGAAATCCAGTTCTCAGCTAAGCTACTGTTTGAGTTACATATACCTGAGGACTTCTGGGAATATTTTATTCATACAAGTAATTCAAGATACAGAAGAGGATAGGCTAATTACAAAATGAGATGGGGATGCTATGTAAGAAGGGGTGTGTATATGTGTGTGTGTGTATGTATATATGTATGTATGTATGTATGTATGTATGTGGTTGTGGTTTGTGTGTGCTAGTGTGTATGTGAATTGGGTATGTTAAGTAGAAGTGTGTGTTTACTCTATGGAGTGTGTAAGACTGCATGTGAGTGTATAATTAAGTGTTGTGTACTAGAAATGTCAATGTGTGAGACCCACATGAGTTTGAATGTGGGTGTGCATGCATGTATGTATGTATTTGGTAGGCATATGTATATTAGAGATGGTGAGAGAGTGAATGTTGTGTAGATTATCCAAAAACAGTACTTATTTAAAGCAGCAATTAGGACTGTATCCAGAAATAAGTATGTGAAACTAACTTCACTCTTTACTTCCAAGACACATATCCTATGGTTGAGTTCTTTTGCTCTGATCACACAGATTTTCTCTTCTCTATTAGAGAAGGCATCCTAGCATGTACCTGTTGCATAGGGATATGCTTTGCTCTATCTACACTCTATACTTAAGTCAACGGTTTAAGAGGATGGAGACAAAGGAAGTCTTCTTTCTCCACCTTGACTTTCTAACACCTCAATTATGCAGTTATAGGGAAGGGTGTCAAAGCTGTTGTTGGGTAGTGAGCTGTTTCAGGTGACTAAAAACTGTTTATCAAATGTGGATGAAGTCTTCAGGGCAGACCACAAAAGTTATTTTGCAAGGTTTAACAAATTCGAGTTATATCAAAAGCTTATACTCCACAGTGGTGGAGGAGGGGGTTGTTCATATTCAAGTATAAAAAGTTCTTGGTTCAAAGGGACAGGTGTATATGTAAAAGTTACACTAACCCATTTAACTGCCATTTCCTGTGGACTCCTAAATGTACCTGTTCTTAGGTTAGAAATATGTGCATATACTGATCTCAGAAAGAAAACATGATTTGGTGTAATTCAGTGAAAGTTTAGTGTGATAACTAAGAGACTTAGGAACATTTAAAAATATTGTGTTTGCATCATTAATCATCTAAAATGTCTTCTGTCCTATTGTCTTTGTGATGTCTTCTGTTTCTATTTAATTTAATTTAGTTATTTATCTATGCCCTGCATTGGTTATAGTCCTAGAATTATTTGTGGGATGTGGAGGCAGCTCAGTCAGGTAAATGCTTGTCCTGCAAGCATGAGAACCTAAATTCAATATCTAGAACCCATACTTACCAAGTCAGACCAGAGCAAACAAAACAAAACAAAACAAATCAATAATGATGGATCTTACTGGTAATCAATCTCAGCACAAAAGAGATGGAGACAGGCCAGTTTGAGGCTCACTGGCTAGGCAGCATAGCCTACTCAAAGACTTTCAGGCCACTAGAGCCCCTCCCCCACACACACACCAGGAAGTAGTGTTTGTTCTTTCAGATGTGATTTGGAGGAAACAGCTGAATTCCTGTGGGCTGTCTACACTTCCCTGAAGTCATTAGAGAAAGCCTTTTAGGGATGAGCAATCCCCACAGTCTTGACTGAGTTTAATCTTTCTGTCTCTCTTTATGGACTTGTGTCAGTCTATCTGCAGCAATGTTTTTTACAGCTTGCCCAAAGCATGTGCTTAGCACCAGAAGGGTGGCTACTTGGTAACTACTTCTTTCTTCAGGAAACCCATGTCCTCATGATTTTTTTTTTTAACTACAGGTTATCTTTATGCAGCAGGCTATGGACAAGGTTATCCCTGAGATCCATTTCAGCTGTGATGCTTCTAGAACATTCCATTAGGACTCATTGGGTTCGTCCATCTTTGGTTTCTCCTTCTAGTCCCAACACTGGGTATTTCAATGATGGAAAGACTCCTCCAACAGTGAGGGTCCTGGGGTCAAGACAAGTGAGCTCACCTCACCGTGATTTTTGTGTAAGGACATTGGTTATTGTGTGGGTGGACTGGAAGTTTTTGAAATTTATCCAAGGTCCTCAGTTTTCCCTAAGGTTTTACTAGGAGTCTTTTTGTTCCTGATTTTATGTAGAACTGGTCATCTGGAAGAGGTATACAATGTATCCTTCATCCATATCCCTTATGAATGAGGATCAGTAGGTGTGGCCAAAGGAAGGCAAAGGCACACATTCACTTTGTCCTTATCTGATATTTTCTTCTAGTTTCAGTATCCAGACCAAATCTTGGGGTTTTCAAATCCACAGTATTGTGTATTTTCACCGTGTGTCACTTTTGGCAGATTTGAATTATTCTGCTAGCTTCCTAAAGTTAGTGGACTGACTTGTTCCCACACCATCTGTACTGGCTGGTTTTGTGCATCAACTTGACACAAGCTGGAGTTATCAAAGAGAAAGGAGCCTCCTTTGAGAAAATTCCTTCATGAGATCCAGCTGTAAGGCATTTTCTCAATTAGTGTTCAAGGGTGGGAGGGCCCATTGTGGGTGGTGCAATCCCTGGGCTGTTAGTCCTGGGTTCTATAAGAAAGCAAGCTGAGCAAGCCAGTAAGTAACATCCCTCCATGGACTCTGCACCAGCTCCTGCTTCCTAACCTGCTTGAGTTGCAGTCCTGACTTCTTTTAGTGATGAACAGCAATGTGGAAATGTAAGCTGAATAAATCCTTTCCTCTCCAATTTGCTTCTCAGTCATGATGTTTGTGCAAGAATAGAAACCCTAACTAAGATACTACCTTAGTTGAGCATCAAGAGTCACTTTTTTAGAAATTCCCCACTGGAGATATCTGATGCTTCCAATCCTCTGCTATAAGCTTTTTGGAATGAGGGTGGTTCTAAGGTTTTCCATATCTCTACCATTGTTTCTTGAGTACCTGGCATATGTTTTGGTAGCTGAAGTCATTCACTAAATATCCCAGAATAACTACCATTATTCCTATTTTTCAAATATCTTTCTTAATTTTTCTATGATGTCTCCAACTACCAGGAATAAAGAAAGTGTCAACGTTTTTGTTGCCACCAAGTAAAGCTTTTCTGTTCAGTTTCTTTGACTTCTGTGTCAACCTTTGTGTTCAGAGTGAGTATTGAGTTAATGGGTTATTCTAGACTGAACACACTGAAGCCAGTTAAGTCCGCTGCCTTAAATCTTTCAAAGTTCCCTCTGAATGAAAAACTATATGAAGAGATGCAGGGACTGAGGAAAAGCCAGGAGGAAAGAGCCTGCCTGCTTCCACATGTGGCCAGAGACCCCCGCCTGGGCCACCAGGCCTCCATATACAAGCAGTGCACAGAGAAAGCTACCCACCCACTTGTGCTGAGGAGCCAGTGGAAGGCAGGCTCCAGACGCAGGATCTGAAAAACAGCTGGGAAAGAGAACTGGTCTCCCAGGAATATTGACATCTGAGCTTGAAGGAAAGACAAGCCACAGTCAGTGAGAGAAAGACCAGCTAACTCCAGAGATAACCAGATATTGAAAGGCAAAGGCAAGAACACAGGGAACAGAAACCAAGACTACTTGGCTTCATCAGAACCCAGCTCTCCCACCACAGGCAGCCCTGGATACCCCAACACACCAGAAAAGGAAGACTCAGACTTAAAATCACTTATCAAAAGAATGATAGAAGATTTTAAGAAGGAAATAAATAACTCCCTTAAAGAAATACAAGAGAACATAGGTAAGCAACTGGAAGCCTTTAAAGAGGACACACAAAAATCCCTTGAAGAATTACAGGAAAACACAATCAAACAAATGAACAAAACCATTCAGGAATTAAAAACAGAAATAGAAACAATAAAGAAATCACAAAGGGAGACAACCCTGGAGTTGGAGAACATAAGAAAGAAATCAGGAGTCATAGATGCAAGAATCACCAACAGAATACAAGAGATGGAAGAGAGAATCTCAGGTGCAGAAGATACCATAGAAAACATGGACACAACAGTCAAAGAAAACACAAAATCCAAAAAGATCCTAACTCAAAACATCCAAGATATCCAAGATGCAATGAGAAGACAGAACCTGAGGATAATAGGTATAGAAGAGAGTGAAGACTCCCAACTTAAAGGACCAGTTAATATCTTCAACAAAATTATAGAAGAAAACTTACCTAACCTAAAGAAAGAGATGAACAAAAATGTACAAGAAGCCTACAGAACGCCAAATAGACTGGACCAGAAAAGAAATTCCTTCCGTCACATTATAGTCAAAACAAATAATACACAAAACAAGGAAAGAATATTAAAAGCAGTAAGGGAAAAGTGGCAAGTAACATATAAAGGCAAACCTATCAGAATTACACCAGACTTCTCACCAGAGACTATGAAAGCTAGAAGATCCTGGGCAGATCTCATATAGACTCTAAAAGAACACAAATGCCAGCCCAGACTGCTATACCCAGCAAAACTCTCAATAATCATAGATGGTGAAACCAAAATATTCTATGACAAACCCAAATTTGCACAGTATGTTTCCACAAACCCAGCCCGACAAAGAATAATATATGGGAAATGCCAACTCAAGGGGGGAAACTACACTCAAGAAAAAGCAAGAAAGTAATCTTTCAACAAACTCAAAAGAAGATAGCCACACAAACAATATAAACAACATCAAAAATAACACGAAATAACAATCACTATTCTTTAATATCTCTTAATATCAATGGTCTCAACTCCACTATAAAAAGACATAGACTGACAGACTGGATCCATATACAGGACCCAACATTTTGCTGCATCCAGGTAACGCACCTTCATATTAAAGACAAACACTACCTCAGAGTAAAGGGCTGGAGTACAATTTTCCAGGCAAATGGCCCGAAGAAACAGGCTGGAGTAGCCATTCTAATATCGGATAAAATTGACTTTCAACCAAAAGTCATCAAAAAGGATGTGGAAGGACACTTCATGCTCATCAAAGGAAAAATCTACCAAGAAGAACTCTCAATTCTGAACATCTATACCCCGAATGCAAGAGCTCCCACTTTCATAAAAGAAACTCTACTAAAGCTCAAAGCACACATTGCACCTCACACAATAATAGTGGGAGACTTCAACACCCCACTATCAACAATGGACAGATCTTGGAAACATAAACTAAACAGAGACACAGTGAAACTAACAAATGGTATGAACCAAGTGGATTTAACAAATATCTATAGAACATTTCATCCAACATCAAAAGAATATACCTTCTTCTCAGAACCTCATGGTACCTTCTCCAAAATTGATCATATAATTGGTCACAAAACAAACCTCAACAGACATAAGAAGATTGAAATAATCCCATGCCTCCTATCAGATCACTACGGATTAAGGTTGGTCTTCAATGGCAACAAGAACAACAGAAAGCCCACATACACATGGAAGCTGATCAATGCTCTGCTCAATGATAACTTGGTCAAGGAAAAAATAAAGAAGGAAATTAAAGACTTCTTAGAATTTAATAAAAATAAAAGTACAACTTACCCAATCCTATGGGACACAATGAAAGCAGTGTTAAGAGGAAAACTCATAGCTCTGAATGCCTCCAAAAAGAAACTGGAGAGAGCATACACTAACAGCTTAATAGCACATCTGAAATTTCTAGGAGAAAAAGAAGCTAATCCACCCAACAGTAGTAGAAGGCAGGAAATATTCAAATTAAGGGCTGAAATCAACCAAGTGGAAACTAAAAGAACTATACAAAGAATCTACACAACATGGAGCTGATTCTTTGAGAAAATCAACAATATAGATAAACACTTAGCCAGACTCACCAGAGGGCACAGAGGCAGTATCCAAATTAACAAAATTAGAAATGAAAATGGAGATATAACAACAGACTCTGAGGAAATTAAAAAAACATCAGATCCTACTACAAAAGTCTATATGTAAGAAAATTGGAAAATCTGGAGGAAATGGACAAAAGTTTCTAGACAGATACCAATTACTGAAGTTAAATCAGGATCAGATAAACCATCTAAACAGCCCCATAACCCCAAAGAAATAGAAGCAGTCATTAACAGTCTCCCAACCAAAATAAAGCCCAGGACCAGATGGGTTCAGCACAGAATTCTATCAGACCTTCAATGAAGACATAATACCAATACTCTTCAGTCTATTCCACAAAATAGAAAAGGAAGGAATACTAAACAATTCATTCTATGAGGCCACAGTTATACTGATACCAAAGCCCCACAAAGACCCAACAATAAAAGAAAACTTCAGACCAATTTCCCATATGAATATCGATGCAAAAATACTCAATAAAATTCTTGCAAACTGAATCCAAGAACACATCAAAACAATCATTCACCATGATCAAGTAGGCTTCATTCCAGGGATGCAGGGATGGTTCAATACCTGGAAATCCATCAATGTAATCCATTACATAAACAAACTCAAAGAAAAAAACCACATGGTCATTTCGTTAGATGCTGAAAAAACATTTGACAAAATTCAACATCCCTTCACGATAAAAGTCTTAGAAACATCAGGAATTCAAGGAGCACACTTAAACATAGTAAAAGCAATATACAGCACACCAGTAGCCAACATCAAACTAAATGGAGAGAAGCTTGAAGCAATCCCACTAAAATCAGGGACTAGACAATGGTGCCCTCTCTCTCCCTACCTATTCAATATAGTACTTGAAGTTCTATGTAGAACAATCAGGCAACAAAAGGAAGTCAAAGGGATACAAATTGGAAAGGAAGAAATCAAAATATCACTATTTGCAGATGATATGATGGTATACTTAAGTGACCCGAAAAACTCCACCAGAGATCTGCTACAGCTGATAAGCAACTTCAGCAAAGTGGCTGGATACAAAATTAACTCAAGCAAATCAGTAGCCTTCCTATACTAGAAGGATAAACAGGCTGAGAAAGAAATTAGGGAAATGTCACCCTTCACAATAGTTACAAACCATATAAAGTATCTTGGTGTGACTCTAACCAAACAAGTGAAAGATCTGTAAGACAAGAACTTCAAGTCTCTGAAGAGAGAAATCGAAGAAGACCTCAGAAGAGGGAAAGATCTCCCATGCTCATGGATTAGCAGGATTAATATAGTTAAAATGGCCATCCTGCCGAAAGCAATCTACAGATTCAATGCAATCCCCATCAAAATCCCAACTCAATTCTTCATAGACCTAAAAAGAGCAATTCTCAAATTCATAGGGAATAACAAAAACCCAGGATAGCAAAAACTATCCTCAACAATAAAAGGACTTCTGGGGGAATCAGCCTCCCTGACCTCAAGCTGTACTACAGAGCAGTAGTGATAAAAACTTCATGCTATTGGTACAGTGACAGGCAGGTAGATCAATGGAATAGAATTAAAGACCCAGAAATGAACCCACAAACATATGGTCACTTGATCTTTGACAAAGGAGCTAAAACCATACAGTGGAAAAAAGACAGCATCTTCAACAAATGATGCTGGATCAATTGGTGGTCTACATGTAGAAGATTGTGAATTGATCAATTCCTGTCTCCCTGTACAAAGCTCAAGTCCAAGTGGATCAAGGACCTTCACATAAAACCAGATACACTGAATCTAATAGAAGAGAAAGTGGGGAAAAGTCTCAAACACATGGGCACAGGGGAAATGTTCTTGAACAGAACACCAATGGCTTGTGCTCTAAGATCAAGAATCAACAAATGGGACTTCATAAAATTACAAATCTTCTGTAAGGCAAAGGACACTATAAATAGGACAAAACAGCAACCTACAGATTGAGAAAAGATCTTTACCAATCCTACATCTAATAGAGGGCCAATATCCAATATATACAAAGAACTCAAGAAGCTAGACTCCAGAGATCCAAATAACCATATCAAAAAATGGGGAAGTGAGCTAAACAGAGAATTCTCAACTGAGGAAACTCGAATGGCTGGGAAGCACCTAAAGAAATGTTCAACATCCTTAGTCATCAGGGAAATGCAAATCAAAACAACCCTGAGATTTCATCTCACATCAGTCAGAATGGTTAAGATCAAAAACTCAGGTGACAGCAGATATTGGCGAGGATGTGGAGAAAGAGGAACACTGCTCCATTGCTGGTGGGAATGCAAGTTGATACAACCTCTCTGGAAATCAGTTTGGCGGACCCTCAGAAAAATGAACATAATACTACCTGAGGACCCACCTATTCCACTCCTGGGCATATACCCAGATGATGCTCCAACATGTAATAAAGACACATGTTCCACTATGTTCATAGCAGCCATATTTATAATAGCCAGAAACTGGAAACAACCCAGATGTCCTCAACAGAGGAATGGATACAGAAAATGTGGTACATTTACACAATGGAATACTACTCAGCTATTAAAAACAATGACTTCATGAAATTCGTAGACAAATGGATGGAACTTGAAAATATCATCCTGGGTGAGGTAACGCAGTCACAAAAGAATGAACATGGTATGTACTCACTGTTAAGTGGTTATTAACCCGAAAGTTAGAAATACCCAAGAGTCACTTAGCAGCAACAGTAGGGCTGAGTGTGAGGTCCCAGATGGAAGGCTTGGAGAAAAGACTGAAGGAGCTGAGGAAGTCTGCAGCCCCAGGGAGGTAGCAACAGTGGCAACTGGCCTGACCCCCCAATACTTCTGGAGACCGATCCACCAACTAAAGAATACACATGGAGAGACCCATGGTGCTGGCCATGTATGTGGCAGAGGAGGGTCTTGTTAGACATCAGGGGGAGGAGAGGCCCTTTGGCCTGAGGGTATAGGAGAATGACAAGGAGGGAAGACGAGAGTGGGTGGGAGGGTGGGTTAGAGAATATCCCCATAGAGGCAGGGGGAGGGCGGAGGGAATGGGGAGGTTCCATAGGGAAGATCTGAAAAGGGGGAAACATTTGAAATGTAAATAAAATATGAAAATAAAAAAAAAATCACACACACACACACAACACAAAAACTATGTGAAAAACTTTCCCCTGGTTCCTGTAGGTCACCTGACCCTTGCATGTATGCAGCTGGTCATCAGAAGTTGTCTTAAGCTGATGATGGTATAGGGCATTATCCATCTTCAAAATGCATTCTTGTAGTTGCAGTTTTGTTTTTAAGAATTGTAGTTTTGGTATTCCTCTCCTGGAACGTTCTCATAGAACCTCTGAGATGAGAAGCATTTTAGAGTGGATATTCCTTTTGGAGAGATTAACAAGGCTGTTTTCTTGGGAGGAGGGGAGGGAATCAGCCACTATAGGAAGTAGAGTGTTAGGCCAAGGGGCATCCAAAAAAGGGCATAGCAGCCAGTTGGGGAATGTGTGTGTGTGTGTGTGTGTGTGTGTGTGTGTGTGTGTGTACCAATACTCACCTTTTCTACATACTCACCAAGCACATCAAGTTATTGAGCAGATAGAGATGATTTTTTTGAAAGAAGTCTAAATAGTGGACTATGAGACCAGCCATATCAGTAGAGAAAGTTACCAATGATTTTCTTTCTTTCCTGCCATTCAGCAGACACCTGAGTTCTCTTAGCCTGTAACCCATATCTTGTTCACTGATTTTTCTCCCTCAGCAGTGAAATTCTTTTTTATAATTTGAAGTAAAGGCAAAGAACTAGCTCTTCGAAGACTCAACAACCAAAAATCTGTCTCCAATAAGTTCATGGCCCCAAACTAATTCAGAAACAATTCATTGCTAAAGGGAACACCTGTGTTCTCAGAAAATGAAGCTACAAAGTGTTAGCTCTCATGCCTGAAAATATCAGTCTCCCTACAGATATAACAAAAGCAGGAGGCTCTGGATGAGAGGATAAGGTGTGGTTTGAATGAGAAATGTCCCCCATAGGCTTGGGTATTTGAACACTTGGTTCCCAGTTGGTGGCACTTTGGAAAGATGTTTAGGAGCTGCTGCCTTGCAGGAGGAAGTATGTCGCTGGGGATGGTCTTTGAGAGTTTAAATCCTTACACCATATCCAGTTTGCTCGACATGCTTCATGCTTGCTGTTAAAGATGTGATGTCTAAGCTTCCTGGTCTTGCCACCATGTCTGCCACTTACTACTATGCCTCTGCCCTGCTATAGTGGCTTCTTATCTCACTGGAACTATAAGACACAATAAAATCTTCCATAAATTATTTCTGGTCATATGTGGCTTTCTCATTGGCCCCCTAGTCTTGTCCTCTAACTTTATGATTACACCTCCATACCTGTGTGAGTCTAGAACACTCCTTTCTGGAGTTCAGAAACAGTTTAGTTCATCTATGATTATTTCTGTCAAATACTTTTCAGACATTAATTTTGGATTTTTTTAGTCAATAGACTTTAAAAAAAAAAAAAGATTGATTTTATGTTCAATTGCATGCTTATGTGGTGGTATGTGCCTGTAAGTGCAGGTGCCTGCAGATGCCAGGAAACAGTATCAGATCACCTAGAGCTAGAATTATAGGAAGCTGTGAGCCACACATGTAGGTGTTAGGAGCTTAATTCAGGTCCTTCTCCAAAGCAGTAATGGTTCTCAACCATTGAGTCATCTCTCTAAACCTGCAAAAAAGACTTTTTAAACCTGTCATACCATACGTGTGTGTGGGGGGGGGGGGGTTACTGAATTTTTCTACTCTACCTTTTCCTGTCTGTGGGAACAAACCTGACATGGTGGAAAGAAGCCTCACCTGTCTGTCCCGGGTGCTGCGGCTCTGGGTGGGACAGGAGACATGTAGGAAGTGGCCAGATGTCTTCCCACACAGTCTGACAGGTAGGTGGGGGCTGTGGGAAGCGATTGCAGGCCCTGCCTATGGGTGGGGGAGGAGGCCATTCCCAGAGAACAGGAGGCAGCCATCTCCATGGGTTCTCTAGCCTGGGGCAACGCAGTCGCTGCTGGGTGCTGCAGACGGGCTAGCAGGAGTGCAGCTGGGGTTATTGCTGGGACCAGATCTTGGTGGCTTGGGACACCGGGCTAGCTGCTTAGGCTTGGGTGAATGGGTACCGTCTGGGAGCACTGGAAAGCCCTCAGTGAGAGATTACACGTGGCTCCTTAATTGAGGGCCAGATCCCTCGATTCCCACAGTGAGTCCAGATGAAGAAACAGTCCATAATTCTAAGACATTTATTTTCATCGTGTGGAGAGTGTCGTGGATGGAATTGTACCCCTGCCCCTCTGGGAGAGGCAAGGCTGGGAAGGGGTGTGGCTAAGTCTCATTAACATGGGGATGGCTTGGGGCTGTGTGGCCATGCCTCTACCTGAGGAGGGGTGGTACACGACTGTGACCAGAGCCAAAAGCCTCTCAGGAGTGTTGGCATAATGTTTTCCAGTCCCTTGCGGATTGTTCCATTGGGTCTTCCAGAGTTTAAGCCTGTACTTAACTGGGTGCCAGACTGCCTCTCACAGATCACTGCCCACACCTGTCCTTTTGGCAATTTGTTTTTTGTTTTTTGTTTTTGTTTTTGTTTTAAAGAGGAAAGGAAAAGCAAGGGAAGGGGAGAAGGCAGGGCAGAGAGACAAGTGGCTCCCAGGACTGTGTGGAGCCCTTGGGAATTGAGATAGGTGGTGATTTAAGCTCTAGTAAGTAACAACGCTTTGGGAAGCTCTTGTCTCCTCAGTGTGGAAACTGAGATGACACTGCTGGCCACAGATGAGGCCCTAGGGGAGCTCAAAAGTGTGGACTGTGAAGCATAGGGAACTGCTGTGGCTGGGTAGATGTGGTGCCTTGCCTTGGCAAGCTTTAAGTCTTTTCTACTGTGGACTCATTCTGCCACCATAAAGCAGGGAAACTTATCACAAATCTTGGGTCCAGGACTTCTATTCCAGAGTCCTAAGTGACTGCTCTCCAGCCCCAACACAGTGGAGAAATAACTTCTTTCTTGAGCACTTTTCTTACCAGCAAACCTGAATGGATGTGGCAGACATGTACCCTCATGTTTCAAAAGGAAAACCATAAAATTAGTTGGTCAGAAACATGGTCTGCTAAGATTTCAGGTTATAAGAGATTGGGCAGGTAAGTGTTGGAGCTATATATCTTAGAGGGAAAATGGCAGGAAGCTGTGGGAGTTGCATTCTCAGTGGCTGGATGAGTCTCATCTGACCCTGAAGGCAATAGACAGACATTAAGCCCACAGAACCAGATGTATGATGCTGGTTTTGTGTCAATTGACACAAGCTGAAGTTATCACAGAGAAAGGAGTTTCAGTTGAGAAAATGCCTCCATGAGATCCAGCGGTAAGGCATTTTCTCAATTAGTGATCGGGGGGAGGGCCCCTTGTGGGTGGTACCATCTGTGGGCTGGTAGTCTTGGGTTCTGTAAGAAAGCAGGCTGAGCAAGCCAGGAGAAGCAAGCCAGTAAGTTACATCCCTCCATGGCCTCTGCATCAGCTCCTGCTTCCTGACCTGCTTGAGTTCCAGTCCTGATTTCCTTTGGTGATGAACAGCAGCATGGAAGTGTAAGCTCAATAAACCCTTTCCTCCCCAACTTGCATCATGGTTATGATGTTTGTGCAAGAATAGAAACCCTGCCTAAGACATATGGCAATGTACATATGGGCAGGAGATGAGGTAGAAAATAGGAAAGAGAAGATCCATAACTCCATCTAACCTACTCCTGGACCTTCTCTGAACTAAGCCATAAACAGACATCATATTGATCCCTACCTTTAACAGTTCCCACCTGTATGGATAGCAAAGATGTATGGGTTAGAGATGCTTCCAGAGCAGGATGGGCCACAGGAGAAATCATGCACTGACTCACTGGTCTACATGGGCTTGTGTGTGGGACATGGTAGCCTTCAAATGAACACGTGAGGAGTAGATAAGGGCGATTCATTGCACTCAGACCCACACAGGTACTAAGCCTGAGTCTGTTCAATTTTAAGGCAAGTCAGAACATGTCTCTACTCCACTGAAAAGAATTAAATTCCCTTTGGTTTGACAAAAAGTGTAATGTTTACTGACTAGTCTCTGTAAGTCATTGCTTGTCCCCCAACATGAATGAGACAAGGTTAATTGGCATAGCAATTAGGACAGACACACTCCAGCTCCAGCCTAATAGTTATTGCTTGTGTCCTATTCTATTTCCATAACAAGAGCCCCGAGGTGGGTGAATTAAAAAGCAGAAGATTGATTTTTGCCTGAAGTTTTGAAGGTCAGTACATGGTGGGTGGGTGTTTTGCTTTCAGATCTCTGATGAGTAAAGACACAATGATAGGAATAAATGGCAGAGGGAAGAAGCTAGGGAGACCCTCAACAGACAGAAAGATCTAAATGATAATGAAACAAACTTGTAATCTTAGCACTTGGGAGATGGAGGCATGAGAATCAGGAATTATTTATTATTATTATTATTATTATTATTATTATTATTATATTATTATTATTATTATTATTATTATTATTATTATTATTAAATCTTTTTGCTCAGTCCAGTCATATGCCTCTCCTCGTCCACTCTCTGACTGTTCCTTCTCCCATACCTCCTCCCCCATCTCCAAGAGGATGTCCTCCCCACCCCCCCAGACCTCCCCACTCCCTGGGGCCTCAAATCTCTT
Organism: Rhynchomys soricoides; assembly: GCA_019843965.1. Taxonomy (NCBI): domain Eukaryota; kingdom Metazoa; phylum Chordata; class Mammalia; order Rodentia; family Muridae; genus Rhynchomys; species Rhynchomys soricoides. The sequence continues at coordinate 20,243,359 of JADRCH010000031.1, read as the reverse complement.
GAAGGTTAGGTGCATCTTCTCTCACTAAAGCCATACCAGGCAGTCCTCTGCTGTATATGTGTTAAAGGCCTCATTTCAGCTGGTGTATGCTGCCTGGTTGGTGGCTCAGTGTCTGAGCGATCTTAGGGATCCAGGTTAGTTGAGACTGCTGTTCTTCCCATGGAGTCACCCTCTTTCTCTGCTTCTTCCAGCCTTTCCCTAATTCAACCACAGAGGTCCCTGGCTTCTGTCCATTGGTTGGGTGTAAGATCTGCATCTGACTCAGCTGCTTGTTGAGCCTCTTGGAGGGCAGCCATGCTAGGCTCCTGTCTGTAAGTACACTATAGCATCAGTAATAGTGTCAGGCATTTGAGCATCCCCTTCAGCTAGATCCCAATTTGGGTTTGTTACTGAACCTCCTTTTCCTCAGTATCTTCTCCATTTTTGTCCCTGCAGTTCTTTTAGACAAGAACAATTCTGGGTCAGAGGTTTTGACTGTGGGATGGCAATCCCATCCTTCCACTTGATGCCCTGTTTTTCTACTGGAGATGGACTCTACAACTTCCCTCTTCCCAGCTCAACCGCAGTTACATCCAGAGTTCAAAACCAGTCTGGCTATATGAAACATCTTAAAAGAAAAAGGAAAAAGAAAAAAAGACCTCATTAATTTATTTTGTATTGAATTTATATTGAAATAAAATTATATTAAAATTAATTTTAAATTTTCTTTAAAAATGTGATTCTTAGGGAACATATAACTATATCTGTGCACTGCTCTGGAGAGAAATCTGAGATCCTTTGTCAAACTTTATCTCAATCTTCGCCCTTAAGGAAAGACTCCTTGATGTTTCTATCATGTTCTGCTTTGGACCTCTAGTTCTACTGTCCCACACTCACTTGGGTTCAGGGCACATTCCAGCCAAACAGATGTTTCATCTCTGAGAGGCATTTCTCCCAAAGTGGCTGTCAAGGATAACATTCTGGAAAGACTCCATACCAGAGTCTCCAGAGACTGCAGAAGCACATCTTTCCTTTTATATGGGTGTTTCTAAGTAGTCTCTGTGGCAGAATCTGTGAGACTGTTGGTGTTAGCAAACTCAGAGCATAAAGAACTGGTCCAAAGCCCACCTCCTCACTTCAGGAATTCTGAGAGCCTTTAGTTGTTAGCAGATATCAGACTCCTTAACAGCAAAACATTGTAGTTGACCATGGTGGTTGACATTGACTGTTGTGATAGTATTCAGAATCACCAACAGAAATCTGATAATATCTGGGAGGAATTTTCTAGATTATATTGAGATGGGAATACACAATTTAAACATGGGTAGCACTGTTCCATAAGCAAGGAAGGCAGACTGAATGAAAAGACGAACATGAGCTGAGAAGCAGCATTCGTCAGTGTTGGCTTTCTGGCTGTGGACGCAATATGACACACTTCCTGCTCATACCACAGTTCCTTCCCTGCCTCAGGATGCTATATCTACCACAGTACCTTCCCTGTCTCGGTATGCTATATCTACCATAGTACCTTCCCTGTCTCAGTATGCTATAGCTACCACAGTACCTTCCCTGCCTCAGTATGCTATATCCACTTGAATCTTAAGCCAAAATAACCCCAAAGTTGGTTTTAGCTATATAGTTTGCAACAACATCATGTAACTAAAACAGTAACATTGTGAATTGTTAAAGACAGATCCCTGCCTTTTTTCAGTCATCACTGAAGATGCACTGAGGAAGGTTTGTGTGGGCTGTGGTTTCTGCATTCATAACAAGGGCTTCTTCCAGCCTACACCCCCAGGCTTCTCCCACTCTGAAAGAAATGCTCAAAGATCTAAGGAGAACCAAAGCTGGACCCTCTGAGAAATAGCAGTTGTTTCTACATTTTGGCATTGTGTTCACCATCATTGGCTGGTGGCACTTGGTATAACAGTGACAGGAATTTGTTAATGCTCGGTGGAGTGAGCCCATTGTTTTTGACCTGGTTTTGATATTATTTCTTTCCACAGAAATATGTAATTGCTCTCTGGTTTATATGATTATAGGAGACCTGAAAATTATACATCTATGTTTATATGTGTACATATATGTATGTATGTGTGTTTATCTAATTTTATGTAGTTTAAGTACTGGGAGGAATGGAAAGAATCTTATAGCAATAGCTAATTCACTTAACTCTGGTGGAAACTATATAAAACCAATATCTAACAGCTGACTTTAAGCTTGTAAAGTGTTATATTAAGAACCTTACTTGGGCTAGAGAGATGGCTCAGTGGTTAAGATCACTGGACTGCTCTTCCAGAGGTCCAGAGTTCAAGTCCCAGCAAACATATGGTGGCTCACAACCATCTGTAGTGGGATCTGATGCATTCTTGTTTGTGTCTGAAGACAGCTATAGTGTACTCATAAGTAAAAATAAACTTTTTTTTAAAAAAGTACCTTATTCAATAACCACTGGAATTATTTTATATGCAGGCTCTGGCCATCCCAGGGTGTGGTGGTATAGGAAAGCCAATCTTCAGCCTGGTTGCGGTAAACTGCCAGCCAACAAAGATTGAATTTGGCTGGAAGGAAACTAAGATGTCCATTTGTCACTATTGGTCTTCTCAGTGTGCGGCTAGCTGGTCTCATCCCATTTGCCCTCTCTCTGCACCTAACCCCATACAACTAACTCAAGGATGCTTCCCAGGTCCTTCGTTCAGAAAGCAGCTCAGCAGACCACTCTGCCAAAATGTTTAGCTTCAGTGTCTCGTATCTAGAACACTCTTTAAGATAAAAGGATAACAAAAACAAATGTTACTAGTATGAGGTTGGTGGTCATCCAGGCATCTTCTTCCTCTTGCTTCTTTGGTTCTTTTGGTTTTGTACAAACAGTCAATTATCAAACACGACAGACTCACTGTGCCAGGCCCAGGGCTGTCTGTGAGTCACAAGGTGTCTCTCTACTTGGTCTGCATATACAATACCCTCCTTACCTGAGGTTTCAGTTACCTTTGGTCAATTACAATCTGAAAATATTCAATGGAAAGTTTCAACAAATAAGAGTCATAAGTTTTTGTTTGTTTGTTTGTTTTTTAGTTGAAATAACTTTTAGTATTTTGCATGAGGTTTCAATAAGCAGAATCACACTTCATGAAAAAGTAATATTATTCTCATATTAAAGTACAGATTATAAATAACAATTACATATATAATAAATGTAATCATATATTATATATAAGCAGAATACAATGAACAATACTTTACTTCAATACAAAGGTACAAGAAGAGCTCCATGTGATTCAGTATTAATACTATATGGTTCAGTTAAAATTATAAATAAGCAGTTATCATGTTGGATATTAACAAATACCTCTAATCCACTTCTCTGGTGGAGATTAGCTGTAACTCGATGTCATGTTCAAAGACATCCTCACAAACCCAAGTTGTTTTCTGTTTCTGTTTTATTTCCTTATCTCATACACCTCCTGTTTGGTCATGTAGTCATGTTAATTAATTGAGTGTAATTTACTGATCAAGAGTTTTATCTCTTATATGAGTGTTTTCCTCTTTGTTTTTTAGTTTCATGTGAACCCATGTGATTTTCCACAATTCAAATACTAGTTTTGTTTATAACCTTTATTTTACATATTCCTTCTAGGGTGTTTGTTAATTTGGTTGATCTATAGGAATATACAATATTTTTTAAAGTATATCTGGTCTTTTTACTTTTTTATTTTTTTACTTTTTGATACTTTATTTACATTTCAAATGTTTCCCCCTTTCCAGATCTCCCCTTTGGAACCTCCCTATTCCCTCCCCAGTCCCCCTGCCTCTATGGGGGTATTCCCTCAACCACCCACTTTTGTCTTCCCTCCTATATTGGGCATCTAACACTCTCAGGCCCAAGGGACTCTCCTCCCCCTCATGGCTAACAAGACCCTCCTCTGTCACATATGTGGTCAGCACCCTGGATCCCTCCATGTGTATTCTTCGGTTGGTGATCCAGTCTCCGGGAGCATCGGGAGGTCAGGCCAGTAGACACTATTTCTCCCTCCATGGGGCTGCAAACTCCCTCAGCTCCTTCAGTCCCTTCTCCAAGTCTTCCATCTGGGACCTCACACTCAGCCCAATGGTTGCTGTGAAGTGACTCTTGGGTATTCCAAACTTCCATTTGTTCTAGAGCTTTAGCTTCCTTCTGTTCTAGAGTTTTCAGGTATGCTGTTAAGTTGCTAGTATATGCTCTCTCCAGTTTTGTTTTGGAGACATTCAGAGCTATGAGTTTTCCTCTTAATACTGCTTTCATTGTGTCCCATAGGTTTGGGTGTGTTGTACTTTCATTTTTATTGAATTCTAGGAAGTCTTTGATTTTTTTCTTTCTTTCTTCCTTAACCAAGTTATCATTGAGTAGAGCGTTGTTCAGCTTCCATGTGTATGTGGGCTCTCTGTTGTTGTTGTTGTTGTTGTTGTTGTTGTTGTTGTTGTTGCCATTGAAGACCGGCCTTAATCCGTAGTGATCTGATAGGAAGCATGGGATAATTTCAATCTTCTTATATCTGTTGAGGTTTATTTTGTGACCAATTATATGATCAATTTTGGAGAAGATAACATGAGGTGCTGAGAAGAAGGTATATTCTTTTGATTTAGGATGAAATGTTCTATAGATATCTGTTAAATCCATTTGGTTCATAACATCTGTTAGTTTCACTGTGTCTCTGTTTAGTTTGTGTTTCCAAGATCTGTCCATTGATGATAGTGGGGTGTTGAAGTCTCCCACTATTATTGTGTGAGGTGCAATGTGTGCTTTGAGCTTTAGTAGAGTTTTTTTTATGAAAGTGGGAGCTCTTGCATTCGGGGCATAGATGTTCAGAATTGAGAGTTCTTCTTGGTAGATTTTTTTGTTGTTGTTTTTGATGATTATGTAGTTTCTTTCCTTATCTTTTTCGATGACTATTGGTTGAAAGTCAATTTTATCCGACATAAGAATGGTTACTGCAGCCTGTTTCTTGGGTCCATTTGCTTGGAAAATTGTTTTCCAGCCCTTTACTCTGAGGTAGTGTTTGTCATTAACACAGAGGTATGTTTTCTGGATGCAGCAAAATGCTGGGTCCTGTTTATGGATCCAGTCTGTCAGTCTATGTCTTTTTATTGGGGATTCGAGTCCATTGAGGTTAAGAGATATTAAAGAATAGTGATTGTTGCTTTCTGTTATTTTCGATGTTATTTTTATGTTTGTGTGGCTATCTGCTTTTGAGTTTGTTGAAAGATTACTTTCTTGCTTTTTCTTGGGTGTAGTTTCCCTCCTTGAGTTGGTGTTTTCCATCTATTATTCTTTGTAGGGCTGGGTTTGTGGAAACATACTGTGCAATTTGGTTTTGTCATGGAATATCTTGATTTCACCATCTATGGTAATTGAGAGTTTTGCTGGGTATAACAGCCTGGGCTGGCATTTGTGTTCTCTTAGAGTCTGTATGAGATCTGCCCAGGCTCTTCTAGCTTTTATAGTCTCTGATGAGAAGTCTGGTGTAATTCTGATAGGTCTGCCTTTATATGTTACTTGCCCCTTTTCCCTTACTGCTTTTAATATTCTTTCCTTATTTTGTGTATTTGGTGTTTTGACTATAAAGTGATGGGAGGAATTTCTTTTCTGGTCCAATCTATTTGGAGTTCTGTAGGCTTCTTCTATATTTATTCATTTCTTTCTTTAGGTTAGGGAAGTTTTCTCCTATAATTTTGTTGAAGATATTTACTGGTCCTTTAAGTTGAGAATCTTCACTCTCTTCTATACCTATTATCCTGGATATCCTAGATGTTTTTGGTTAGGAGCTTTTTGCATATTGTGTTTTTGTTTTTTGTTTTTTGTTTTTTGTTTTTTGTTTTTTGTTTTGTTTTGACTGTTGTGTCAATTTTATCTATGGTATCTTCTGCCTCTGAGATTCTCTCTTCTATCTCCTGTATTCTGTTGGTGATGCTTGCATCTATGACTCCTGATTTCTTTCCTATGTTCTCTAACTCCAGGGTTGTCTCCCTTTGTGAATTCTTTATTGTTTCTATTTCTATTTTCAGTTCCTGGATGGTTGTGTTCATTTACTTTGTCTGTTTGATTGTGCTTTCCTATAATTCTGCCCATTTGATTGTGTTTACCTGTAATTCTTTAAAAGATTTTTGTTTCCTCTTTAAGGGCTTCTAGTTGTTTACCTGTGTTCTCTTTGATTTCTTTAATGGTGTTATTTATTTCCTTCTGAAAATCTTCTATCATCCTCATGAGATGTGATTTTAAGTCTGAGCTTTCCTTTTCTGGTGTGTTAGGGTATTCAGGGCTTGCTGTGGTAGGAGAGCTGGGTTCTGATGATGCCAAGTAGCCTTGGTTTCTGTTCCTTGTCTTCTTGCCCTTGCTTTTCACAATCTGGTTATCTCTGGTGTTAGCTGGTCTTACTTTCTCTGACTGTAGCTTGTCTTTCCTGCAAGTCTAGGTGTCAATACTCCTGAAGACCTGTTCTCTCTGAGAGGAATTTGGGTTTGGAGAGCTATGGTGCAAGTTCAACTCTGTGGTGCAGACAGAAACAGGAAGGATCTATATTCCCCAGCTGTCCCTTTTTCCCTGTGTCCTCATGGCTCTGCAAGGGTCCTTCTTGGTACAGTGAATTTGAGAAGTGATGGTCTTGCCTGTGCTTGACGGTGTGTCAGCACTCCTGAAATACCAGCTCTCTCATGGCACTATTTAAGTATGGAGCTCTGTGTCACAGTATCCACTCTCCTGGCACTGAAAGAAACCAGAAGCCAGCTCCTCAGTCTCTGTGTCCTGGGTATTCCAGGTAGGTCCCTCTGAGCAGACAGGCTTGCCCACACTCCTGGGAGGCTATCTTTCTCCCAGCACTATTTGGCTATGGAGCCCTGGTGGCCCGGGCAGAGGTCTCCAGCCACAGATGGAAACCAGAAGGCTCCTTCCTCCTGGCTGTTCCTCTGTCCCTGTGTCCTAAGGATTCTGGGTGAGTCTCGCTGAGCAGTTTTAGTCCTCTTACCCCCTCTCAAGAGCTTTCCCACACTCCTTACATCATAAGTTTTTAATCCCATACTGTTTTGAATAGTGTGATGAAATCTCAACCTGCCCTATTGTACCCCTTCTGAGCCATGAGTCATTCTATCATCCACTGTATTCATTCTGTATTGTTTGTACAGGAGGAGGAAACTACACTTATCTATCAATATTGAGAGACAGTGTGAGTAGATTGGACTATCCAGTTTCAGGCATTCACTGCGGATATAAGAAATATTCCCTGGGAGTAGGGAGTAAGGAGTAAAGGAACTGTGAAAAAGGAAGTAAGTGGATCTGGGTTAATTTGTTTGATTTTCCCCTCCCTCTTCATCATCGTCATTACAACTAAATTAACTGTTGACCTATCTTGTAGAGGACATCTGCCCATAGCTTCAAATTACTGTACCTTTCCTTCACAATATGAAGATTCCAGTGCCTTTGCCCTGCAGAGGGCCTGCATGCTCAGCCTCTTTCAGCCACCATGTATTCCCTCTGTGTCCAGTCCCAGAGCAGAGTCTTGTCAGAACTTGGCATTTGCAGGTTTGAGCAAGGCCAGTCTGCAGACACCTGGTTTCAGCTGACAATCTCACATCACAGGTCAGGAAACAAAAGAGCAATTCAACTCTTGGAAAAACTTGCCAGATTTCCATGCAGCAGTTTCCTTCATGAAATCACTTTGATTTTTTTTCCAGCACAGAAAGAAGTCAAAGGAAAATGAATAATTGCTTGGCTATTCAGAGCCACTGATCCCCCACAAACAGGGCTGTTCCAGCATGAATCCATTAATTTTCATTTCCAGAGTTTTCAAATGTAAAACAAATGTTTGATGTAATCTGCACCACTGCTCTGTGCTAATTAACCACTGCCTGCTGCCTAATGGTGGAAGCACTTCATCGATCAGTAATAAATTTGGTCCTTAGGAGATTGTCTTTATATTTGTTCGACTCATGGGAAAATGTTCTTGGAGGATTCATGGCTGCTGTTCTCCCCAGCTTACAATAACTGTGATCACTATTCCAGGCTTACCTTCCTGAAATTCTCATGAGACATGAGAGGGCTCAAAGCACATATGCTCAAGGGGGAGGGGAGGTAGAGGGTCTCCAATTACTGATACATTCAAGTCTAGGAACACTTCCTCACCATCCTGAGCACAATTTATGAAGTATGTTGTGTATTTTAGGAGCTAGTGCAATGGTGAAAATTAGAGTCCTCCTGCAATTCAAAGAATGTCTTACTTCTATCATCCACTTTCCTTCTTCTGAAAGATAAGAACGGTTGGGTTCCTGCCAGACTTCACGATGTAGATAGACTCAACTGCACACACACAGCAAATGGGAGGCCTGAATAGATTTCCAACTACCATTTGCCCATCACTCAATTATTGGGGTTACTGGGCTACCATATGTAGATCAGGCCTTTCCTAGGTCCCAAGGAGTAAGCCTGGGCTGAGGCAGGAGCACATGGGCTGTAGGTCTTTCATCAGTCTGGTGATTAAGAATAACTGGCTTTTTTTTTTTCTTTTTGGCAAGGCTCCTACCCGAGTTTTCTGACAGACAGTGCTCATGTTGCTTTCCCTTGGAGATCAGTTGCAAAGAACAGAATCTGCTTGAGCTGGTTTAAGTCAAAAGGATTTATCATAGCTTGCTAAATGGCATATGAGATCCCCAGGAAAGCTGAAAGAACACAATGTAGGTCACCTAGGAGAACCTGCTTCCAGCAAAGATGCTGGCTGAGAAACCTGACAGCAGCCCATTCTGTCTGTTTCAGATCCACTCCCTCTGTTCTGATCTTGGGAGCAGAAATTACAAGGTGTACCTTTCTGATCATTTGACTGGTTCTAAATGAAGTGTCCCCACATACATCTTCAATGTGGATCTTCAATGAGGTCAAGAACTCTAGTTTCAGGAAATTTGAAGAAATGAGCTCCTCACCTACTACCTCAGTAGATTAGAAGATTCCAGGTATGTATTGGTAGAAGAGATGTTGCGTTACTGTCGTGCACATTGTCAGCTTCTCAAACAGCCTATAACTGTGTCTATGTTCATATTTTTAAAAAATCTATCTGTATAATAAGTTTAACCCTATGGGACACTGGGGGCCTATTTCTAATGGCTAGAGACTGATGGGAGCCATTACATGTTGGTAAATTCTAGTTCAACAACTTTTTAAATTAAGCACATATCTTTTTACCATTCTCAATTTTTCTGAAGTGCCTTTTTTTTCCTCTCCAGCACCATTCTATACTGCTTATAAAGTGAAACTCCACTCGATAGTCAGAATGGTCCTCCAGAACGTAGCAATTCCCTGAACTGAGTCATGCCCTCTCCTCTGCAGCCTGTGGGTAGGGCACTAATGTGACTGAGTGTGGCTCCCTTAGAGCCTAAAGTTATAAAAAGCACCTTAGAAACACTCAGCAATCAGGAGTTCTGATTACAGACAGACATTGACAGCAGGGTAAAGAATGGGGTTAAAGAACCATGCCATGAAATAACAAGAGCTCCTTCAAGTTACTTTAATGCCATTTGTCCCTCCTCTATCTCAGCACACACCTGTCTTTGGGCTCCATATTTCAGTGCCCTTGTAATAAACTCATTCACGTCTTGAATTATCTTCTGCCTTCTCATGTAAGGAGTTCAAAATAGTATTTACTGAATGCATCAAATGTGACTCTTCTATGGCCATCATCTCTTCTGGACCATTGTCAGCTTAGAGACCCACGATTGTTTGTTCCTAACTTACACACACACACACACACACACACACACACACACACTTTTATTATTATTATTATTATTATTATTATTATTATTATTATTATTATTATATTTATGAGGCATCTTAAAAGACAGAAGGCAAAAAAGAGTTCAGTCTGACCTTAGCAGTTGGAAATATTTATTTCAAACAGTCAGGGGTAGACACAGAGGGAAAGAGGTATCTGTGAAAGGGGAAGAGAATACTTGGCTAGCTTCATGTGTCAACTTGATACAAGCTTGAGTCATCAGAGAGGAAATGCCTCTGTGATATCTAGCTGTTAGGCATTTTCTCCATTAGTGATTAATGGGGGAGGGCCCAACCTATTGCAGGTGGTGGCATCCTTGGGCTGGTGGTCCTGGGTTCTGTAAGAAATCTGACTGAGCAAGCCATGGGGAGTAAGTCAGTGAGCAGTACCTTCCAAGGCTTCTACATCAGCTTCCAGTTTCCCACAGTGCTTCAGTTCCTGTCCTGACTTCCTTTGGTGATTAATAGCAATGTGGAAGTGTAAGCTGAATAAACCCTTTCCTCCACAACTTGCTTCTTGGTCATGGTATTTCTATTGCAACAATAGAAACCCTAAGACACTTGGAGTGTGTGGAGTGGGGAATTAAGTGTAACTGCTAGAGCAACATGCAAGCTCAGTTTCTTTCTCCTTGAGCTGCTTGTCTAGTCAAGGTCATTTTCTCTTTAGGAACTGTCCTTCCCAGGCCATCTGGATGTGTGATTTATAATGGGCAACTGAGTGTGATGATGGCAGTGAGGGGAGCTGGAGTTTCAACTTAAGGGCTTGGTCCTGATCTGGCAGAGTTCGTTCAAGGTTTATTCCAACACATGTTAGGGGAGGGCCTGGGAGAGACAGAGACAGTTCTTCAGCTTTAATATTGTGTTCCCTTTGTTGTTACACCTTGGTAGACCTGTGTATGCTTCCAATTGCAGTTTCAGTAGTCATGGTCTCTTACAAAGAATCCAATCAGGGTACTGGAGAGATGACTCAAAGGTTGAAAGTACTGGCTACCCTTCTAGAGGACTCTTATGGCCACTTACTACCATCTGTAACTATACCTCCAGAGAATCCAGTGCCTTCTCCTGGCTTTTATGAGCACAAAGCACACATGGGGCACACAGATATACATGAAAGAAAGACAGACAGAAAGAGAGAGACAGAGACAGAGACAGAGACAAAGGGAGAGGGAGATCAGGTTCATTCATTTACCGATTCTCCTTTCTCCCTCTTGTTGTAATTCACTCTCAACAGTGTTTGACTCCACCGATGGTTTCCTCTATTCGAACTGCCTTTCTCATCTGTTTCCTGGATACTCAAGAACGTTGTGGCTTCCTGCCCACTTTATGGGTTGTCCTCCCTGGCCTCCATTTGTTTTGTTGATTCATCTTCACCCTGCTGTTGTTTCTTGATCCCATTGTTCCCACTCTTTCCCATTTCTTTGGCTTCTTCTTATTATAGGAAGTTTCACTTCCCATAGGCTGCTTAATTGAGGGTACTGTTGGAAACACCAAGCCATACCCAATACTTTGCACCATCCACCTAAATGGCAAGTTTTGCAAAAGAGTTTATCTATCAGGAAGCAAACTGTGGAAAGGTGGGGAGTGGGTAGACACCAATCAGCCTCCTCAAGATGGAATTTAGAGGTTTTATATGCTAAATAAAATGGGTAGATGGATGAAATGGGGAGTGGGCTAGAAGTAATGACAGATGGCATAATTGGTGGCCTGCACACAGGTAAACTTCATGGCTTTTCACAGGACACATGGTGACAAAACAGAGCTGTTAGTCAGGTCTGTGCAGAATTTCTGGGCCCTATAACACCAAAATGTTGTCCACAAACACTTGCAGAGATTCAAGTAAAGAAACAGGTCTTCAGTTTAAACTATACCAGGGTATCTCCAAATCCAACAAATAAGTGTGAAATCAGTTACCAACAATACAACAGGCAGTTTCCTACAACAAAGCTGGCAAGGGTCTGTTACTTTATCATTCAGGGACATGGCTTCTAATGGTAGTGATGAACTCAAATAATTAAAGGCCAGTGGAACCAATGGGTTTACTCTGGGCCTCCCTGTGTATCAAAGGACAGTATGTGCTCTGTGCAGTTTCTGAACTCTACCTATGATGGGCAACTGATTCCTGAGTTAGACTAGGATGAAGCAACAGAAGCTCCACCTTTAGAGGTATAAGCATTGTTTATATCTGTGGGGTTTTAACATATTGTTAAAGTCTTCTCAAATCACTCTTATGACAGATTCTATAAGTTTATATCATAACTACTCTTCCTAATTCTTATTTTCCTGTGAAGAAGCAAGGATACTGGGGGGTGGGTCAGTTTGACTCCCTAATTAGCAGCTTTGGGATTCTACCTTGCTGCCTTGAGCAAAAAGACTTCCACTCTAATGGCCAGAAAGTCCACCCTTATGCTTGCTCCAGCCATGTTGCCCAGAGACAACTATGCAAAAGACTGCAACTGATCTTCCATGCTCCTAAAGGCATAGCCCCTGCCAGGGAGGGTTGTTTGAACAATTCTTACCAGGCTTTTCGCAATCACAAACATGGCCAGAGAGGGACCACTTTCCCTGGCAGAGTGAGCCACAAAAATGCTTAATAGGTTCAGATGCCTTTTCTCCAGCCAGATGAACAAGTTGTTTAGCCTCACACAGTGAGTGTCCTGTTTCCCCTGGTGTTGCAATACCAGGTCCAACAACGAAAGCTTTTTTCTGTTACCTTCCCTTTCCCAGTCTACTTTCAGTAATATAGGCTGAGCTGGAAACATAGAAAGGTGGCAGAAAAAAGCTAGGTGCAGCTGGACAGCTAGAGTAAGCGCAGGCCCTGAGTAGTGGCACCAGCCCTCAGTGGCTGGGTTTCACAGGACACACATAAACTTGGTTGTGGTTGCTGTGTGGACCATCTGGAAGCATGAAAATTAAAGCAAACACCCATCCCCCTGGCAACATGGTCCCAGGTAATGAGCAAACCTGATTTCCCTAGGACTGTACACTGTCTGAAGCTGGGTGGCTGAAGTCTTGCAGAACACCAAAGATTTCTGCCCTGAACTGCATGTGCCTTGTGAACCCAACTGAGCCAAACACTACCCCTGAGTTCATATCACTTCTGCTGGCCCTGGCCTCCTAAACAATCTGTTGTGCTTTCCTCCTCCACCACCTCCTCCTCCTCCTCTTCCTCCTTCTCCTCCTCCTCCTCCTCCTCCTCCTCCTCCTCCTCCTCCCCCTCCCCCTCTTCTTTTTCCTCTTCCTTCTTCTTCTTCTTTTTCCTCTCCTTCCTCTTCTTCCTCCTCCTCCTCATCATTATTCTTTCTTCTTTTCCTTGTCATCCTCCTCCTCCTCCTCCTCCTCTTCCTCCTCCTCTTCTTCATACCATTTTATATTCTGTGTACTGGTATCTTGTCTGCATGCATGTTTATGTAACACATACATACTTGATGCTTGAGAAGGCCCAGAAGAGGACATCTGACCCCTTAGAACTGGAATTATAGATCATTGTGAGTTACCTTATGAAATATGGGAACTGAACCTGGGTCCTCTAGAAGAATAATCAGTGCTTTTAATGGCTTAGATATCTCTTCAGAACTTTGTTATATGTTCTTGACCATTAGACTTTCTGTCACAAAGGTTTCCACAAACAACTTGTCAGATGAAGAAGTTCTGTGGCCTCACATGTAGTTTCGGTGGCTAACATCCAATTTCTAACATCTGGTACCCCACACATGGGGTAGCTTTATATCACAAAGCACCTTCAACTGCTGTCTGCTGCGAAAGCACTATGGAGAACTTATGTGGTCACCTATGACCTACACTGCTATTGTTCTACTTAGATTTGAATATGTCTTGAGATGACAGTAAAGCATATTAAAATAAGGACTCTGGCTTATAGTAATGGCTTTTCCTGTAATGTGTGGATCTGAAGACAGAGTGGTTACTGATATCTCAAGGGTAAATGAGCTCATGTTTTGCATGCATTACCCTTTGAGATGATATAGTCACAGCTTCAGAAATGGAGTGCAATAGGCCAACTCATTGTCTCAGTGGAATCCTGCTTAGCTTGGCTATGATTGAATTTTACACAGAGAAGAGCATTGCTTGATCCCAGCAAGCTTCCAGGTCAGGATTCTCGAAAGGAATTTTCTTATTCGAAAATTAGCATTTGGTTACTAGTTAAATTCAATGCTTCAGTTCAGGGAGCTTGTCAGCTTCTGACAAAGTCTGTGCCACCTTCCAAATTCCAATTCTACTAGAAGTGAGATTTCATGGGCTCCACCCAGATACTCCAGGGGTATTCTCAGCATCTTGATTAATCTATGTTATGGATGTTCTGGTGTCTGCTGAAGTAGAGCCATGACTATTGCTCCACAGAGCATAGGTGGAGAAACTAGGTCACTTACAGTGTCACTTCCTATATCTGAACTAAAACTTGAAGTAAAAATGAAGCAAGCATTCTCCACTTTCTGGTTTTGTTCTTTTTTCAGTAGGTTTTCTTTTTCTTCTTCTTTTTTTTTTTTTTTAAATCAGACAACTTCTTGGAGTTGGGAAACTCATTAATATTTGGATAATAGTATATACTATTCAAAAAAGACATATTGAGAGTGAATAAATACATTTTATCTGTTAACACAATAAGAAAGAAATCAAAGAATACCTCAGAAGAGGGAAAGATCTCCCATGCTCATGGATTAGCAGGATTAATATAGTTAAAATGGCTGAAAGCAATCTATAGATTCAATGCAATCCTCATCAAAATTCCAACTCAATTTTTCATAGACTTAGAAAGAGCAATTCTCAAATTCATAGGGAATAACAAAAAACCCAGGATAGCACAAACTATCCTCAACAATAAAAGGACTTCTGGGGGAATCAGCCTCCCTGACCTCAAGCTGTACTACAGAGCAGTAGTGATCAAAACTGCATGGTATTGGTACAGTGACAGGCAGGTAGATCAATGGAATAGAATTGAAGACACAGAAATGAACCTACACACTTATGGTCACTGGATCTTTGACAAAGGAGCTAAAACCATCCAGTGGAAAAAAGACAGCATCAACAAATGGTGCTGGTTCAACTGGCAGTCTACATGTAGAAGATTGTGAATTGATCCATTCCTATTTCCCTGAACAAAGCTCAAGTCCAAGTGGATCAAGAACCTCCACATAAAACCAAATACACTGAATCTAACAGAAGAGAAAGTGGGGAAAAGTCTCGAACACATGGGCACAGGGGAAATGTTCCTGAACAGACCATCAATGGCTTGTGCTCTAAGATCAAGAATTGACAAATGGAACCTCATAAAATTACAAAGATTCTGTAAGGCAAAGGACACTGTCAATAGGACAAAAACGGCAACCAATGGATTAGGAAAAGATCTTTACCAATCCTACGTCCAACACAGGGCTAATATCTAATATATACAAAGAACTCAAGAGGTTAGACTCCAGAGATCCAAATAACCCTATCAAAAAATGGGGAAGAGAGCTAAACAGAGAATTCTCAACTGAGGTAACTCAAATGGCCGAGAAGCACCTAAAGAAATGTTCAACATCCTTAGTCATCAGGGAAATGCAAATCAAAACAACCCTGAGATTTCACCTCACACCAGTCAGAATGGCTAAGATCAAAAACTCAGGTGACAGCAGATGTTGGAGAGGATGTGGAGAAAGAGGAACACTCCTCCATTGCTGGTGGGAATGCAAGCTGATACAACCTCTGGAAATCAGTTTGGTGGACCCTCAGAAAAATGAACATAATACTACCTGAGGACCCAGCTATTCCACCCCTGGGCATATACCCAGAAGATGCTCCAACATGTAATAAAGACACATGTTCCACTATGTTCATAGCAGCCATATTTATAATAGCCAGAAACTGGAAACAACCCAGATGTCCCTCATCAGATGAATGGATACAGAAAATGTGGGACATTCACACAATGGAATACTACTCAGCTATTATAAACAATGACTTCATGTAATTCGCAGGCAAATGGATGGAACTTGAAAATATCATCCTGAGCGAGGTAACGTGTCACAAAAGAATGAACATGGTAGGTACTCACTGATAAGTGGTTATTAGCCCAAGAGTCACTTCACAGCAACTGTAGGACTGAGTGTGAGGTCCCAGATGGAAAGCTTGGAGAAGAGACCGAAGGAGCTGAGGGAGTTTGCAGCACCATGGAGGGAGCAACAGTGGCAACTGGCC
This sequence comes from Rhynchomys soricoides, assembly GCA_019843965.1. NCBI lineage: Eukaryota > Metazoa > Chordata > Mammalia > Rodentia > Muridae > Rhynchomys > Rhynchomys soricoides. The sequence goes on along the minus strand of JADRCH010000031.1, from coordinate 20,227,398 downwards.
TGACCCCTCGATGCTCCCGGAGGCTGGATCACCAGCCAAAGAATACACATGGAGGGATCCATGGTGCTGGCCACATATGAGGCAGAGGAGGGTCTTGTTAGCCATCAGGGGGAGGAGAGGCCCTTGGACCTGAGGGTGTTAGATCCCCCAGTATAGGAGAATGCCAAGGAGGGAAGACGAGAGTGGGTGGGTGAGTGGTTGGGAGAATACCCCCATAGAGGCAGGGGAGGGGGAGGGAATAGTGATGTTCCAAAGGGGAGATCTGGAAAGGGGGAAACATTTGAAATGTAAATAAAGTATGAGAAAAATAAAATAAAACCAAAAAAAATAAAAAATAAAAATGAATGATATGGAGGTATGAACATTACTTTTCCCTTTTATCAATAGAAAATGGGGAGGGAAAGATGTGTACAAAATAGTACAGTGTAATTTCACAGAAATAGAATTAATGCAGGCTCAACCAAACTATGCTACTCAAGCATCTTCCACAGGAGTTGAAACAGTGGATAGAGTTCAGAACAAGTTGTTTCTACGTGAGAATAATGGTCCTCTCTGTGGGGAAGAACTGTTTCAAAGGGGAAGAAATTTACAGGTAATGGGTTCTGGGACCCCAGTAATATTATCTGGTGGGTCCAAACTTTTGGCATTGCAGTGTGTCATTGTTATTTTAAAATTCTATGTTCTGGGACTGTGTAATTAAATTACCCAAACAACAGAAGAAAGCACAGGAAAGAATCTTGGTGTTCTAAGAAAGTATACGACTTTCTGTTGAACTGCACGGTTATCCTCAGTTTCATGTGGCTGTGCATGAGCCATAGGGCACAGCTGGACATGTGTCTGTAGTCTTTTTTCTTGATTTGGGTGAAATTTTTGTGGGTTAAGTGGGTGTTGCCTCGGTCAGTAAGGTGCTAATTGTGCATGTGTGATGACCTGAGTTCAAGTCTCTGACACTGACCTCAAAGTCATGCTTGACAATTGGAACTATAACTCTAGAACTGTGGGCTTCAAGGCAGAAAGATCTCTGGAACTCAGTGGCCAGACAGCCTATATGAACTACAAATCCAGTGAGAGACTATGCCTCAAAAATTGAGGGAAAGACCCTTTTTGATCTTTGACTTCCATATGTGTTTGCATACATGTGAACATATATGAACACCAACTTGAAAACATAATGTACTACCCAAATACATATAGAGATATGTCTATGTGTTTTGTATTTGTATGCTCTATATCACAGTTGAGACCTATTTTCAAAAATAAGTTTTCACATCACTCTACGAAAGGAAGCATCACACGTACAATCAGGTATGGAGGACCCTCTCCTTGGCTGTAGCTTCCTTCCTTTCCTCAGGGTAGATTTTGACTTTGATGTTAGTCCTTGAATTAATTTTGTGTTCTTTTGTTTGACATATATCTGCACATATATAACCTTAGTGTATGCAAACCTGCTCTGCTTGGTTTTACACTCATGTATAATCATGTACTACCTGTAACTTTTCTGTGAATTTTCAGTCAATGGCTAATTCATACACACTCTCACAACTATATTACTTATAATGATTGCTGATCACACCACAGTTTACTTAACTACTGTGTTGTTGGTGAACATTTAGTTTTTAGCTTTTGTGATTTAATATAAGCAGTATCACTATGAATACACTTGTCTTTTGTAGTCTCTGTGTATTCACATAGGTTTGCTATGTTATAATATTGGCCAGAAAAGTTTGTTTATATATATGGAAAATAATACTCTATGGAATTATGTATACAGTTGACATCCAGCATCCATGAGAGTGTGGAGCCAGTAATCCTGTGTGGTTACTAAAATTCATAGGTATGCAAATATCTTATTTAAAAATGGCATGGTATTTACAGATAATGGATTTATATTCTCAATCATATATTTTAAAACTTCTTTGGATTACTTTTAACTCACAATGCAATGTAAGTGATCTATAAATAGTTGTTATATTGTTTTGTTTAAGGAATAACAAAAAAAAGATGTATACATGTTTAGTACAAACAGGATCCTTTCCAGTTACTTTTCAATCTATAGTGGGAATCTAGGGATACAGAGAACAGATATTATTGTGGATATGTATACAAATCTATTTCCTACCTATCATCTATCTATCTATCTATCTATCTACCATCTATCTACCTATTATCTACCTATCCATCATCTCTCTATGTATAGAATTTATGGTGTGTTTAGCAGTAGAATTTTTTTCAGCTTGATTATATTGTTTGTCCAGCTGGCTAATAGCACGGGCTGCTCTGTCAGAGGACTTGGATTTGATTTCCAGCACCCACCTAGTGGCTTACAACTGTCTGTAATTCCTGTTCGATGAGATCCAGTGCCCTTCTGGCCACCATAGATGCCAGGCACACACATGGTGCACAGACTTAGATGTTGGCAAAATATAAATATCATAAAAATTAATAAATTTTTAATAGATATTGTCCATTTGTTCCTGAAAGAATTTGCATCAATTTCTATTCTTGGCCTGGAGATTTAGATCAGTGTTAGAATTCATAACTGGAATGTGTAAGGCACTGGATCTAGTCCTTCAAGAAAGCATATTCTCCAACAACCATACACAGTGAACCCCAGCATTATACATTAGAACTGCTGTGTATTTAAAAGGTGGAAGTTTAATTTAACTCTATTTTTTATGTTTCCTGATTCTTTCATATGGACATTTATGTTGCCTTGGCTATACATATTCTTTTGCTCATTTGTATATTAAGCATATTGGTTTCTTCTTCAAAACACTTGTAAAATATATTAACTTTTGTAAAATATATTAATATTTGTAAAATATATTAAAAGTTTTTCTTTCACTTATTACCCCATCTTTGTAGCTTCTGCTGTTTTCCTGTTTGTTTCTGAGACTGAGTGCTGCTAAGCCTAAGTTTCTAAGGCTGGATTTGAACACCTGGCTCAAGCCATCCTCCCCACCTCCTCCTAAGTAGCTAGGACACCAGAGACAGGCCACTAAGTTTGCCTCGGCACCACCATTGGAGGAATGGTAATCCTGGTTTCTAATGGGGGTCACCTTTGCCTTTGTTTCATCCTTCATACTCTATGCTTCCTGTGAATTACAAACTACTTTCATCTCAAATTCATCAACATATAGTTTTGCAGCATTATCTAACTTTTCATGTTATACCTTTAGTACTGAATTATCTATTCTCTAATGTGAGTAGGATTAAATGTCTGCATTGTAGTCTAACTATGCTACTTCTCTCCAAGCACCTGCAGTGGTCCTCCCCTACATCTCCTTCTTTCAATATTTCAAATATCCAACGGACATCAGGACAAAGACCTTCCTCCATTTTGCAGTTTTAGACATTACCTATCAAATTCCCATGATGATAAACAAGATCTAACTTTGGGGCCTGTAAGGGATAAAAGTTTAAACAGATTCCTTCCCTTATTTTCTCCCTATTTCTTGAAGATGAGCACCCTTGGCAATTTGACTTTTAGTTCTTATATATCCAATCGTGTAGTTTCTCTTTCCACTTTGGAAGACATTTCCCCAACATTATTGTCTAACCTACTAAGTTTATGAGTAAGATCATCTTGTTCTTAGTTCCCAAGAGCTCACTTCTGGTTTTCTCACTCTTCCAGTCTGATAACATTTGATTGTTTGAGTCCACTATATTGTGAGTACAGCATTGTGCAGAACTTAGGAACCAGGATGGGGGAACTGGGATATTCAGGCAAGCAAATGGCTCAGAGCCACACTATCACACAGAATTACAATATAATTAAATTATGCCATTTAAAAATGTCTATTAGACACATTTGAAAGTGAAATGGAAAATATTATAATAAATTTACTAATATTTTATTAAGCCTAACATATTCAATTTATTATGCTTTCAACATGTAATCAACATAAAAGAATATGAGATAGTTTTTATTGTTTTTATATTTGGTATGACTCACTCACAAATTGGTGTGTATTTACACTTAAGCATATCTTCATTCAGATGTGCCCAGTGTCTACAAGTGATCTGTGATGACAGTGCAGGTCAGTTCATATCTCAGGAAACAGTAGCCTGTGGCCCACTCCTAATCTTGCCAGGCTTAAAAATATCCCCAACCTGCCTCATTTTCCAGGATCATAATCCCTGGGCAGGTGATCTTCACTTGTATAAGAATGCAAGTCGAACAAGCCATGGAGAACAAGTCAGTAAGCAGCATTCCTCCATGGTCTTGGCTTCAGTTCCTGCCTCCAAAATCCTGCCTTCTGCCCCTTCCCTAACATTTCTGGACAACTGATTGTAACATCTATGCTGATTGTAACATCTATGCCTTTCCTACCCAAATTGTTTTTGTTCAGTGTTTTATTACAGCAATAT
>JADRCH010000031.1:20176330-20223017 GCA_019843965.1 Rhynchomys soricoides | reverse complement strand
CTTAGCCATTCTGATGGTTGTAAGATAACCTCAAGAGATTATTTGATTTGCATTTCCCAGATGACTGAGAATTTTGAGCATTTCTTTAAGTGCTTCTTGGCCATTTGAGATTCCTGTTAAGAATTCTCCTTTTTGCTCTGTACCCCATATTTTAATTGGGTTATTTGGGTTGTTGGTGTCTAACTTCTCAAGTTCTTTGTAATGTTTGGATATTAGCCCTCTATCAGATGTAGGGTTGGTGAAGATCCTTTCTCAATCTGTAGGCTGCTGATTTGTCCTATCGACAGTGTCCTTTGCCTTACAGAAGCTTTGCAGTTTCATGAGGTCCCATTTATCAATTGTTGGTCTTAGAGCTTGAGCCAACAACAGTTGGTGTTCTGTTCAGGAAATTGTCTCCTGTACCAAAGCATTCAAGAGTGTTTCCCACTGTCTCTTCTATGAGACTATCTGGTTTTATGCTGAGGTCCTTTATCCATTTGGACTTGAGTTTTGTGCAGGGTGATAAGTATGGATCTATTTTCATTCTTCTAGTTAGTCCAGCACCATTTGTTGGAGATGCTTTCATTTTTCCATTGTATTGTTTTGGTTTCTTTATAAAAAATTAAGTATCCATAGGTGTGTGGGCTTATTTCTGGATCTTTGATTCGATTCCATTGATCAACATATTTGTTTCTGTAACATTATCATGTAGTTGGTTTTTTTTTTTAAATCATTATTGCTCTGTAGTACAGCTTGAGGTTAAGGATGGTGAATCCTCCCAAAGTTCTTTCATTGTCCAGGATTGTTTTGGCTATCTTGGAATCTTTACAGTGTTAAGACACTAGACAGACAAGCTCTATGATTCAACCTGAGGGCTCCACATCACGACACTAGCATGAATAATTGATATTTCCAGCTTCACCCCACTTACTAATGGTGTGGATCCAGACCCAATTAGCTTTATGCAGTGATTTCCATTGACACTAGGTGAGCCCCGCTTGCTATTCTACAGACTTCTTGCTTAGATTCCAGGTGGACTTACCACATTCTTATCTAGTTTATACCCACTGCTTTGATCCATGCCCATTTCTTGGGATACTAGTTTCTTCAGTGTGCTAGGATTAAAATCCCTAGGAGTAAAGGGTATGGACTCTCAGAAAAATATGATGTTCCTTTTTCCTTATTTTCTTCCTTCTACCTTCTTCCTCATTGATCCATGAGATCAGGAACTCTCACACAAAATCATTTCTACTCATTTCCTTCATCCATTCACAGATAAGTATAAGCTTACATGGAGACTTAAAGATTTTCCTTCACTGGTGTGACAGGACACACAGCTTTGACTTTTCTGTTTTTTGGTTGTGGCAAGAGTCACCAAGGCTGAGAAAGAAAGTGGTAAGGGTCATGTCCTGAGGTATTTCAATGGCTGCCATATCCTAAATCAAAAGCACAGTAAGGCAACTGTTCTTGATCTATGACACACCCAGGAGGCGTGTTTTCTCTTGCCTAAAGCAGAGTGACCCTTGTATTTTAGGGGATCACATGGTAGTGTAGGCATGGTATCTCCTGGAACTTGGGAAGAAAATCAACTTTTGATTTCTATCTTATGAGCCTAAAGACTCAAGCATCTTGTGGGAGCAGAAAGAATCAATTGTAATGGGAATAATTTGCTTCTGCCTGAAGCATCATATAGATGCCATGTATTCTGGAGTACTCTACAGCCTGGAGTTACCTTAGAAGGAACTCACAAGTTCTGCTGTGAAGTTAGGAAGCCTCCACTAAGGAGGCTGGGGAGAGCCCAACAAACTCAGATGATGATCAGACATTACCATGCGAGCAAGGTGATATCAAATACTTTTTCAAATAAATATGAAAAAGAACCCAGAAATTGCTATAGATGCAATTTATTTCGAAAGTAAATTTGAAGGCTCCAACTTTCAAAACTAAAAATTCATTTGTCGAATGGAGGATTGAACTGAGACTTCAGTGAAGGGGTTCTTTCCTGAAGAAGAATGGCCTAAGGAAGTGTTTTCTAGTAGCAGCTGCCAAGATTCAGAGGTCATTATAGCTGTGATAGAGGGAGCCAGACTGTCTGGAGTGGCAGAACTGAGCAGAGCCATGGACTTGCTGCTAGTTTTTCACACATGCAAGAGGAAAGAGCAAGGAAGCTGCTGAGTCCAGGGAATGCATGGCAGGATTGGGATCTTTTAAAAGATGACCCTGAAAAGCCATTGTGTAAAACTAGTAAGGTGAAATCTAAGTTACTCTGGAGAATGCAGGATGTTATAGATGCTGTACCCCTGAATGCCCACAGTGGGAAGGTATAGGCATATACTGGAGCTGGCCCCTAAGAGAGGTCATATGTGCTATTCATGGATGAGCTGGATGAAGAAGAGCTGTCCAAAGCTGTTGGAGCCCAGATAATTTCATCACACATTCTAGATGCATTGTGTGGTATTTTCTCTTTATTATTCTCCCAATTTGGAAGGATGTTTATTCTGTGCAATTTTATATTGGAATTATATAGTTTGGTTTATAGGGATCCATGGTTAAAATTATTGGGACTATTAAAGACTACAGGGACTTTTAGAGATGGAATATGTGTGTTCTTTATCATGAAATGAAAATGGAGTCTTAGGGCTTTAGGATGGAATGTTATGATTTAAAATGTGTCTGAGTATCAAATTGGTAAGTTGTAATAGTTGATCAAGAGTGTCCACCGGATTGCACTCTCTCTTTAGTGTGTCTTTGAGGGTGTTTCTAATTGTTGAGAAAGACTGAACCTACGTGTGGGTGGTACCATCTCCTGAACTGGGTCCCTAGACTGAATAAATAAGAGAAAGTGAGCTGCACACCAGCCTTTAACTCTTATTCCTGACTGTGGGTATAATGTGATCAGTAGCTCCATGGTCTTGCCACCATGACTTCCCTACCATGACGAAAACAAGCCCTTTTTCCTTAAGTTGACTTGTGTGTGTGTGTGTGTGTATGTGCATGCGCGCGTGCACGCGCATGTGTATGCAAATTCAGTGTGTGAGTACACATGTACATACATCCATGTATGTGCATACAGAGGCCAGAGGTTGACAATGGGTACCCACCTCTTTAGCCCCTCAGCTTTACTTTGTGAGATAGGGTTTCTCACAAGACCTAGAGCTCACCATTGGAAAGACTTCCTGGCCAGCAAGCCATTGATCTACCTGTCTGTGTCTATTTCCCTATAGCACTGCAGTTAACATTGTACATAGGTGCTGGAGATGAACTTCTGTACTCATGTTTGCTCAGGCAGTACTTTATTCACTGAACCATCTTTCAAGCCATTATGTTGTGTTTGTAGGTATGTTGTCATAATGAGAAAAGTAACCAATATAGAACATTATCTAGAAATTGTCAGAAACAAACAAAACAAAACTCAACTATGCTGCTTGAGTCATAGTGTTGACATTCTTTCTCAAGAACAACACAGACCTTCTTAGACACAACGATTCTTAAAGTACAGTGTTCTTTTCTCCTGTATCCATTCATTCACCAATCTTAACAATCACACAGAACATTTTCTGTTTAGATAACATCAATTAACAACAACAATGGCCCCATCTTTGTGGAACTTCATTCCAATTGTATATGTTGACAGAGTAAATGAGAATCACTGTAGTAAACATGTGATCCAATCTGTAGAGATTGATAAGCACTAACAGGGAAAAGAAAGAAGAGCAAGAAAGCAGGTCCAGGCTTAGCAGAACCCTGCTAACATTTTTCCATCATAATGGTTATGAGTTCTGTGTTCCACAACGTGGAATCTGCTTTTAATAGATGTCATTTCAGTCTGAAATTGGTAATTGTGTTAACTAGTTTTTGAGTGAAAATTCTGACTAAAGGTAAAATTATTTTCTAATTCCACCAGGAAAACCAAGTCTGGTGCAGATCTGATTATTTTTCACTATAGTACAAGAGCATCTGTAGTTATTTAACCTATCTGATTCCATGTCATTAATAACAAACAAAACCAGCTCTTTCATGTATTTTTTGCTTGAATAATTCAGTCATGGTAGAATATCATAGTCTGATATTCAAAAGTGTGAACTTATTTCTTGATATGGTTTCTAGATAATTTTGTAATCAGTGCTACAATCTCCATCTGGGATTGAGGATGAGAAGCAAGCCTGAAGATTTTGTAGAATTGCCAACTTCAGGAACATGCAGCACAGGCAGACCATGTACAGTGACAAGCTCCAAAAGCTCTTGGCAAAGGTTGTACTTCTGGCTATACCATCCACAGCACACTGCAATAGGGTTAGAGTGATTTAGACTGCTTATATGTGGACACTGAGAATCTGATAGGCAAATACTTCAGTTTCATTGCTTCTGTGTCATGACTTCATTACTACTCTGCCTTTTAAAAAGGAAACTCCAAAGCACTTGTAGAAATAAATCTTTTTGGCATCAGTGACTAGATGGGAATACTCTATATTATCACCAGCACATGTGGTCTGAAATCTCAGGCCACCCATTACAATTTAAATTAGGTAACAATTTAGTATGCAGACTTATTTTTTCTTTTTTATTAAACCCATTTAATAGACTGCACAATGGTTCTAATCCCTGTACATATTCTAGAAAGCAGTTAGCCTCATCAATGTATAAGGTTGTCTTTAAATTGTTGTCATGAGGTATGCAGGGCTGCATCAATGATCTGTAGGCCACTGAGGCAGTTTGGAACCTGCTGTAAGCTACACTACAGGTAAGGGCATAACTTGGGCTTATGCCTTGGTGGATTCTGAAGTGAGCAATTCCTTTAGTACCAGAGAAGGAAGATCTGGTGCTCTGGTTCCTGCCTTAGGGTGTAAATTTTGATCATCTAATGCCTGCCTCTGGGAAAGGTAATCTACCATCCACCCATCCTTCCTATCTATCTATCTATCTATCTATCTATCTATCTATCTATCTACCTACCTACCTGTCTATCTATTGAGCCCCATTTTGGCCCTGGTTTGGGCCTTGAGGACAAACCTGAGCCTGGCTCCAGTTTCTGTGGCCTTGTGGGAGAGCCTAAGCCTGGCTCAAGTTTTGAGACCTGTCTCAATCACTTTCTTATCAGGGGTGACTCAGCAAGACCTGTTTGGCCCTGCCTCTGCCCCACCATTTCTGATGTGAAGTTTTGCTATTGGCCCTGTCAGTTACCCCTTACCCTCTGTCACCCTTCTCCGCCTCCTATGTTATCTCTTCCCATACATAAGTGCCCACTTCCTTGCCTTCTCTATATAAGCAAGCACCTAGCTTAATAAAGTGAGTTCCTGCTTTGACAAGACTCCCAGCCTGGCATGTTTCTTTTGAGCCATCGACACTCTCCATCCCACTCAGCTCTGGACAGACCCAAGTGGACCGGGTTCTCTCCTCTCACCTGGACCCACCAGCAAAGAGCCAACATCTATCTATCTATCTATCTATCTATCTATCTATCTATCTATCATCTATATATCTACCTATCTATTCATCTATCCTTATCTTTTTAAAGATTTTAAAATTTGAGTGTTTTAAATTTGAGTGCTATGCTTGCATGTGTTCAATGTGTGTGTCTAGTGTCCCCAGATGTCAGAAGAGGTCCTTGGATCCTCTGAAACTTGAGTTACTGTGAGCCACAATGTGGTGACAGAATCTGAACTCTGGTCCTCTACAAGAACAAGTTATCCACCTCTCCAGTTCCTATGTTATGTTTCTAAAAAGCTGTCAAGATCATTAGGCACAACTATCTTCAGGCATCAACCATTTAGTGTCAAGTGGCAGCCTTCTCCAGAATGTATTGTCTTAGTTGGGATTTTTTATTGCTGTGATAAAAGACCATGACAATAAGCAACTGGAGAGGGAAGGGCTTATTTCATCTTACAGTTGTAGTTCATTATGTAAAGTCAGGGTAGGTGAGAAGTCAGGAACCTGGGATCAGGAACTGAAGCAGAGGCTATGGAGGAATCCTGCTTAGTGGCTTGCTCACTTTTTTTAAAAAATAGCACCCAGATCATCAGCCCATGGATGGCACTGCCAGTGAGCTAAGCCCTACCACATCAATCAAGAAAATGCCCACAGGCCAATCTGGTGGAGGCATATTCTCAGTTGAGGTTCTTCCTTCCCAAATGATTATAGCTTATGTCAAGTTGACATAAAACTAACTAGGACATTTGTATGGCCAGGCTTCTGTCTGGGAGATGTGCTATGGTTTAAAGTATGTGCTGTCCAAGGTATATTGAGAGTGATGTGTGTGTGTGTGTGTGTGTGTGTGTGTGTCAAAGAGGGGGGGGGAGAGAGAGAGAGAGACAGAGAGAGAGAGAGAGAAACAGGTGATCTTCCTAAAGCTTTAAGCAGGCTACAAAAGAACTCAAATGTAGTGTTGACCTACTTACAATGATATTGCCTAGGAGCTTGTCAAAAATGCAGAGGTCTTTAAAGTACTTTTCTAAACTTGACACTTTTGGAATTGATTATAAGTGCAAGAATTCTTTAAACTTGGTTTCCTTAAGCAAGTAAGGAGTGTGAAGAAGATACTATTGGCTGAAGCTATATCTAGCTGGTAAGTATTAACTATGTATTGACAGACTTCTGTTGTCTATGTAGCTGTCCATTATTTAGAAAGCTTTACTCTTCTGCTTACATTATGGTGTGCGTTGGTATGTATGTGTATTCTGTGTTCCCAGACTCTCCAGTATCTGACATGAGTGACACGTGTAACAAAGGCATATTGAATGACAAAAAAATTTGCAGAGAAGTTGGGTGTGGAGTTATACACTTGTGGGGGCAGCAGCACTTAGGGGCTGAGGCAGGAGATCACAAGGTCAGCCTGGGACACATAGCAAGACCATGTCTCAAAAACAGACTTCAGAGAAATGAGGTGAAGCTCTGTGGTCAAATACACACTGTACGAAAGACCTTAGGTATGACCCCCAGAACCAAAATGGTCTAGCTCATAGGCACTGTATACTTGACATGTTCAAGGCCCTGAGCACAACCCCCACACCAACTCTTAACTAAAATCCATAGATGTTTCCTGCCTTAGGATTAGAGTGGCTGAGGCACCCTTGTGAAGCAAACCTAGTGGTGAACCAGAAACCCAATTGTTGAAGGAATTTATCTTAAAAGGGCAATGCCAGGATCCTCAGAATGACAGGAGCACAATTTGGAGATGGAGTCTTCATTTTTAGTCACTGGCTCCACTACTGAACTTTTGCTCCATCTTCAGGTGGAGACTGCTCCCCGCCCAAGTGAAAAGCTGAAATGCTTCAAGAAGAATTTCTCAGGATTAGTTTGTCAAGCTCTGGTGAGGTGGTCATTTATTGTACTGTGGGGCCTAATGGTCCTGGATTTTCAAAGACAGAGGGGGCTCTTGGAGTTGGCTGAGTAATTCTTTCATCTTGAAGAGTCAAAGGCTCTAGGGTACACTAGTTCTAAGACGTCTAGGCTAAGAGCACACTATAGCAACTCCAGTGGGGTCTTTTCAGAAAGCCCACTAACGAAAGAGGGGTCCACCAAGCCAGGAAAATGGTGAGCAGACCCATGACACACAATAGCACTGACATAGCAACTGAAACACCTTCCCTTGAGCTAAACCTATGTTAGGCAGCCAGATGACTCTTACAAGGCAGTGAGTGGCAAGACCAAAGACAGCTGTCAACAGTGATTAGTCTTAAGAAATCCCAGAAGTTCTAGAGTATACCTTTGGCTCTTTAGTGACTTGTTTCTACCTGAATTGCTGTGCATTCACTCACTAGAGGCATACTGGCAGAAGGCCAAAATTTAACACCCAGCAGGTAGGCATGACAGTTCACAGTGACTTCTGCCATCTCCACAGGTGAGGAAGAGAACAGATGTCTACAATTATGACCTTTGTCACTCACCTGAATGAAGGCCTGTTCCCTATAATCAGGGGACCCAACCACAGTCATCAGCCACACACCTTCAAGTGACTTTAATACATAATAAAAAGACTGGGGTTGTTAGGACTGTTAGGGCACAGTCCTGTATCAGTGTTCCTGCTCATCCACCAAGTAGTTATGCACCTTGTGAACAGATCGTTAGCTTCTGTCTTCACCTTTAAAATGGGAACATCAGTGGGGCCACCTCACAAGGTTGTGAGTAATGCATGACACCAAGCCAGCACATAGGACACATTCCTGCATTTTGCAAAGTAAATGAACAGTAAACACTGATTGAGTCCACAAGGTTTTTGAAGACAGCCAGGGGACTCTGGCTTTAAACATTTAGTTAACTATATACTTTTAAACCTAATTTCCAAAGATCCAACCTCAAGTTTGATGTACTGGGTTGTCCTGGAGTTCTGCTACCCAAGGCTGAGTATTTCAACATACAATGTGGACAGCAGGGATTGCTGAGATGGCTCAGCAAGCAAAAGTTCTTGCTTTGCAAGCCAGATGACCAGGGTTTGATCCCTAGATCCCATATAAAAGTGGAGAACCAACTCCCGTGACTTCCAAAAACACATGCCCCTTCCTCATACATACTACTGCTACAAAACAAAAAGGGGTAGAAAACACAAGTAATCAATGTGCTTAGGCTTTCTGACAGCACTCATCTGTGTGCTTGTGATGCATGTGAATGTGCACTTGTTCATGTGCATTCAAAGACCAAGGATCTTTCACTATTTTCTTTTGGGCACAGTGCACATGGACTGGTTAGAATGCTTTAGCTACAAGCTCTGGGGTTAGACACAAGTGACCAACACCCGATTTTCTGTGGGTGCCAAGGATCTGAACTCAGGTCCTCATGCTTGGCCATAGCAGTCACAATATCCAACAAGACATCTGCCTTTCCTAGTAAGTTTTCCATGACTCCTATGGCTGTCCCTTCCCCAAAACACAAACACACAGCCTTGTCATAATACTTTTTTTTTATTACAATATTCAAAAAACTGGGTATGCAAGTTTAGGGGATCCCAAGACCCCTTCTTCAATTGTAGGAATGTGCCATCTCAAGACTCTACAGTCAAACTATAAAGAAGTTCAGATGTAAAGAAAAATGAAAATGCAATTTCTTCATAAACATTCTGTTACTGCTAATCACATACTCTTTTGTAAACCCTGAAAATTTTCCCTGTAAAGCAAATTATATAGTACACACAAACACACTCACACACACACACACACACGTATATATGTATGTGTGTGTGTATATATATATACACACACACATATATATATTATAAAGTATTGGTAGCTCCCCTTCCCAAGAGATGAGCTGTTTTCTTTAATCATCTCTTATTAGTGTCAACAAACAGCTACAGATACATATTACTTTGAGAATTAAATACACAATTGTGAAATTCAAACAAGCCAAAGGGCAAAAGCACTATGTGGACGGCACACCTGGGGGACATCACCAGAGTATCTTTCTTTCTGTGTTGCCACCTTCCTCTTCTGCAGACCAACTCTCACCAAAACCCTCTTTTATTGCAAGCACAGCCTCAAAGGCACTGGGCAGTTCCCTCACTATCATCTCCCCAGGGTTTCCTCCCCAGGGTTTCCAGTATTGCTATCCCACATTTTTGGACTCCTGCAGAGCCTGGAGCCAAAAAAAAAAAAAAAAAAAAAGAAGCAGGCCCAGGACACAGGCTGCTGGCCTGGCCCAGCATAACTGATGATAGGCACCAAACAGCCATGGACACAGCTCTTGGAGTGTGTGCCAAGGTCACATATTCACTACATATAGCCTCACCACCCTCTGAAGAAGCCCCAGTCTTTTATGTGTTCTCATTCTCTCATTCTCTCATTCATTCTCTCATTCATTCTCTCTCTCTCTCTCTCTCTCTCTCTCTCTCTCTCTCTCTCTCTCTGTGTGTGTGTGTGTGTGTGTGTGTGTGTGTGTAAGGATTCAAATAGACTGTTTCCAACTGAAAAGGAATAAAGTGAGTAGCTTTGCTCCCTTTGACTCTCACCACCAGAAGGTGGTGGCCATGGGCATGGCTGTGAGGGCCTAGGTAGCTATGGTTGACCAACAGGGCTGAAAAGAAGGACAGACTGGACCACAGAGGTGATCCAGGCCACATGGGTGGAGGTGGCCAGAAGTGCTGGGCTCTGGGAGGCGGAGGTGGCAGCGAGGCCCACAGTGGGCAGGGCATGAGGGGGCCAATGGCTGCTTTCACGGCAGGGCTCGAACGAGGTAGAGCTTCTCCCCGTGTTCGCTGGTGAAGATGGGGGCCTTCTTGTAGTGCTCCACAAGCTCGTCCATGCTGTGGAACCGCCGCTGCCCAATGCAGTAGACGCTGTCCACCAACTGCACCTTGAAGTGCTTGTTCCTCCCTGATGCTTTGAGAGACACGGAGAAGTCACTGGGCTGAGGAAGAAGCAGAAGGGCGTTACCAGCAGGGTAGGCACCTGTGGAAACCAGGGTCTGCTTGACAAGCACTGCATTCATCCAGAGTCCTCACACTGACTGGCAGCCCAGGGCTCTCAGGTTCACAATCAAGCACTAAGGAAATTCTGCTTCACATGGATTTAGGGATAAATGGACTCTGGGTCTCTGACATGCAGGAACTCATTACAGAGAATGACAGCTGGTTTAACCTCAAGGCAGAAGAACCCTGAGAGTTCTATTCCCCCAAGTTACTGCTGACAAACTGGGAATTATTCAAAGTGGTTTTCATGCAGGCAGAAACTGAAAGTGTTTCTTCTGATTTCTATTAAAATTTAAGCTCTTTAACAATAGATACTGTCAAGGCAGTGGACAATGTGGGTGTATTTTAAAGAGTTTGTGATTATCCCAGAGATGGCTCCACAGTGGTTCAAGCACAGATTGAAGTGAGAAAATTCTGTGATGAGCTCAGTGCCTTACTTATTGAGTATATTTGGGGGTATGCTAGTGTTTTAAATTGGTCATCTAGTTCATTTCCTAAAAGCCAATAGGAAGGCTACTGAATGGAGGGAGCAAATTGATTCGATGTTTCATAAATGTTGACTGTGCCAGGCAGCTCACACTCTGCACATATGCATAAGTCACACACTTGAAATGACACCCAGTAAGGAAGGTGGGTATGGAGGTTGTTTCATGATTGTGAGTAGACACAATTTTAGGTATGTGCTTTGTGTGTATGAAAGAGTGTGTGCATTTGTGAAAGTTGTATGTAAGAGTGAATAGGAACATGAAGTATGTGTATGTGTGAGTATACATATATTGTCACATGTGAGTATATTTGAGCACTCGTGAGTTAGGAAAAGCCTCTACAGACAAAGGAGCTGAGGCTGAGCTATGGGCAGCAGCGGCTTGCTTGCACTGTGTATGGGACCTATGGTGGGGAATGGAGGACCTACCATTCTGTGACACTAACAAGGCTGTGTTCAGTAGGAAGGGAAGAGACTCACACCCCGAACCCACTCCACTACCACTCATGGTGTCCCTGAACTGTGCTCTGTCCCCTGGTAGGCCATTCTCTACAGGCTGTTCTCAAAAGTCTGGTTGCTGGGGAGGGTCAGGATGCCCCTCAGGACTTACCTTGAAGCAGTAAGTCCACACCTATGACAGGACCTAAGTTTGCTCCTGCTTGTTGCCATCCCTGGGAACATGCTACTACTCAGGAGCCAGTAGCTGGCCCTCTCTCCCAACAGGACCTCCATGCAAAATTAACAAAACCCAGAAGCTTGTTTAATAGGATGGGCAAGTTCTACAGACAAAAAGTCTATTTGCCCTTGGTCATTTCAAGACAGGTGCCTGGAGCAGTTCAAACTTAGTAGGCAGCAGGTTCACCTACCAGCCCACAGCTACATGAAAAAAGGAATGACAATGATAGCAGTTTGAATTTTTATCTCCAGCACGGGATAGCTGGGAGGAGGCCCAGTAAGAGATGGGCCTTGGGGTATAGGTTTTCAGCATCATGATCATGCATGAGCCCCTAGGAAAGCAAGACACAGAACCTGATACTTTTTTCAAAGGATCATGGAATTCTGATGTCACAGGTGAGCACAGCAACTGACCTAATGAACATCATCTATAACAGACAACCCTTTTTATGCTCCAAGGTCCCCAGTAATGTTGAAAAGTGCTGTTGGTTTTCTTTTGGAATAATGGAATTGCCAGCACCACTGTTCCTGACTTGTGATGTCAGTATTAAATAGGGTTACCTGAATGTCACCATGTGATTGTCCAACAGTTGACCTGATAACCAAGATAGCTACAGATGGATACAAGTTAGCCTCTGTGCTCTGGGTGGCCCACTTGGAGAGAGAACAAGTACTACTTACAAGGCTCACATGCAGACCACCAGCTAGTCATCAGATAATTGAGTACAATGAGACATGCAAGTTAGGAGTTGCTCGATTCTCTCCCAGTGATTCCAGGGGGATTCTATTTCAGCTCCTCACTATTAATATTCCATAAGTAGGTCTGTTCTAAGATGGGGTACCCTCCCTGTGTCAGCTTGCCACGAGGCAGACTGTGCTACTTGGATGATTCTTTAATCAACCAAGACAAAGCAGCCTTGTTTTATGGGGTGGTAACTGGGGATGGCTGTAGCAGACATATGATATGCCTTGTGTTTGTTAACTAAGGTGACTTTCTGAACAGGGAAATTTGCTTTTAATCAAATCCATAATTTGATACCATGACGTGTATGAACTTGCTACAGTACAGCAGTAAAGTGATGCAGCCAGGAAAGAAATTTTTAATTTCATGGGCTTCTTGAGTGAAACCTTAAAGTCAAGGGCACACAATCAACTCATGCTAAGCAGGAATACCAGGGAGCCTGGAGTGTTCTTAATTCAAATTGATAAGACTTTCCACAGGCAATCTGAAAATGAACAATCAATACCAGTAGACATCTCTTCATGTTACAGGACCCTATTGCCTCTCGACAAAATGTTTAGATTTTGAATTATTTTTTAAGTTGGAATATTTGCATATACAATAGTTTGGGGATATGACCAGCATCTGAAACACTAATTCATGTCTCAGATAAGCCTTATATAGCATGACCGACAACTCCCTCCCTTCTCCCCTTCCTTCCTTTCCCAGATCTGAGGAGTAAAACCCACTGAACTAAATCCCCAACCCTGACAGTATAAGTTTTTAAAATAATGTTTTACTTTGGCCTGTGTCAGATTGTAAATGAGAGACTCACTCCCCAGTACCTCTGAACCCCTCTTTACATGCTGCCTGGAGAAGACAGAACTCAGTGATCCCTAGACCCGCAACAGTGGTCTTTATGAACAGTGGGGACTTTATGAAGAGAGGTTTTTAAGCCTGCTCCAGAAACAGAAACTCACCAACAGCAGGACCAAGTCACTTGTGCGGCAGGTTATAGCCATCTATGTTTCTAAGACCTTGGGCCAGAGCCAGGCAGTGGTGGTGCACGCCTTTAATCCCAGCACTCGGAAGGCAGGGGCAGGCGGATTTCTGAGTTCGAGGCCAGCCTGGTCTACAGAGTGAATTCCAGGACAGCCAGGGCTATACAGAGAAACCTTGTCTGGAAAAACAAAACAAAACAAAACACAAAAACCAACAACAAAAACCCTTGGGTCAGCCACCAAGAGTACTGTAATCACTAATAAGTAAATAAATAAATGTACAAGCCACCAGAAATAATGTGAATGTGATTCACAAGCAAAGCAGTTCAGAAATGGAGGCCCATGGCCAACTTCCCTGGTAGTCTACAGCAATGCCCTCCTTGTTCTTCTGTCTGGCCAGTCCCTATGGAGAGCTTTCCCTAATGGGATAGCTAGGACATTCTGGAAAGGGTTAATACTTCTATCACATGATCTAACCCGAGTCTACTGGAGATGGGAGCTCTTCTAGACCACAAACAAATCTACCTCAAAGAACACCAGGCAGGAGAACAAGTCCTAGAAAGTTTACCTGATCTGTCTGTTCTGAACATTTTGTGCCTGCTTATATGGACATAGGGAAAACAGATGGAATAGCCTGGTGCCACACACCTTCTGTCAACAATAGGGTACTGTGGTATGATCCAGTACTCTGAAACAAAGCTTGTCCGAGAACCTGTACATGGTTTTCAAACACAGAGAATACAGTATGAGCATAACTCCCTGGGAGAATGCTTACCTAGCATGTGTGAAGCTCTGCCTCTATAAAACAAGACGTACAACACTGGTGGAGGCTGAAGTCATCTGGCTCAATTTAGGATTTCCCTGGAACCACACAAGGCCCTCTGCAAGGCTGTGTGAGTGTAACACAATATGGCAGCTGACTCAACCAGATAGGGAGTTCCAAAAGGAGAACTCAAGATTCCTTGCCCATTTTGGGTTTCATTCAAGTCATTAGAAATAAACCACTGGATAGGTTCCACACTCCAGAGGAAGGGCTAGTGAAGAAGGGGCTGACATCCTTTTCTACCATTCTATATATCATAACCATCAGACCTTTCTATGGCTAGACTAAGCTTTGGCTATGCTAAGACTGCACCTTCACTTCTGAAACATCTGCCTCTATGCCCTCTCTCTGTTCTCCTCTTTAGACTTCCCTCTCTGGGCACAACAATTTCTCCTGGCACTGGATCTGGTTGATGTTCCTCTGAGGCCTCCTTGACATTCCCTAATGCCGAACTGCTCTGTCCATTTCTTTCTCTGCCTACTCCTTTGTAAGACATGGTTCTGTTTTCTTTATGGCCCAGTGGAATCCAAGAGTATTAGCAATGAGTATAAATTCAACTAAGCCTCTCGTCTTTTTAAGAAGTCACATCCAGGTGAATCTACAGTCAACAGGTTGATAGAATTCATTATTATGGAATCGCCACCCCAACCCCCAACCCCCACCCCTGAATCCAAGAACCTGGTTTAATTTCATACTCTTGCACTGGGCTCAGAGTACTCATAGATTCCCAATTCTGACCATGTCTTCCACTGTTCTCTTCCTTAAATCTTGCATCTCAGCAACTTTTCTGTATAGGCATTTTTTGAAAAACACCTGAAAGCTGCTCACTGGTGCTTTCTAAAGAGTCAGATGGTTCCTACAGAAACACCTGTTTAAGCCAGTGTCTTCAAAACCTCAGAAGTGCCTCTGTACACCACATAAGCAGGTAACGTGGGAAAACAATTCTCTTCCTCACTAAAACTGAATTATAGAAAAAACACAAATGTCAAAAGCGATCTTAAATATTCTTTTCTTCTTCATGTGTGAGACCTTAATAAGCATTAAAGTGATTTGTTCTCTAACCATGGTGACTGTAAAAAAGTAAGGGAAGAGGAAATGTTATACCTAGTTTTTTTTTTCCTTAATTTTTTTGATTATTTACATTTCAAATGTTTCCCCCTTTCCAGGTCTCCCCTTTGGAAACCCTCTATCCCATCGTCCCTCTCCCTGCATCTATGAGGCACCCACCCACACAATCCCGCCTTCCCTCCTTGGCATCCCCTAGTACTGGGGCATCTAACACCCTCAGGCCCAAGGGTCTCTCCTCCCCATGATGGCTAAAGAGGCCCTCTTCTATGACATATGTGGCCAACACCATGGGAACCTCCATGTGGATTCTTTGGTTGGTGGTCAAGTCTCTGGGAATACCAGGGGCTTAGGACAGTGGACACCGTTGCTCCCATCAGGGGGCTGCAAATTCCCTCAGCTCCTTCAGTCTCTTCTCCAACTCCTCTATCTGGGACCTTATGCTCAGTCCAACAGTGGCTGTGAAGTGAATCTTAGGGATTCCGAACTTTTGAGCTAATATCCACTTATCAGTAAGTACATACCATGTTCGATCTTTTGTGACTGTGTTACCTCACTAAGGGTGATATTTTCAAGTTCCATCCCCTTGCCTGCGAATTTCATGAAGTCATTGCTTTTAATAGGTGAGCAGTATTCCATTGTGTAAACGTAACACATTTTCTGTATCCATTCCTCTGTTGAGGGACATCTGGGTGGTTTCCAGGTTCTGGCTATTATAAATATGGCTGCTATGAACATGGTGGGACATGTGTCTTTATTACATGTTGGAGCACCTTCTGGGTATATGTCCAGGAGTGGTATAGCTGGATCCTCAGTATTATGTTCATTTTTCTGAGGGTCCACCAAACTGATTTCCAGAGAGGTTGTATCAGCTTGCAATCCCACCAGCAGTGTAGGAATGTTCCTCTTTCTCCACATCCTCACCAACGTCTGCTGTCACCTGAGTTTTTGATCTTAGTCATTCTGACTGGTGTGAGGTGGAATCTCAGGGTTGTTTTGATTTGCATATCCCTGATGACTAAGGATGTTGAACATTTCTTTAGGTGCTTCTCAGCCATTCAAGTTTCCACAGTTGAGAATTCTCTGTTTAGCTCTGTGCCCCATTTTTTGATAGGGTTATTTGGATCTCTGTAGTTTAGCTTTTTGAGTTCTTTGTATACATTGGATATCAGCCCTCCATCAGATGTAGGATTAGTAAAGATCTTTTCCCAATCAATTGATTGCCATTTTGTCATACTGACAGTGTCCTTTGCCTTACAGAAGCTTGCAATTTCATGAGGTCTCATTTGTTGATTCTTGATCTTAGAGCACAAGCCATTGGTGTTCTGTTCAGGAACTTTCCCCCTGTGCCCATGTGCTCGAGACTTTTCCCTATTTTCTCTTCTATTAGATTCATTGTATCTGGTTTTATATGGAGGTCCTTGATCCACTTGGAGTGAGCTTTACACAGGGAGATAGGAATGGATCAATTTGTATTCTTCGTGGCATGTAGACTGCCAGTTGAACCAGCACCATTTGTTGAAGATGCTGTCTTTTTTCCACTGCATGGTTTTAGCTCTTTTGTCAAAGATCAAGTGACCATAAGTGTGTGGGTTCATTTCTGGGTCTTCAATTCTATTCCATTGATCTACCTGCCTGTCACTGAACCAATACCATGCAGTTTTGATCACTACTGCTCTGTAGTACAGCTTGAGGTCAGGGATGCTGATTCCCCCAGGAGTTCTTTTGTTGTTGAAAATACCTTTTGCTATCTTGAGATTTCTGTTATTCCAAATGAATCAGAGAATTGCTCTAAGTCTATGAAGAACTGAGTTGGAATTTTGATGGGGATTGCATTGAATCTGTAGATTGCTTTCAGCAGGATGGCCATTTTACTATATTAATCCTGCCAATCTATGAGCATGGGAGATCTTCCCATCTTCTGAGGTCTTCTTCTATTTCTTCCTTCAGAGAATTGAAGTTCTTGTCATACACATCTTTCACTTGTTTGGTTAGAGTCACACCAAGATATTTTATATTGTTTTGTGACAATTGTGAAGGGTGTCATTTCCCAATTTTTTTTCTCAACCTGTTTATCCTTCGAGTATAGGAAGGCTGCTGATTTGTTTGAGTTAATTTTGTATCCGGCCACTTTGCTGAAGTTGTTTATCAGCTCTAGAAGTTCTCTGGTGGAGTTTTTTTGGGTCACTTAAGTACACGATCATATCATCTGCAAATAGTGATATTTTGATTTCTTCCTTTCCAATTTGTATCCCTTTGACCTCCTTTTGTTGTCTAATTGCTCTAGCTAGAACTTCAAGTACTATGTTGAATAGATAGGGAGAGAGAGGGCAGCCTTCTCTAGTCCCTGATTTTAGTGGGATTGCTTCAAGCTTCTCTCCATTTAGTTTGATGTTGGCTACTGGTTTGCTGTATATTGCTTTTACTATGTTTAGGTATGCTCCTTGAATTCCTGATCTTTCCAAGACTTTTATCATGAAGGGATGTTGAACTTTGTCAAATGCTTTTTCAGCATCTAATGAAATGACCATGTGGTTTTTTTCTTTGAGTTTGTTTAGGTAGTAGATTACATTGATGGATTTCCGGGTATTGAACCATCCCTGCATCCCTGGGATGAAGCCTACTTGATCATGGTGAATGATCATTTTGATGTGTTCTTGGATTCAGTTTGCAAAAATTTTATTGAGTATTTTTGCATCACTATTCATAAGGCAAATTGGTGTGAAGTTTTCTTTCTTTGTTGTGTCTTTGTGAGGCTTTAGTTTCAGTGTAATTGTGGCCTCATAGAATGAATTAGGTAGTGTTGCTTCTGTTTCTATTTTGTGGAATAGATTGAAGAGTATTGGTATTAGGTCTTCTTTGATAGTCTGACAGAATTCTTCACTGAATTCATCTGGTCCTGGGCTTTTTTTTTTTTTTTTTTTTTTTTTGTTGGGAGACCTTTAATGACTGCTTCTATTTCTTTAGGGGTTATGGGAGTATTTAGATGGTTTACCTGATCCTGACTTAGCTTTGGTATCTGGTATCTGTCTAGAAAATTGTCCATTTCATCCAGATTTTTCAATTTTGTTCTGTATAGGCTTTTGAAGTAGGATCTGATGTTTTCCTCAGACTCTGTTGTTATATCTCCCTTTTCATTTCTAATTTTGTTATTTTGGATACTGTCTCTGTATCTTGTTGATTTTCTCAAAGAACCAGCTCCTAGTTT
Source organism: Rhynchomys soricoides (assembly GCA_019843965.1). Classification (NCBI taxonomy): domain Eukaryota; kingdom Metazoa; phylum Chordata; class Mammalia; order Rodentia; family Muridae; genus Rhynchomys; species Rhynchomys soricoides. Next base: position 20,204,665 of record JADRCH010000031.1, on the reverse strand, counting down.
TGTTGATTCTTTGTATAGTTCTTTTTTTTTCTATTTGGTTGATTTCAGCCCTTAATTTGATTATTTCCTGCCTTCTACTCCTCTTTGGTGTATTAGCTTCCTTTTGTTCTAGAGCTTTCAGGTGTGCTGTTAAGCTGTTAGTGTATGCTCTCTCCAGTTTCTTCTTGGAGACATTCAGAGCTGTGAGTTTTCCTCCTAACACTGCTTTCATTGTGTCCCATAGGTATGGGTAAGTTATACTTTCATTTTCATTAGATTCTAGGAAGTCTTTATTTCTTCCTTGACCAAGTTATCATTGAGTAGAGTGTTGTTAAGCTTCCATGTGTATGTGAGCTTTCTGTTGTTATTGCCTTTGAAGACCAGCTTTAATCTATAGAGATCTGATAAAAGGTATGGGATTGTTTCAATCTTCTATCTGTTGAGGTTTGTTTTGTGACCGATTATATGATCAATTTTGGAGATGGTACCATGAGGTGCTAGAAGAAGGTATATTCTTTTGATTTAGGATGAAATGTTCTATAGATATCTGTTAAATCCATTTGGTTCATAACATGTTAGTTTCACTGTGTCTCTGTTTAGTTTGTGTTTCCAAGACCTGTCCATTCATGATAGTGGGGTGTTGAAGTCTTACACTATTATTGTGTGAGGTGCAATGTGTGCTTTGAGCTTTAGTAAAGTTTCTTGTATGAATGTGGGTGCCCTTGCATTTGGGGCACAGATGTTCAGAATTGAGAATTCCTCTTGGTAGACTTTTCCTTTGATGCGTATGAAGTTTCCTTCTTTATCTTTTTTTGATGACTTTTGGTTGAAAGTAGATCTGATCTGATATTAGAATGGCTACTTCTGCCTGTTTCTTGAGACTATTGCCTGAAAATTTGTTTTCCAGCCCTTTACTCTGAGGTAGTGTTTGTCTTAACATAGAGGTGTGTTTCCTGAATCCAGCAAAATCCTGGGTCCTGTTTATGGATCCAGTCTGTCAGTCTATATCTTTTATTGGGGACTTGAGGCCATGGATGTTAAGAGATATTAAGGAATAGTGATTGTTGCTTCCTGTTATTTTCGATGTTATTTTTATGTTTGTGTGGCTATCTTCTTTTGAGTTTGTTGAAAGATTACTGTCTTGCTTTTTTTTTTTTCTGGGGTGTAGTTTCCCTCCTTGAGTTGGCATTTTCCATCTATTATCCTTTGTAAGGCTGGGCTTGTGGAAACATTTCGTGTAAATTTAGTTTTGTCATAGAATATTTTGCTTTCACCATCTATGGTAATTGAGAGTTTGCTGGGTATAGCAGCCTGGGCTGGCATTTGTGTTCTCTGAGGGTCTATATGAGATCTTCCTAAGATGTTCTAGCTTTCATAGTCTCTGTTGAGAGGTCTGATGTATTTCTAATAGATCGGCTGTTATATGTTACTTGCCCTTTTTCCATTACTGCTTTTAATATTCTTTCCTTATTTTGTGTATCTGGTGTTTTGACTACAATGTGATGGGAGGAATTTCTTTTCTGGTCCAATCTATTTGGAGTTCAGTAGGCTTCTTGAATGTTTATGTTCATCTCTTTCTTTAGGTTAGAAAAGTTTTCTTCTATAATTTTGTTGAAGATATTTACTGGTACTTTATGTTGGGACTCTTCACTCTCTTCTATACTTCTTATCCTCAGATTCTGTCTTCTCGTTGTATTCTGGATATCCTGGATGTTTTGGGTTAGGAGCTTTTTGCATTTTGCCTTTTCTTTGACAGTTGTGTCAATGGTTTTTATGGTATCTTCTGCACCTGAGATTCTCTCTTCTATCTCTTGTATGCTGTTGGTGATGCTTGCATCTATGATTCCAGATTTCTTTCCTTGGTTTTCTAACTCCAGGGTTGTCTCCCTTTGTGATTTATTTTTTTCTATTTCTAATTTTAGTTCCTCGATCGTTTTGTTCATTTCCTTTGTCTGTTTGATTGTGTTTTCCTGTAATTCTTTAAGGGATTTTTGCGTGTCCTCTTTACTGGCTTCTAGTTGTTTTCCTGTGTTCTCTTGTATTTCTTTAAGGGAGTTATTTATTTCCTTCTTAAAATCTTCTATCATCATCATGAGATGTGATTTTAAATCTGATTCTAGCTTTTCTGGTGCGTCGGGGTATCCAGGGCTTGCTGTGGTAGGAGAGCTGGGTTCTGGTGATGCCAAGTAGCATTGGTTTCTTCTGTTCCTTATGTTCTTGCCCTTTTCTTTAGCCATCTGGTTATCTCTGGTATTAGCTGGTCTTCCTCTTTCTGACTGTGGCTTGTCCCTCCTGCAAGCCTTTGTGTCAATACTCCTTGAAGATCAGCTCCCTGTGAGAGGAATTTGGGTTTGGAGAGCTGTGGTACAGGGTCAGCTCTGGGGTGCAGACAGAAACCAGAAGGATCTTGTCCCCAGCTGTCCCTTGGTTCTTGTGTCCTGACAGCTCTGCAAGAGTCTCCTGTTGATCCAGTGAATTTGAACAGAAGTGGTGGTCTTGCCTGTGCTTGAAGGTGTGTCAGCACTCCTGGGATACCAGCTCTCTCCTAGCACTATTTGAGTATGGAGCCCTGTCACCAGATCAGCTCCCCAGCCACAGAAAGAAACCAGAAGACCCCTCCTCAGTCCCTGTGTCCTGGAGATTCCAGGTGGGTCCCTCTGAACATACAGGCTTGTGCACACTCCTGCAAGTCTAGTTTTCTCCCGGCACTATTTGGCTATGGAGCCCTGGTGGCGGAGGCATAGGTCTCCCACCACAGATGGAAACCTGAAGCTACACCTAGTTTTTAAGTAAACTTAAAATGTATCATCCACTTTGGACAAGAAATGTTCTTGACCACTCATATGAACTTGAGCAAGACTCTGCTCACTGTCAAGTATGAGTGATCTGCACTTATGTTGATATTCCCTGCATCTCAGAGAGAGGGTAGTCTCTTGGTTTCTTATCAAACCCTACATCCCCTTCTTCCTTTTTTTGGGGGAAATATTTTTTTCCCTTTTTACTTCAGTAGGGTAAACATCCTTTGTCTGAAGATGTTCACTGATCCCCAAATGAAGAACCAGTACATGGTACAGATAAAATGGGCTCTACTGAGTAACATCTGTTTGCCACCTTCCCTGGCTGTCCAACGCAGCCTCTTTTTAAGTCAAAACTGACTGAAATCAATGGTGATGGCACTTGCTCTTTCTTTACTCTACAGGCCTAAACCTAACCCACAAAACACCAAACATGCATTACACTAGTGCAAAAGAAACTGATCCTCAGCTAGAGAATAACTTCAGTGTCCCACCTGCCTAAAACGTAGAAACTATCAGAGCTCTCGGAATCATCTTCAAACAGAACTGTGTGGAAGTCTACCCTTTCCTGCTTGCCTCCATAGGTTTCCCCAATACAATAGTTATTGTACAGACTTTAAGAATATTGTCCGTCTTCGGCTGTCCACAGTGTCTTACTGCATATAACTAAAGAACATGTTTTGTTTCTTTGTTGCTCTGTAGCTCAGGTTGATCTAGAACCTACCATCTAGCCCAGGCTGGTCTTGAACTCTTCCTACCTCAGCCTCCTGACAGCTGAGACAATAGCTGTGAATCACTATGCCCAGTTTAAATGATAGTAAGTTATAATTTTACCATTGGGCTTCAAACAAGCATACATCTCACAAGGCAGGACGTCTCAAGTCCCAGCATCAGATTCACTGGTGGAGACAAGTTTGCTGCTGACAATGATGCTACTTGTTTGAGAAGTACTGCCATTAAGCTCCTGCAGTAGATTCTGTTACATGCCTGATGCTTATCATAAAACTGGAACGTTAAAAAGTGAAACAGAGTCCAGCAAGGAAGGGGAATGTGGAGTACCACTGTGGTCACCACACATTAAATTTCCCATGTGCAGCAGACTGCACGGTATTAAAAACACTACTTCTAACTCCACTGCTTAGTGGCAGGGACTTGAGAAACATCATTGTGGGAAACACGTGTAGGTCTTCAAAAAATTAAAATAGATTTACCATTTGATTCAACAAACCTATCAAAGGCTATACCCAAGATAATTCAAAGTAGAAACTTGAAGAAATATTTATATACACACAATCACAGTAGCATTATTCATAATTAAAAACAAAACTGGAAACACCCTGAAAATCTATCACCAGATATAGAAAATGAAATATTACTCACTATTGAAGGACGATTTCTAAAACATTACTACAACATAAATGAACTCTGAGGACATTATAAATGAAATAAAATCAAAGACAATCACCACATAATTCCACTTATACGAGGCCCCTAAGTACAAAAACTCAAGAGTGGGAAAGGAATCTCAGGGAAGAGGGTAGTTACAGAGTCAGTGTTTAATGAGGACAGAGTTTCGGTTTGGGACAGTAATGAAGCGCTGAAGATTAACAGCTGCACAATGATGTGAAAGCATTCACTGACTGAAATGCACACTTAAAAACTGTTGAAACAGCCAATTCGGTTTTAAAGGCGTTTAACCACAAAAAAAAAAAAAAAAAAAAAAGTTAAGTGATGATCTACACAAGACCTGAGAAACTTTGATGGGAATCCAGGAAACTGAAGTGCCACAGTGGGTGGGGAGGCTGTTCCCTTCCTACCACAGAAGCCACCAGCAGTGAGCATAGGAAGTCATGGGGAGGAGGTACTGTCCCCCAAGTGGTGCCTCTTGGAGATCAAACAGAGCTTTTGCCCACTTGAGACATCTGCTGACTATTTCAGTTTTTCTTAGGGACTAGGACAAAGTTGAGAGATGGCCCCAGCATCAGGGACTCTCTGGACTTCCCACCTAGCTCATTCTTCTACAAATACATCTTTGTCCACCTTTCAGAAGTCCTAGGGACACTGACTGCCTGTGGTTGCTGGAGCCACTGTGCCTCTCTGGAGCAGATGGCATTAATAACACACTGTGGGTGGGCGGAATGTAGGCAAAGGACAAACCGTGAAATTAGTTATAAAGCTAACTGTTCTAGATTCAACCTATCACAGTTCTTTATTCTTTGTGGATGCTAAGTCCGCAACAGTTAACTGACAGTGAATGTGTAAAGCTGTAAGTGATACTCTACGGCTTCAGGATGGCCCTCTTAACGTATGGAGGGTCATGGAGAAAGGTAGAGTCTGGGCCTGGGCAGAGGGGTCTGAATGGCTGCCTTGAACAAGGCTTATGATGATTGTATCTGCGAGTTCCTTTAAACATAAACCTTTCTTATGGAATTTCTTTTGGGAATGGCAAAGACCTCTTCAAAGGACACTGATGTAGCTTCTCAAGTGTGAGACAGGGAGTATCCACTCCTACTTTTACACAGCACAAGGGCCCCATTTGTCCTTACTCTGCTCTGCATGTGTTTTATTAAAGACAAACACATTTCAAGTCCATGTCTAGAGTTTCATCTCAAGACTACTTTACATGGCACACTTGTAGGATTGCAGCATGCAAGCCAAACTCTTAACAACTCCTTTCTCTGTGAGGCAAAGGAAAGTCTGTATCTGTAAGACACACACACAGTAAAAATGTGAGCCAGACAAAAAACAAATAGCAAAAAAGCCAAGCCCAGAAGCTCCCCTTTAGTACAGTTCACACGTTAGGCACATGGACATTTCAGGGCCTCAAGTGATAAAGGTATATTTGATCCTGGGTTTTAAGTTCCTTTTTCCATTATACCTGGGTGAAAATATATATATATATATATATATATTTCTGAACACTCTTAAGGTTGAACTGTCAATTTGATATCTTTTCTTAGTCTGAAGAGCTGCTTTAGCTGACAGTGGATGATCTCTTCTCCCCTTACCATGCTGGCAGACCTGAAGAGCTAGCACCCAGACCCTTTAGCAGTAGCAGCAATGGTACTCCAGAGGCCAGGGGTCTGACCCACGACATCCAGCAGTATAGCACAACCCCATACATGAACAGAATGTAGGATGAACTGGGCAACCCTATATCTCTGTTAGGCTAAGAGGAGACTCTTTCTACTGTACATAATCAACTCACCCCCTGAGAGGCATAACAGTTTTTAGGCTTCAATTCCAACTAAGGTAGACATGGTTAACTGTTCCCAACATACCCTTAGGCTAATTCTCATTGAAAGGGGTTGTGCAGGGGGTTGGAAGAAGCACCTGGCTCAAACCTGCAGGTCAGCCAAGACTTTTCAGAAGATGGGCAGAATGGGATTGAAAGATCTATGTTTTGCAAGATGGTGCATACGTTGTGCTGTAGAAGGCAGGGGTAGTGTTTTAGCATTCCACACTTGTTCTTTTGTTCTGAGCTCTGGACCAGCAAAAGCCAAACTGAAGGAAATGGTGGAGCTGAGTATATGATTTGTGGAAGCTAGACACATTGCTGGGGTAACTGAGTGGCCCTGCAGGGAATAATGATGAGCAAGGGATGCTTTACCACCACTGACCAGACAGACAGCTGCTGGCTCGGATGACTAATCTCACAGACACATTGTGATTCCCAAGTTGTTGTAGGTTGTTCTCTATTTCCTACAGTTCTACATTTTACTCATAGAGGTCAAGATGGAGTCACTACTGTAGGTCTAGTATCCTTTGCTCCAAGTACTTAGGACCAGAAACTCTGGAGTTTGGAGTATGTGCATGTATGTGATGAGTATTACATCCCTGAGTAAGGGCTAGCCTTTCAAACTAATCATATCCTTTTCACAGGTCCCAGACAGTGGTGTGCTGTCGGGTTTGAAGTGAGTACTGAAGATCAAAGGCTGGTGAGGAGAAGTCTGCCTCCAAGGCCTCTGGCTCACTTGAGAATGAGTGAATCAGCCAGGCAATGAACAATGGCTCTTAGAAAAAAAGCCCATTCTAAAAGTGTATAGCCTTCTAAGATTAAGACTCAACGTTAAGTTCCTGGTGCTGATGAGAACATTTGCATATCACAATGAGGTTGGAACCTAACTAGAGGTTTCCCACCTACTGACCAGGTTCATGGTACTGGAAAACAGTCCGCACACTACCAGAGGAGAAAGGCAACCACCAACCTAACTACAACCCTGTGATCTACAACAGAGACCTGCCTATGTTGGTACAAACATTGGAGGAGTAAGCAACCATTGTATCACTGGATTTGAGGTCCATTCCATAAGACGGAACTCATGCTTGGCTACTGCTTTAGGTGGCCAAGAACCTGTGACTGGACAGACCATGAGCTTAGGAGAAAACCAAATACTCTTGTTCTTCTGAAGTAGCATAGCAATAAACTGACCCCTAATGACACACTGCTATACCCACAGATCAGTGTCTTGCTCTCAGCCATCAGAGAAGCTTCCTCTTTCAGTGGATGGTAACTAATACAGAGACTCAAAACTAGACAATGTATGGCGAGTGAGATATTTTAGAACACTTAGTACTAACAAGAATGTCTTTATCAAGCTAGCCCCCCAGGGCTTAGGGACCTATACAGAAAAGGAGGTAGGAAGACTGTAAAAGCCAGGGAGGATGAGGACCCTAAGGAAAGAGTGTCTTCCAGACATATCAGGACTGAGGCCATATGCTCTCAGAGACTGTGGCAGCAAGAACAGGGCCTGTACATGTGCATGCTAGATGCGGCCCTATTTCTGAGAAGAGAAAGTGGACATAGGGTTCCACTTCTAACCAAGAAGCTATCTGCAACTGACAAGCCACTTCAAAAGAAAAAATTCATTTTCTCCAGTGGAGCCTCACTGGATACATTAACCACACTTGAGGGTAAGCCTCATGCCCAGCAGTAGACGATTAACACAAACCAAATGAACTCAATAGCATTTTTGTACATTTTTTGCCTCATATTTTGTTTGTTTGTTTTTGTCTTCTTGGTCTTTTGGATGTACATTATGATTTCTCATTTTGTGTTTTTGTATGTGTGTGTTTTTTTATTGCCTGTTTGATACAGATAGATAGATAGATAGATAGATGGATAGATAGATAGATGGATGGGGAAGACTTGGAGTTTAGATTCAGGGTAGGGGTACGATCAGAATACATTAGATTAAAATAATTTTTAAAAGTTAGAAAATTTTCATTTGGTACAAAAAGTCTGACAAAAAGGACTCTTTCCAAAACAGGACTGTAATGGTTAAGTAATTTTGGAAGAGGGAGCCTCAAGTAAAAATGTCCCCAATGGATTGGTTTGTGGACAAGCCTGTCGTGCATTTCTTAACTGGTAACTGATGTGAGAGTACACAGCTCACCGTGGGCAGTGACACCCCCAGGCTGGTGGTTCAGGTGTTGTAAGTAGGCTGAGAAAGCCATGAAGAGAAAGCCAGTAAGCAGCATTCCGTCATGGCCTCTGACTGAGTTCCAGCCTTCAGGTTTCTGCCCTGACATCCTTCAACAATGGATTGTGAATGGAAAGTATATGCTAGATAACTGTTTCCTCCCAGAGTTTCTCTCAGTCATGGTGTTTATCACAGCAATAGAAACTCTAAGACAGGGAGAGATAAATATAGACGCTGCTCAGGGTAACCTGCTTTCTCCTAATGCCAACTTGGTTAGGGGCTGAACCATGGGCTAGGGAGCTGGACAATGCAAACCCCAAGGAACTGACTTGACTGCTTCTACCTTCCAGGCTGACCCAGAAAGAGCTTACATTCTGAGAAATGCTGAGAGGACGGACGGGCAGTCATCGCTATATTCACAGCTCCTGAGGCGATCTGGGTCTGAACTGCATTATACAAAGCCCCGTGTAGACAGATGGGTCAATGACGCTGTGGTTAGAAATGTTTCTAGAAGAAATAAAATTATTTTGGTCTGGAAAGTTGACTCAGAGTTTAAGAGTGCTATTGATTGATTTTTCAGAGGATGCAGGTTTGATTCTCAGTACCCACACGGTGGCTCACAATCCTCTGTAACTCAGTGCTGGATCTAACGCCCTCTTCTGGTCTCCAAGGGCACTCCACACATGTGGTACAAAGACATACATGCTGGCAAAATATCCATATGCATAAAATAAACAAAAACGTAAACCTATAATAATTTGAAAACAAAGAACTCATTAGTTTTTATTTTCTAATCAAGTAATATTAATTGGCTTTAAAAGGAAAAATGAAACTCCCACTGGTTTTGCCTGTGTGGTCAATAAAATATTAAATCTTCTTTATCAAAGGATTTTATCTCTACCTGAAATGAGTGTGAAGCATGACAAACATCAGTACCTAATAATTATCATGGCACATAATGCACCAGAGGGAAGACTCCCTATACCACTCTTGAAGATGCTGTCCTGTATCGACCCAGCACCTTCTCTATCTTTCTTTCAAAAGGTCTCCTTACTTTGCACCAAATGCCTTCTGAGTACCTTTCACAAGAAAAAGGATCCAGAAAATAAAACACTGATACTTGTCTTGCTTGCCAGAAATTAATTTTAAGTACAGCCTCTTCAGCAATCCCACAGAATCAATGTAGGCAAACCTGTAAGGATTTGATGCCCATTCAGGGAAGGCAAGGCTTCTGTGAATTTTCTACATTAGGCAAATTTAGTTCACAAGTGAGACAAGGGAAAATATTTTACCTCTTTTAGTTTTCAGGAAAAATTGTCAGAGTAAGAAAGAAAAAATGGCCAGAAGAGAAAGGATGGTGAGAACCGTAGCTGGGGATACAAGAGTCAAACAGGTCTGCGTATCTAGTACAATGTACTGCTCAAGTCCAGTACAATGCCAACTGAGTTCTGAGTGCCTAGCACTCTCCCAGCCTGGAAGGCACAGATGAAGCAACGCTCATTTTACTTGCAATGTACTCCTCTCTCCTCAAAAGTGCAGACTTTCTTGTACCCCAAAGAAGGGTAGATTTTAATATTTCAAAGAAGAAAAACAGGCATTTATCAGTGCAGAACACCATCCAGAGCCTTATTCATTTACCTTGTAATTACCTGAGATACATTTTAATTGACACATATCAGGACCATGTGTTCCTTCCCCCAAACTACTGTTCATAATCAGGAATCAGGCTTCCCACAATCCCCCCCCATAATGGAGGCTACAGTTCTAAATCACCTGCCTCAGTCATGTGATAGAGTCAAGCCTCTGGGAACACCTGCTATACCCCAACCCTGTGATATGCAATTAGATCATGAATTAATGTTCTGTGTGACCCAGGTTTGGCTGTGAGAACAAGGCTCTGACCTGAAAAATCCCAAAAGAACAGGAAAAGTGACACAGAACACGGGACAGGCAGCAGAAAGCAGAAAAGAATAAGCCAGAGAGTCACCATGCATGCACTAGGACAGGCCCTTCCCTGCTATGGAATGGAGCTACCAACAGACAAGAAAAACAGTAAACCTGAATCTGGCCCACCCTTTCATCAGTGGATAAAACTTAACACAACGTGGACCCCTCGGCACACACACGTACACAGCTTAACATTCCCAAGAATGCGGGGCAGAAGCCTCAAACAGATGCAGCCCAATCAGTGTCTCTGGAAGTGTTCTAATAAAGTATGATTCTCCTCCACACCCCTAGAAACAAAAGCCTGCTTTAATTTGGCAGAATAAAGGATGTTCACAAAAAGGGTTAAAATAAACTGCAAATAATGCCTCCATCAGTGGGAGGAAGGCTGCTTATCTACACACAGAAAATTAATGGGTCTTTTTGTGGAATAGAAACCCCATCTGTCAATAAAGAGGCTAGTACCTTCCCACTATGTGGTTCTTGGTCCTCTCTCCCCCAAGAAGCCACTGCAAACTCAAGCATTTGGCTCTTCAGCACTCTGGACTGAGCAAGTGTACTCTAATTGGTTTTCCAGTGCCTGTTTCTGCTCTGGAGCTGTCCTTAATTCCTCACAGGCCCAGAATGTCATCTAAAGGCAGCCGGGCACAGAGCCTCCAAGGTATGAGAACAATGCCATGCAAAGTCTTCGCCAGCAGTCATGAACACCCTGGTCTCAATCAGGACATCTCAGTATTCAGATTTCAGAGCCAGTCAGCATTCATAGTACTGCCTAAGAATATCTAAGGCTGAGGCCAGCCCTGAAAAGCTGCTGACACCATAAAGGGATCTGGTTTCCACTAGCTCAATGCCTCTTTTGCTATAAAGAACAGACTTCAGTGGCCCCTCTCCATGAGGGGTTGTGACAGGAGTGTTCTGTTGAGCTAGTAGAGTGGAACACACACATTCTGCTTTTACAGTGTGAATGTAAAACATGAAATCAAAGCCTAGGAGTACCAGTAACCCTTGAACATGCTGTACTAAACTCTTGCTTACAGGTTTAGAAGAGTCCAAACTGGGTTATTCCTAGGAAGCACACGCAGTAAGGCTGCCTGTAGTGAATGAAATTGTCTGGTTCTTTCAGACAGTCCCAGTGAGCCACAGTGCCCTACAACCAGACACCTGGTAGAGGGAGACTGGCTGTGCAGGACAGATGGCCTCATTCCTTGAGCACTCCAGGTTTCTGTTCAGTTCTGTTTGTAAGTACTTTAAGAGCTTTTCAGAGGTGAGTTTTTCAGGGGCTCTGCTTGGGATTATGCGGTTTACAACGAAAAGCAAACCAGCAACAAAAGGCTGTGTCAGAGGCCAGGACCCTGTTAGCTGAGAGCCCACTGTATACTCAGATGCAGATGGCCTTGAGCAAGTCATCACAGGGGTTTTCTACACAGGCAGGAACCAGGACAGAAAAGGAAGCCTGCATGTCTAAACTGGAAAAGGGGAAGCCTTTCTACAGGGCCAAGACCACCCTTAAAAGCTGAAAATCACTTTTCTCCCACAACCAGGAAAAGGAGTAGCAGCAGGAGACATCACAGTCTGTCCAACCTAGGTTTAGCTAAATTGAGAGCGGCCGACTCTCTGTCAACATAGCATTTATCTAGTTTAGTATGCGCCCTCAAACACCACTTAACATTGGAGAATCAGGCAAACGAACTGTACTATCATTGAATATCTGCAGATCAGGGCTGGTTGGAGTCCCTGAACTCACAGGTCAGGGAACTGTGCACTTAGCTTTCTTCTGGCAGTGTAGCTCAGCACAGGAGCAGCTGGGCACTTACCGAGGACTCGCTGTCCCTAATGAGGAAGTCACCCTCAACGCCCCGCTCATTGAGCGCACACTCGGCCTGGTGCCGTGTCACGTTGCCATAGTACCACTCACGGCCAGCAAATCGCCCGCCGGCTGAAGGCCCGGTGTAGCTGATCTGTGGAGTGTGCGTGGGGTGCAGTGCAGGCCCATCACTGAGGACAACCACGTAGTTTTTGGGGACCAGGCCCACTTGGCCTCGGGCATTTTTGCATTTCCACCATTCAGGGTCATTCTCGGGCTTCTCAATCACCTCCATGGTCTCCCCCTTCTCGAAACTAAGCTCCTCTTCAGTGACCGAGCTGAAGGGGTACAGTGTTTGCACCACGTGCAGCACCCTTGCACCTTGCCCATTGCTCAGCACAGTGCCCCGACGCAGGCTCAGGAAGCTGGGGGCCTCAGCTGCAGCCTCGTCCGCCTCCTCCAGCACGTAGTTGGAGGGGAACCAGCCGATTTGCCCGTTGAAGCTGCCACGCCACCAGCCATCACTGCATTTCTCCATAACTGTGACACGGGAGCCCTTCACCAGGGACAGCTCATCTTCTCGTTCCGCTACATAGGCGAACTTGACAAAGGCTGGGATGTTGAGGTCATAGATGCGGTCAGCACCGCTACCATTGGCTGGGTACTCCGCATCAGTGCTTGGCGTTGGGGACGCATCTCGAGCACTCGGTTTCCTGCGCGTCTTTCCAAGGCCTGTGAAGACACGGCAAAGGGTTCAGTTGGCACTAGGCACATGCTGTACAACATGCCCACCCCTACACTATCAGGGCATGGAAGTTTCTAGTTGGGGCGGGATGAGGTAGGACGCACAAAGACTAATTACAAACGACAGCGACTAGCTGGAAAAAACAAACAGTCCAGCTGTGTGGTACAGATATGAAGTTAATAAAAGCTGATACTTACCGAAGGTGGCCTGTTCCTTTCTACCCATTAACAAGTGCCAGTAGGTCTATGACACAAAAGATAACAAGAACAGAGAAAAGTAAATCCTTCTGGAAGGATGGCCAGCATTGGTGAAGGCACAAAAAAGGGTGCCTACACTTTTGCACTGGGTAAGAACCAGGCCAGGACTAGGCCAGAGAGCTTGTGTCCTACCGCTCACCCCCTTACCTACTCCTGAACAGTCTGCCTCAACACCGTTCCCTCCTTGCTCCTACTGCGCGGCTGCATGCTGGCCCTTCTGACTTCCCCATTTGCAGTCCCTTTGCTCACAAAATACTGAACTTTTTTTTCTCCAACAGACTGATGAATTAGTAAAAGATTTGCTTACATACTAAGTCCCTCCCCTCTCCTCCGTGAATGGGCACCTGCCCCGTACTAACCCACCCTGGCATCTTAAGGTACTGCAGGATGAGGCACATTCTCTCCCACTGAGGCCCATCAGGAGAAGAGGATCCACAGGCAGGCAACAGAGTCAGAGACAGCCCCCGTTCCAGTTGTTGGAGAACCCGAATGAAGACCAAGCTGCACATCTGCTACATGAGTGTGGGGCCTAGGTCCTAGGCTACAGTAGGTGGCCAATTCAAGCTCCATATGCCCCACTGCTAGCAATCTCAGCTACAATGATGTTCATAGACTTCCTGGAGTTTCCCCCAGGTCTCTTGCTAGATGGTTCAGCTGTTAAAGGCTGGGCTCACAACCAAAAATATATAATTGAAGATTTTGATGGAACACCTGTATAACCTTCCTCCTAGAATTTGACATATTTTATCAACATATTTTCTCAAGAGGCAAGCCTTCATATTCATTTCTCAAGGACCCAAGCCATATTTACTGGCCATAAACAGAAAGTTCATATAAACATGGCAGACCAGAAATCCTATTAACCAGAGGTTTGCTCACTCCATCTACACCACACATAGAGCCAAGTACTTTCCAGTGCTGTCTCCAGAATCCTCATCCTTACGACTAGGGTCCCAACAACCAATTCCTAATGCAGGTACCAACAGTGGGATCCTTCCTGTTGTCCTTAGTAAATCCCACCAAGAACAAATGTGCCTAGTATGTGCCATCTTGTGCCAGTCCAGACACAGTGCACACTGGAGTATCTGTATCAATCTGCATGAGAATTCAACAACATATTCCTCTTTCCAAATCTCATGCTAATTGTAAAATCATCCTGTACAGAACTGACCTGGGGTGTGAGCTTTTCAGTTCTGTGTGCTGCCACAGCTTGCTCTGCATAAGTCAAATGAATGAGAATATCTAGGACTGGCCCATTAGAAACTTTCCAACTGCTAACAAGCTATGTGTTAGGGCAGGTAAAGTACCACACTGTGCAAAGTAATGGCTCTATCTACAGATTGTTCAATTATGTTGAAACTGCAACACTTTGGCATAAAAACAAACAAACAAAACAAAAAACAGAACAAAGGAACAGAAAATCCCAGTGAAAAATCCCTAAACAAAACACTTGCAAGATGCTGTTTTCTAGGTCCCAAGAGCAAGATTTTAACACCGACATTGAAGATCTGTATTCAGAGAAAAGTTTCAAACTTCTAAAATCTATTACCATAAGATTATGGTAATGGGCTTAGGGTAGCAAGCATTTATATACTATTTCCAAGGCCCTGTGTTTACTTCTTCCAACAGAAAAATAAAGCTGTGCATTTACAATTAAGAAGCTTTAGAGAGCCACCAGAAGAGTAGCCTGATACTACACAATACTACAGACATAAATTAATCTCTTGAAGTTCTGGAAGCTTGAAGTTTAAAATCTCAGAGCCAACAGACTAGGTGAGGTCCCATCTTCTGTTTCCCATGCCTATGTTCCCACTAGGCTTTATACCTCCCAAGACCAGAGGGTAGATGGAGTGAGGCTTCAATCCATCAATAGAGACAGATCACGAAGGCTCAGGCCATAGCATCATGGCCAGCTCCTGCTGTAGGCAGTAAGCCCTGAGTTCTGTTGTGTTCTGCCAGAGACGGGAGGCAAGTACCTATGTGCCTGGGATTTCCACCCCCACACCTCCCAGCACCCGAGAAGCTACAATGCTGTTTCCACCAACAGTATGCAGTTGACACAGGTTTCAGAACCTCAGAGGATCTGACTGGACCAGCTGAGTTGTTCCACACCAGGCAGATACCCTCCCCAAGCACAAAGCTGCCCACGGTGGGTAAGGTTTGCCAGCTGTAGTAGGTGACCAAGCTGCTAATGAAGCCACGTCTGTAGCGACTTGAGAAAAGATCAGCCACAAGCTGTACTGTAATAACATACACTCGGTGGCATGGTATTTTTTGTCCTGTGAGCAGATAGAAGGCATTGATTGTAATAGCTAACAGCTGAGCTGGATTTACAGGCTGACTATGCTTTTCCACTTTCATGATGAGGTTTTGGCATCAGGTGTTAGCTCTCTGGTCCTGAGCTACATTTTTATTGATGACAACAGGCACATTTTAACTTTCCTGAATAAAATTAAAGACTGAGTTCTAATAAAAGTTTGAATATGTCATACATTATTAATGTTCATCATTTTAAAGTCAAAGATGACGGGCTTTTATAACAGACACCTCTGAGACATGTTCTAACCGTCATCTCCCAGCTGGAGCCCTGCGATTTAAGAGAAAACGTCAAACAAATTTGATAGTTCTGAAATATATTCAAGCTAACGCATTCAGATAGTGTGTGTTAGAATTTTGGGAACTCTGGGGCAAATCACTTAATTTTGCCACTAATCATATCGGTAACATACGTGATATTTAATAAAAAAAAAATTCCTTAC
Source organism: Rhynchomys soricoides (assembly GCA_019843965.1). NCBI lineage: Eukaryota > Metazoa > Chordata > Mammalia > Rodentia > Muridae > Rhynchomys > Rhynchomys soricoides. The sequence goes on along the minus strand of JADRCH010000031.1, from coordinate 20,188,959 downwards.
TTTAAGTGTTGTGATCAGAGTGTATTAATGTGTAGGGATTTCTACCATTAGAATTAGTTGATTTTTAAATAAATGTTTATGTAAATATCTTAATTTTTAAAAAAGATTTATTTAGTCTATATATATATATATATATATATATATATATATATATATATATGAATGAGTACACTGTAGCTATTTTCAGACACACCAGAAGAGGGCACTGGATCCCATTACAGAGGGTTGTGAGCCACCATGTAGTTGCTGGGAATTGAACTCAGGACTTCTGGAAGTCAGTGCTCTTAACCGCTGAGCCATCCCTCCAGTTATTGTTAAGATCAACTAAAAATTATAAAAGGCCCTTATTATTAAAGGCTTTGAGATCTGACTAAGGAAGGTAGAAAGTGACCACAGATAATTCTCAGTGAGAGGAAGCATTTACTATTTGGCTTTTGAGTGATTTCACATCACTGTGTGCCGACTTGATTTGCATCTAGTTTTGTGATAATACTGCAGGGTTCTCCGCAAAGGCTAGCAGAACATCACAGGGCAAAGCAAAGGGCTTGACAACTGGACATTTCCATTTCAGTTGTGCTGGTGGGGAATCCTCTTTACCTGGCACAGGGGAACCATCGTTAGGAAATTAAAGGAATTCTGAATTCTAAGCTACTTTAGAGGCTGGGCACTAAATGCAACATTTTCCCTGCTCCTTCATGGATAACACCCAAGACTCCAGGCACTATCATTTATGCTCTATAGAGAGGAAAGTACATACCCTCTGACAGAATGTGTAAACCCAAGGAGACTGAGAGTGGGGCAGGAAAGGTAGGCAGGAACTTTTCCTCCACATTAATTCCAGCTTTGAAAATTAAAGATCAATGTCTTCTCAATGCTGAGTTGATCCCCCAAATTCTACATGTACGTCCAGGGCACGTACATGGGCAATGACAGTGTCCAAGGAATAAATCCAATATGGGCCTTTTCTTTTACAGAAGGGGGGATTACCCCCAAATTTGCTGAACTAGATTTGTCAAGAGCATTAGAATGCAGCAATAGAGCACTCTGTGAGGAAGCCATCTTGTATGCACTTCTTCTCTGTAGGATTTTAGGGCCACTTATCCATCCAAAACATGTACGCTCAATTCATGAACGCCACTGTTCTCTCTCACCACGACCATTGCATACTCTGTCACCCCTTCCACACCACTGCTGGTGACTGCTATGAGCCTTGTTCTACCGCTTTTTTTTTTTTTTCTCCTGCCTGTTGAGAAAGCTCAAAATCTTCCTGTGGGTCTGTGAGGGTGGGAAGGTGCAGCCAACAAGGGGTTGCACTAATTCCTGACTCAGCCCCTCTTTCTTCTCTCCTGACTCTGGAACTAGTGGTGATTTCTTTCTAGGAGAGTGTGCCTTATAAAGACACTCTACTGAGTGTCATATAAAACTCCCAAGTTCAGAGCTGAATGCTAAGGATGGGAAGAAAGGGGCATATTTGTGAGCTGGGGGAGAGCTGTCAGTACTTGTCTTCTGTGCTCAGGAAGTCCCTCTTCCACCAAGCAGCTACACCAAGAGCCAGTTCAGTGATGGATGTGTTAGGGCAAATGGCCCTCCCTACAATCACATGGTTCCTTATGTACAGGGCTCTGAACTTGAATGTCTACTCCCAGCACATATGAAAGTTATGTTCTTTCTTAGCAGGCCTGTAAGTAATTCGATTAAACATTTAAGCTTGGAGAAAAAAAATGATTTAGAAGGACTTTAAAACAGACAAGCAAACAAAAAGCAAATGCAAAAGTCAAACAGTAACACAGATGCCAATGAAAAATACCTTAATTTCTCATTACAATTCTTGATGAAAATACATATTCAATATCTCTCAACACATGTACCCAATCCAGCATGAATATTTTGAGTAAGTAAAATATGCATAAAATGTGGCACAGATTACACATAACATTCTCCATTATGATGGGAAGTGCCAAACCACCAGCAAAAGTTAAACACATACCTTAGCTTTCTAAGACTGTACTCAGTTGACAAAAATTAAACATTAAAAATTAAAATAAGTAAATAGTCATGGGGAAAACACAGGTGAACACCATTCCTGCAGGACTGTCCAAGTCGCACTTGGGATCCAGCTCTCATGCTGCCTAGCTCTTGGCCTTGGGAATTCTACAACACGTCTTTTGTCCTCTCAGTCAGCATACAGCAGATATGGATAGTGAAAAGGGCAGGGTCAGGTGGGTAAAGTCGCTGGGTAAAGCCCTGGGTGTAAGTGACTGGCACACAGCTAGAACCCAAGGAACAGTTGCCTAGGGGCTGATGTAAACAAGTATTTGATCAGTTAATGCTAGAGTTAGAGTCAGAGGAGAATCGACTGAAAAAAGAGAGAGGCAAGACTTTCTCAACTGAGCTGCATGGATTTGTCTCCTACAATCACACTCAGTGGCAGATGTCACCTTCCACCTGCCCTCAGGGTCAGAAGTGGCTTAAGTAGGTTTTCAGGAATCATCAGAGAGGCTGCTCAGCCTACACAATGAAAGGTTTTGGTGTTGGGAAGATAAAGGCACCATTTCCAAGGCAAGGGTAGCTGGATAGACTACTTGCTATTCTGGGTGAAGCACACAGAGGAGATTGATGCTCAGTCCTCCAGAGCCCTGGGCTCCTGCCTCTAAGCCCTCATCTACTGATGGCCTACAGTCAACTGTGCACAGCTGGACATGGGGACTTTTCTCCTGGCTTTGTCTATGCTTCAACTTTCATAGCAAAGGAAACAAAAAAACAAAAATTGAGCAAATTTCCTGCAAACAGCCACTACCCATGCCAGAGTCCTTGAAGAAACACAGGTGGGGCAACCTCAAAATTTGTAAAAACTGCCTTGCAAAGTGGATTCCAAAGCTGGGAAAAACCACCACTACCACCATCACCACCATCACCACCATCACCACCATCACCACCACCACCACCATCACCACCATCACCACCATCACCACCATCACCACCACCACCACCATCACCACCACCACCACCACCACCACCACCACCACCATCACCACCATCACCACCACCACCACCATCACCACCATCACCACCACCACCACCACCACCACCTCTCGAGTCCATTTGGAGAACCTGTGAATTCTGAAACAGCAGGGAAGCAACAGTAGCTTGGAGGGACAAACCTCTAGGCCAGTGGTTCTCAACCTTCCTAATGCTGCGATTTTTTAGTTCCTCGTGTTGTGGTAACCCCCCACCCCCATCATAAAATTATTTTCATTGCCACTTCATAACTGTGATTTTGCTACTGTTATGAGTCATAATGTAAATATCTGACACACAGGATGGTCTTAGGTGAACCCCATGAAAAGGTTGTTTGATTTCCTGCCCCCAAGGGGTCACAGCCATAGGTTGAGAACCACTGCTCTAGGCAAAAGGTGAAACATGTGAGCACCTTGGCTGACAGGTAGACAAGTGTCTAGCATCACCCGTATTGTACTTAATGGCTTTAGCCTTTAAGTATACTCAGCCTTTCTGTATATTAAGCAGGAGAGGGTAATCTCCATAGCACCAACAGTGAACACAAGGCCAGGGCCAGAAGAAAGCAAGAACCAGTAGGAATTCAGGGCAGTATAGGGAGTTCAGCAGTCAGTACAGTGCATGGTACCAGTTAGCAATGCCCTAAGGTGCCTCAGCCATTGAGGTAAACATCAGTAGAGAAAAGGACCATTTCAGACACATGAATAGGAGCTAATAAAATTCAGGCCATATGGGGAATCACAATCAGAAACATGGTAAGATGGATTTACTCATTCCTAGGCATTTTTAGTTCTTGTCCCTCTGTTCCATGGCTTGAATTAATTCTTTAGCTTAGAGGGGGAGTTCTTTAGAAAGTTGCCAAATGGTGATATGTAAGAAGCCAACAGCATATCAATTATCCAGAAAACCAGGCAGTCTTAGGATCCCCAGGGCCAAATCCCAGATCTGCCATGGTCACCATGTCTGTCCCCATCCCTTATATAATACAGCAGAGTATTTGCACAGAACAGAACCTAAACACATCCTCCCATATAGTGTAAGTCAAGAACTACCCACTATAATGCAAGTGCTACGGAGATGACATAAACACAATAGTATTTCTGATTACTTTCAACTTGCTCCTGTTTGGTAGAATCTTTAGTGGGGAACCTATAAACAGAGACAGGTACTCACAGTAATGAATCTGACCTTCTGTCCTTCATGAAGACACAAGGGACTATGACAGCTCTTTACTGTTAGCTCCACACCTGCTTCCCCAGGTTTCCGTAGGTACACCCCACACACATACATCTCACACCTGCTTCCCCAGGTTTCCTTAGGTACACCCCCCCCACATCTCACACCTGCTTCCCCAGGTTTCCTTAGGTACACCTCCCCACATCTCACACCTGCTTCCCCAGGTTTCCTTAGGTACCCCTCCCCCCCACATCTCACACCTGCTTCCCCAGGTTTCCTTAGGTACACCCCCACATCTCACACCTGCTTCCCCAGGTTTCCTTAGGTACACCCCCACATCTCACACCTGCTTCTCCAGGTTTCCTTAGGTAGACCCCCCACATCTCATCGTCTCTCCTAGATTTTGTCTTATTAGTAATTTATATAACCCCAATCTGTCTCTATTTTCAAATTATCCTTCCACTAACCTGCTATAGGTTGTCTTACACGTTTGGTTCTAAATACTTGGAAACGCATGAGATACAAAAACAAGTAAGAATTTGTTCGGAGTGTGTGGCAGCACAACACTATAGAAATTTCCATGATATTCCAGCAGCAATCCATGTTTCTCCTGTGAACAATCTAGTGAGACAGAGTTGTAATGGGTTCTAAATAACAATGCTTTACGTTTAACTCATACATGCACAATGGTGGATACTATACCACAGAGCGGCTGAAGTCATGACAGACTTCAGGAGAAGTCTGGACATCTGAGATAGAATTGAGATACTGCTTTTTGAATGTTACAATACAAATTTTCCAGGGGTGTGTTGGGCTTTGTCCTGATCTTTAATGAAGTAGCTCCACGGAGTGACTTGTCTAGGAAGCATATTCTAGGGCAGGATGGCTAGCACTATTGTTTTCATTCCTAAAGAACAGTCAGTACAGAAAAGCACAAGACTTCTACAACAAACACATTGCCACAAATCAATATCTCCCTTAAGAGGATAGAAACTCCAAGCGTTCCAAAAGAACTAAGTACAGAGACTGTCAGAAAACTGAAATGCCCTGGCCAGTGTCAGGCACCCTGCAGAGAGAGTCCATGCAGTCTGCACTAACTCCAGTGGGAACAGCAAGGAGCCACCCAAGCATTTAACTGAAATGTATACAAACACCAAGAGGTTAGATATAAACACTAGCTGGTTCTTTCAGAGCCAAGAGACATCGGGTACCTTCTCCATCTAAGTTTTGCACGTATCCCAATTCTCTTAAAGGTATGCCTGTTTTAAAGACTGGAGACAACTAATAGTTTTATGAAATACAGCCATTTCAGGGATTACTTTTTTACATTTTTTGATTAAATATAATTATATCACTTTTCTTTTTCCCTTTCCTGTCAACCCCTTTCATGATCTCACCATTTAAAATTGATAACTTCTTTTTCTTTGTTTTACACAAACACACACACACACCCATTCCATGGACAAATATATAAATGTAAATGCTGAATCCATTTTCAGTGTGTGTGTGTGTGTGTGTGTGTGTGTGTGTGTGTGTGTGTGTGTATTCAGGTCTAACTGGGGACCATCACAGAAACGACAGACGCAATGTAAAGGCGGGTCAGATTGTTTTAAGAGACAGAATACCAGGTCTGCTTCAAGACTATATTAACAAGCCGTGAACAATGACAATATCACAAACACACTAACTCAGAAGGGATTACAATTGTGCAGCTTACCTGTTCACAGAAATTGTGAAGACCAAGGATGGCTTGAATAATATGCATGTCCACAATGCTAGAATACAGATCAACTTATGAGTGCTCCTGTGGTATTCAGCTTATGAATCATTTGAATGAATACTTCTTACTTCCCCTCTTGACATTATAGAACTGTGCAGTTATTAACGAATGAATACTCTGGGCCAGAGCCGATAGCTGCTGAAGCAGCAGTTTGCTAACACTTGAGGGGCTACAGTTAAGGGTAGCAAGTCAAAAGAGCAACCAAGTCACCAATATGAACAGTCCACAAGAATCAACTGGGCAGCTCACTCCTTTCTCCCTGGGGTCCCCCAAGAGACTGGACAATGTCAGGGAGTAAGGTCAGGCTTCATTGGGTTTGAATTTCAACCTCGTGACTTCCTGTGTGTTCTTCCATACAACAGTAACTTCCAAGACTCGGGATGAGGCAAAGATTAAATAAGATTCAGAACCCCGGAGGGGTGATAGTGGGGTATGGGTGTAAAAACAGCCCTTGCTGACCATTCTCTGAAAACACATGTGAAGTCAGCTGGGGGCCTGGCCTGGGTTTTCTACTGTGTGGACTTTCTGCTGGGCTTCAGGGGGAACTACACAATGTCTAACTGTAGAAGGAGTCCACACCTGTGTACCAGCTCCTGCATGCTATTGTAGAGTTCTTTAGCCCTTTTCTGCCAGGAAATGAAGCAGTGACAGCTTTTAAGTAACAGGATGTAGTCTTTTGTTACCCCTCCCTTGCATTCATCTACTGGTTTTAACTATTCAGTCACCTGCAATCAAAGATTGGGGGAGCAGCTGCCCCTTAAGGACTCACAAGTTTTTCGCAAACCTCAGGAGTTCAGGGTTCAGCAGGCCAAAGCCATGACCAAAGAGGACAAAAGCCTTCACTGAAGAGGACTGGATGCTGAAGGCCAGTCATCAAAACAAGAAAATGATGGAAAGGCTGGCTTGAGGTACTTAAGATCCACCTCAGAAATATCAAGTCTCTGCTGAAGTCACCAAATAAAAATCATTTAAAACTGAAATTCATAGAAACAAAGCAACCATGTTCCATGACATAGCCTCCAGAACCTTTTATAACAGCAGATTCTAGGTACAAGCACTAGTGCACATGTGGAGGCCAGAGGAGAGCATGGGCATCTTGCTCAACCATTTTCTGCCTTGTTCTCTTCAGACGGTACCTCACTTAACCTGGAGTTGGGTCAGCGGCCCAACTCCACCCCACCCCAGCCCTATATGACCAGTGCTAGGGGTACACACACACACATACACACACACACACAAATACACTCCACATTTTACATAGGCGCTGGGGATTCAAACTCAGGTCCTAATGCAAGTATTCTTACCAAGTAGGCCATTTCCCCTTCTCTCTTTTGAAACAGAGCCTCATGTAGCTCAAGCTGGCCTCAAACTCAGCATGTTTCCAAGATAGGCCTTGACCATCTGATTTTCCTGCCACCAACTCCCAGGTACCAGGATTACAGGTATGTGTCACCATGCCCAGCTAATACATTTTCTTTTCCTTACAAAGCAACCAGTCTTTATTCCAGCAGTAACAAAAATGTAAGCTGTGAGCTCCCCACACTTAACAGTCAAACAAGAGTGTCCCTCCCACCTGTCATTTCTACCAGACACCCAGCTCTCTACTCACCTCATACAGGCCGTAGCCTCTCCAGGCTATGTTTTGGTTTTGTTGTTGTTATTTGTTTGTTTTTTGTTTTTCACATTTCTCTGTGGGGCAGTGATCTGTGACAGGCAGTCTGGCACCCAGTTGAGTACAGGCTTAAAACTCTGGGAAACCCAATGGAATCCACAACGGACCGGGAAACATTATGCCAACACTCCCAGGAGGCTTTTGGCTCTGGTCACCATCAAGTACCACCCCTCTTCAGGTAGAGGTGTGGCCACGCCCTAGGTAGAGGCATGGCCACACAGCCCGAAGCCATCCCCATGTTAATGAGACACCCAGAGGCTTAGCCACACCCCTTCCCAGTTACTATATCTGCCTTGCCTCTCCCAGAGGGGCAGGGGTACAATTCCATCCACGCCACTCTCCACAAGATGAAAATAAATGTCTTAGAATTATGGACTGTCTCTTCATCTGGACTCGCCATAGGAAGCAAGGGATCTGGCCCTCGATTAAGGAGCCTCATCTAATCTCTCACCCAGGGCTTCCCAGCACTCCTAGACAGTACCCATTCCCCCAAGCCTAAGCAGCTAGCAAGGTGCCCCAAGCCCCAGAGACCCGGTCCAGGCGGGAACCCCAGCTGTGCTCCAGCTAGCCTGTCTGCAGCACCCTGAGGCGACTGCGGTGCCCTGGGCTAGAGAACCCACAGAGTCGGCTGCCTCAAGTTCCCCAGGAATGGCCCCTCCCCCACCCACAGGCAGGGCCTGCAAAGGCTTCCCACAGCCCCCACCTGCCCGCTGGACTGTGTGGAAAGACAAAAGGCCACTTCCTGAGTGTCTCCTGTCCCACCTAGAGCCACAGTGCCTGAGACAGACATATGGGGCTTCTTTCCACCTCGCCAGGTTTGTTCCAACATTTCTCCATTTCTCTTTGTCATTCTGCTGGTCCTTCGGGTTCAGAATTCTCGAGTTATCAATGACTGCTGCTTCTGTGTTCCATATTGAGCCTGCAGGGTCTGGAAAGCACCATTTTCTTCTCCATGCTCACTACTAAGCTCAGGGCTTGGAAAGTTATCCATGGGTCATTTTGAGACCCTGTTTCCAGCCTCTAAAAACAGACATGGCCCTCTGCAGTCCCAGCCTGAAGACTAGGGTCATGATATCTACCATCCATACAAAAGTCATCTCTATCAGCAATGTGGGAATCCTCTAAGCCTTCTGTCATGGGGTTCTGTACAAGCTGCACTGAACACTGAGGCCAGTGCCTGCTTTGACTCAGCCCAGTCTTTGGCTTATTTGTCCTTCCATGTGTCTAGACCCCAAGCCCTACTATTATTCAAGTTCCCTATGGCCAGACTCTCATCTGTACTAAAACTCCACCCCAAGACAACCCAGCCCAGAGGTATTCCTTTCTAATTTTTTTTTGGGGGGGGGGGGGTAAAATTTCTTTTGCACATGTGTGGAAGTAAGAGGCTGCTTTCCTCAGTCACTCTCCCTATACTTAGTAAGCAGGGTCTCTCACTAAACCCACAGTTCATCAATTCAACTAGTCTAGCTAGCCAGCTTGCCCCAAGGGTCCCTTATCTCTATCTCCTTGACGGTGGGATTACAAGTGGGCTCCCATGCCCATCTGCTTTTTTATGTGGGCACTAGAGATACAGATTCTGGTCTTCAAATTTGTGTGGCAAGTGCTTGGTATCTAAGACTCAACTCCAGAGCAGCGAGTCTCAGCCTGTGGGTCGTGACCCCGCTGGGGATCAAACGACTCTTTCACAGGGGTCCTATATATCAGATATCCTGCATAACAGATACTTATATTATGATTCATAACAAAGTTGCAGTTATGAAGTAGCAATGAAAATAATTTTATAATTGAGGGTCATTACAACACAAGAAACTTTATTAAAATGTTGAAGTTATTAGAAAGGTTGAGAACCACAGATCTAGAGTCTTCCTTCTCCTCATTACAGAGATGGCTGCCAAGCTGCACAATTCAGTCCTAATATCCATTAGACCAGGCAAAGACAATGCTATGGCTTAGATTATTTACTCCAATTAGATGAGCCTCAAACAGTTGAGTTCAAACCCCGCCAAATGAAGTAGCATCTGACCAGACACCCTGTCTGATCTGAACATATCCCATCATGTCATCCTTACTGAAATCATCCAGTTTACACTGCCATCCTTACTATAAACTGCTTTGAGCTCCCCCCTCCGTTTTTGTTTTACAACGTCACTTGCAGGAAATACAATGGCTCAGAAGGGATGTCCAAGGGTCATCACATACACACAAACCTCCATGAGAGTCAGGCTCCTGAATTCCCTTCCCATGTTTTCCCAGATTCAGTTACAGCCATGCCCCAAGTCATGGGAGAATGCTTACGATCGCAATAGCAGTTATTGTTCTGATGCCTAAATGAGAACTTAGTAAGTCTCACAACCATGGGAGCTGAGAACTAGAAGTGGGGAGCCTACCGTCGACATGCCCTCACATTTGTAATAATAAAGGGGTGGGGGGGAGAGGGAGAGAGAGAACAAGAGCTAAAAAACAGTCTGGGTAAATGTAGCAAGCAGCAGGCATTTCTTGTTCTCATCCTAGAGAGGTTGACTACAAGAAATTCCAAATCAAGCAAGGCATCATTTTGATGAGCAATCAGAAGAATCAGAAGAAACCTGCAGTTTTCCCATGTCTTAAATTCAGTCACAATACATACTCATGATATTGTTTGGTCTCTCAAAGGCTAATCCCAAACTGAAGTCACTACACTACTGCAAATGTTCCTACAAAGCTGGGGGTTCATGTCATAGCATCCACTTGACCATGATATGCCTTTAGGCCTAGGGAGGTCTCTAAAGAACTCCGTAAGTGTGTCTGTATGCTTTTAATACATAGCAAGTGACAGGAACTCTGTTTCCAAGACCCACTGTAGACAAAGCTGCTGGGACCACATCCCATTACCCTAGAACTACAAACAAGGACATCAATCAAACTGGGCAAATTTACAGTTATTCATTGTTATCATCCAACCTGGGACCTCACTCAATTTGTGATAATTAGGCCCTAGTTTTTCATGTGTAGAATGAGAAATTTGTTGTTTCTAAACTGTTCTCCAATATTCCATAAATGCTGACTTGGAGACAGTTTCAAATCTACTGCACAGAGAGGCTTGCCAATCAATCCAGATGGTCAACTCTATGTAGGCAAACCACAACAGAGCTGAAGTATACTCTGGAGTTCCTGTCTGGTGTTCTTATGGAGTTCACAGGGCCATTTTCGGGGCAGGAGTAATGTTACCTGCTTCTATATAACAAATGTTTCCAACTGACTCCACACATTTTGCTTAACTTAACAAACTAAGTCTTTCTATGTTGAGTCAAAAAAGCATATTAGCATGCCCACTGGCTCAAGAGTCCCTTCCTGCTTTATGAAGCTCTCAAATTCTTTCTAGGCAGAATTCTGGCATCTTTACTGTTGACAGGAAAAATGTATGTGGGGTAAGCTGATTTGGCAAGGGTAGAGCGCAGTGAGACTTGCAAGCTGTTCCATGTTCATTCATCATGTAAGTGCTGCAGGCATCCAGTGGCCCTGGCGCTCTGTGGCTACTGCCTACTACTACTTATTACCAGTTCACTGACATAATGATTGAAGACAAAACTTAGAATGACTAAGTATTCTTTGTGGGAAAGCAGGTATGCTTGAAGACAAGCAAAATCTGATGGCACTAACAAGAAAGAAATTGCCTGGCTCTGTGATCTGGCAGTTCTTACAAGGGACCATCCCACCCCAAAGAGAGGTATGAGAATCAGGTACACACACTAGTTTACTTTTCTCCAAACATATGAAGTCTGTATATGGTGCCCTGAAAGATTGTGTGGTCCTAATGTTAAAAACGTGAGATGCCAAATGTGGTGGCTCATGTCCATAATCCCAGCACTTAGAAAGCTAAGTAAGGAGGACTGCTGGGCTGCTGAGAATTCAAGGTCATTTTGGATACATGGTAAGGCCAAGACCAGACCAGCTTACAAAGCTGTCTTGGTGTCTTTCTGTCTTGGTGGGGTTAGTTATAAGAATGCCAACTGTTAAACTAGGTGTTTAAGTTTTACGTAAGGGAGAAATTCATTTACTAGTCCCCTCAAACTTTAAAACCAAGCCTGACAGTGGTGAGGAGGTCAGTGAGAAGTACGATTTCTCTCTCTGAGAGGCTGTACCCTTAATACTCCCTAAGGACTCACTGTAAAATTTGCTTTTCTATGCACACAACTCTTGTCCTTATCTGCCAGAGGGCTTATACTAGGCTGGATCCCTTGACAGTGAAGTATCCTCGGACTTTAGGGCTCCCAGGAGGGAACTCAGTGAAAGCAAAGAAAACATGCACCACCGTGGTCTCAATCAGGGTGTATCTGTCTTTTGGCCTCTGCCTTTCTTCACTACCCTGCCCCAATTTTCCTCTCATCGTTTCAGAGGCCACAGCGCTTCTTCTGCTCAATTTGGAGAGGGTTCATAGTCGCCCAGGAAAGGCCCAACTCCTTGGGGCTGTGGCGGGGTCTCGCTAGAATCAGAATGGTAACAAAAGTTGTATTGGAGGCACTTGCAGAGAAATCTTCGAAAGTCATCTCCCAGGGGGAAGCATCTCCATCTCAAAAGGTTTAGCATACGGCTAATATCTAGCTTAGACCAGTATACATGTCAAGGCCAGAAGTAACCTGGGCTGGCTCACAGCTGAGCTCAGAGCTAAGTCAGAACACTGCCTTCAGAACCAGCTCTTGACAATCCCTATTCTGCATGGGAACATTTTCATGATCAGGATCCGAACATGAAAGGAGATCCAGTAGATAAATGTTTTGCCCTGAAGAAAGAAAAGGTAAGATAAGATTGTTTTACTCAACTACAAATTATTAAAAGAAAAGAATGCTAAGACTTTCAAGAGATGTATTTGTCAAATATACTGCTGCCTTCAAGCAACTCTAAGAAAACACTGTGTGTGACAAGACACAAGTTTCCAGTGGAGTTCAGCAGAGGCAAGGCACACAGAGCTACTGTCTCTTCCCCTCACAGATAGAATCTCTAGTTCAT
>JADRCH010000031.1:20152966-20175217 GCA_019843965.1 Rhynchomys soricoides | reverse complement strand
TGAACTGATCAACCAACGGTCTACCAGACAGTGGAGCATTGAACTAAAGATATCCTACAGTAGATGAACTGATCAACCAACGGTCTACCAGACAGTGGAGCATTGAACTAAAGATATCCTACAGTAGGTGAACTGATCAACCAACGGTCTACCAGACAGTGGAGCATTTAAGGGATAGGGAAATAGGAGGAGGAAATGCAGATGCTTCCTGGAAGTGAAGGCAGGCAGTGAGGCCAGAAAGGCTGGGCATGTGGACTTGGACATGGAGTCTCCTTGGAGCAAACTTTACTGAAGTCCCTGGAACCCTGTTCTCTATAGCTTTTGTGTCTATCTCTGGATCACCCAGTGTTAGCAAGAATCATCTACCCCTGACACCTCACCAGGTTCCTAGACTCCCACCATGCTGCATGTGATGGCTAGTCGCCTGGCCTCCTTCAGCAAGCATCCTGTTAGGTGGGCTCATTCAGGGTTCTCCACACCACACTCCTCTCCTCTGGCTGTAAACTCCCACTTATCATCACATGGGGAGATGAACTCTGTCTTCCTGACTGTAGAACTCTATTGTAGGGCTCCCTGAACAGTCTGCTTTGCTAGTTCTTGAATAGCAATTTCATTATATGACATTCTAAGAAAGGCAAAAATCGATGAAGACACAGAACCAGTGGAGAGAGAGGAGGGAGAGAAGCAAGCAATGCAGAGAGATGGTGAATACATGTAATTGTAATTACAAATATATGTCAAGACATGTCTGTTGTATAGATCAAAATACATATTAAAACTACTCAAAAATACAGCTTATTAAAACAACAGATATGGCGCAAATCTGATGAAGTCAATCTAGGAAGTACTAGACAGGAAAGAACACAATACACACAGGTATCACCTACCTCAGCAAATGCACCCTTCTCAGGTAGAAAGTGCATAGCAGAAAAATCATATCCAGCCCCTCTACTGACTGGACATGCCCCTCAATTATAGAAGGAGTAATGACAAGATACTTGACCCGAACCCCTCTCTGCTCTTGACAGAGTTCTCCTGATCTTACCTCATGAGTTCAGAGTCACAGGAAACCCATGCACCTGACCCATAGAGGCATGAATATGACACTTTCTACCATATTCAGGCACATAAGAATAATACATGTCTTCTCACTTATGAATTACCACATTAGATTAAAATTATTTGGGAAGAAGAAAATTCTTGTAAATTGAACATATAATGTACATAATATCCAAGAGGGTGGGGTTTACACAAAGTTCTTCTCAAAGCTGGAGACAAACAGCTACCTGCCGTCAGAGGACCCCCACCCCATAGCTTGTAGCTCACATCTGATTTCTCTATCAGATTAGACCGGAAAAGCATCAAGGTGGGCATCTCTTTTAAAGTCAAGGACAGGAACAATAGCAGTAATAAAAATGAGGTTCAGAGGGGATTTCATTTAAATACCAAGTCTGCTGTTGAATTATATAATTTCCAAAACGATTTTAAATAGGAACAGATCATCATTTAAATCAGTTGACATCCAGCCAACCAAAGCTATCTACTGAATTTCCTCCTGCATCAACAGCAGTTATGGGAGGACTTGGATGCATTTATTTCAGTGCATGCTGGAAGCATAAGGCTTATAAAAACACAGTTTCCTGCTAAGCTACAGAACAGGGTATTGGAGAGGCCAGAAACTGTGCAGCAGTTGCTAAGGGATGCAATAGGCACCGAGTGCAGCTAGCCAAGAAAAAGCCACATGCACTGCAGGTAGCCAAACCGTAGGCAGAGGGGCCAGATGCCCCAGGTGCGGGATATGGAGGTGCAAGACTTGGTGTTTGCCTGGCTAGGCTTCACTCTTGTTTTAGTGGGACCTCTCCTTGTTATGCCCTAAGATTTGCCTCAGGTCTTAGAGAAGACTTTGGGTTTCTAACACTGTTGAGGTAAGAGTGTGAAGCCTTCCCAAGTCAGAATGGATGCATTTGCATTAAGAGGTAGCCGCTAGCCCCTGGGACCAGGGGTAAAATGTTACAGTTCCAGTGCTGTGTTTGGGTGTTTGTGACGTTTAAATTGTCAACCCGACTGGATTAAACCCCTCAGGGCATTAACGAGGCACAAGGATATGTGGGTATGTTTATGAGGATGTTTCCTGTGAGGTTTAGCTGAGGGAAGATCTATCCTGAATATGGGTGGCACCAATCCACGGGGCTAGCATCCTGGACTAAATACGGAGAAAAATGGAGAACGGTAGCTGAGCCGCAGTATTCCCTTCCCTCCTTCCTGGACAGGCCAAAAACCAAGCTGCTGTCACTCCCTGCCTTCTCTGCCATGATGAACTATGAGGCCAAACAAATCCTTTCTTCATTAGTGGGCGGAGGCACTGCTTGGGAGCCCTTCCTCTGTCAATCATATCAGAGCCTCCATGAAAAAGGGCTAGGTACCAGGACACCCTCCCATCCTCTCTGTGCCCCCACCCCATCCCTTGGGTCAAATCTGTGAACACAGCAAGAACCAAGGCAAAATCTTCTATCTAGGACCCAAGTTTTAAAACTGTCAGTTGGAAACATAGAAGGGATTGCATAAAGTATGAAGGTCATGACCCATTTGGCAACAATAAAAGATTTATGAATGTGTAACCTATGAGGACTTCAGAATCAAGGAAGTCCTCACTCCAATGACTCACACAGCTTCCTTCAGGAAACTGTATGTACAACACACTACACAAACCCAAACCCCTCTGCTCAGATTCCAGACTAGATTGAGATCCCTTCTGTCTATACAAAATCTTCCGTTTTTAAAGGAACAGAATGGTTTAACTACAGGGGATAAGACTTAACAGTGTCCCGCTGTTGGTCCTCTCTCCATGGAAGTTCCAAATTAGTACAAAAATGCTGAGTGTTAAAAACTCAGGCTTGGTAATCTCAACAGAATCTCCAACGATTTCAGACATGGCCCTACGTATATTTCTGCTATTCTGTTCCATGTATGTCAAGCAGGGAGCTCAGCATTGATGATTATAAAATAAAAATATCAAGTCTGAAAAACATTAAAGATGATCTTTATCTTGCAGAAACAAATACTAAAGAGATTCTTCATGGAAACTAAACAAGCTCATCTCATTAGTATGCCAACTTACCCTCCAGTGGTACGAGGTTGTACATGGAAATGTTAAGACTAAGCCCTGATATGGGATGGGCACACGATACCCCCCATTTAACCCAGAGAACAGCCACCATTCTGGGCAGCATCTTTTAGGAGACTGAGAATCAGAGACAGAGTGGTTTGTGTAGTTATAGAGCCAGGATCTTCACCCAGGACTATGGCTCCCATATCTGTCAGGCAACACAAACTAGAATCCATGGGGGAAGAGGAGAGGGGAGGAGGAGGAGGAAGAAGAGGACGAGGAGGAGGAAGAGGACAAAGTGGAGGAGGAGGAAGAGAAAGAGGAGGAGGAGGAAAACTGGAAGTTACATGAGAAGGGATGGAAGAATGGAAAGGGTGGCTGGGGTGTGTGTATATTCCAAACATACATGAAAATCTCAAAGAAAAAATATTATTTGACAAAGAATAATAATGACATTGATTTGGTTTGTTTTAATGATTAATAAAGGTCTTAGTAAAGTTTAACTACTGGAGGACTGCCAATCTAAATGTGAGAAGGAAGACATAAGATTTTACAAACAAAATTCAAAATATACACATAGACAAGCAGGAGGGCAAAGCAAGCCTAACACTTTTACTGGCAGGATACTGACTTGAAACGTCAGAAAAATATATGTGTGTATGTGTATACAGACATACCAGAATGTGTGTCTGTGAGCAAGACAGAGACAAAAGGGGGTGGAGGGTGCAAACTGAGACCAAATGGAGACAGATGCCATTCCAATGTCAATTTTCAACAAAATCTGAATTATTCAAATTATGTAACAACTTCACACAGGGTCTCTGGAATATTTTTTTTTCTATTTAACACATCATGCCTTGGGTGGTGAAATCAACTCACAAAAACTCACTCAATACAGGCTTTACAAGATGTGGTAAGCAAATGTCTGCATCCTGTTAACGAGCACGTACAGATTTGTTGGATTACATGACCAACACAAAGTAAGGTCACTAACTGCTCCCCCTGAGATGTGGAGATAATCCTGGACGATCCGCAGGCTCTGGATAGCTACAAATATCCTTGCTAATCTGAGGCAAGAAAATCAGAGACAGAATTAAAGATGCTATGCTGTAGCCGAAAGATGTCCCCAGACACCAGAAAAGATAGTTCTCCTAGAGCCTCCAGGAATGTATCTTTTGGTGACACCCTGAGTGGTGTCACCTAGTAGGGACTTGTAAGGACTCTGAACTTAGAACCACAAGTGAAGTAAGAGACACTGTTTTAAGGCATGTGCATTGTGAAATTGCTCCTGCAGCAATAGGAAGCTGTATCAGTGAAGAGTTTCTCTTTGCAAACAGGAGCTTCCTATATTCTCCATTTATCACAGTATTCCTGGTCCTTGATTTATGGGCTGCAAAAGCCCATTTGCATTAAAGAGACTGACTCATGAATGGGTTTTAGAACCAACTGAAATTCTTGATTTAACTTCAAGATGTGTGTAGATGGGCTTGCCAGATGCCAACTCATGTGACAGCACTTGGCAGGACCCTGATCTCCTGTGAGGGAACAGAAAGGCCAGTTGGTGGCTTTTTGCAGCACTGTTACTAATTACAGTGAATACACTTTAATCCTAACTAGGATACAATATGTAATCTACTGGCTGTTCCAACTGTCACTAAGTTAATTAAGTTGTGACAATAGGCAAGGTCTTGCCACCGTCCTAAAACAGAAAAGCACACCACATATAAAAGAGAACACACACAATAGCTCTTTCTATGTGCAGTCACAGAGGGGTGAGTGCCCAGCACCATCTGCAAGGTCAAGGGGTGCATGGTGACAGTCAACTGAGACCTATGCCACAGTGTTTCATAAGGATGAACAACACATCAAATTCCCACAAGAACCTTTTGAAATAGATGTTATCTACAGAGACATTTAGAAATGATGAAAGGAGGGCTGGGGTGTTCAGCAACTCACCTAAGTCCACAAAGTTAGAAAGCAGAGGATCTGCTTTCACAAGGGCCAGAAGGCACTTTCACAAACCCATGGCTTCATTTCCTGTTCTTACTGCCTGCTAGTATAACTTGGAAGTGGAATTTTGCTGTTGTTCTAAAAAAATAAATCCTAAGGGGAAGATGGATGCTGATACACAAAAACCAAATTGAATTTTCTTTTGACAAATGAATAGGTGGAATTACTTAGGGAGAAACACCAGGCCCTGATCTCCTGGGGATGACTTGGGACAGGAGTTGTGTTTTTAATATTTTATTAGAGAGAGGCAAAGTCTCCTGAGAGCGAGGCTCAGGATGGATGCTACAGAACAGAAGCCAGCTTGCCTCCGTGGGTTATCACAGAGGGGCTCTTTCTGTGGTTTGTTTTCTGGCATTGTTGGATGACGGCCTGTGAGGTTGTGAAGGGTTCCTTCCGTAGTAACCAGTGTGATGCCTTCTACGACATTTTCTCTCTAGTGGAGAAAGCAGGGATTGAAAGCCAGACTGGACCACCAGGCTGGGTGGCTTTC
The DNA here is from genome assembly GCA_019843965.1 of Rhynchomys soricoides. Taxonomy (NCBI): domain Eukaryota; kingdom Metazoa; phylum Chordata; class Mammalia; order Rodentia; family Muridae; genus Rhynchomys; species Rhynchomys soricoides. The sequence continues at coordinate 20,169,611 of JADRCH010000031.1, read as the reverse complement.
AAAGGAAGGTGATTGACGACTCTGACTGCCACTTTTTTTCTTTTTCCTCCTCAGATATCCCCCATCTCCTCAGATTCCTGTATATGGTTCATACATGTATATGCATGTGTGGTCATATGCAGGTTTACCCTCCCATGTATGGCTTGAGAGAGCCAGATATCAGCAGGGGTTGTCTTCCTTGATTACTTCTTTACCTAATCTTTTGAAACATAAAGTGTTTAGCTCACTAAACCTGGTGCTGTCATCCACTAGATTGACTAGGTGGTAAGCTCCTAGGATATGTTAGTCTCCACTGGAGTTACAGACACGCATATTCCCATACCCAGTAACTGCACAGGTACTAGGGTTCCAAACTCAGGTTCTTCAGCTCCCTTTTCCCAGTGCTCCCATTGTAGCTAACTTCTACCTAGGGGATTTCCAATTACCTAGAGCACTTAAGCAGGATATATTTCACAAAGAACTGTAAGTTACTATTAAAACCAGAAAGTTAAACACCAACCAGAGGCACTTAGCACCTGGGATAGCTGAGCACCCAGCTTCTCCTGCTACACCAAGTCCTCCATCCTTCCAAAGCCCATGAGAGCTTCCAACTGGTGATGGGACTTACATTCTCATGTCTCTGTTTCCAGGACTACAGGATTCCCCATCCATGACCTACAAAGGTTCAATTATCTTCTGATTCTTGCCAACATTTATTTTTAATAAATAAATGTAGCCATCCTACTAGGTGTGAGGTACTCAGAAAATCCTTTATGAGTCTTCTATCTGCATTCCTTAAAAAATTATTTATATTTTATGTGCATTGATGTTTTGTCTGCATGTATGTCTACAGGAAGGTGTCAGATCCCCTGGAACTGGAGTTACAGACAGTTGTGAGATGACAGGCAGGTGCAATTGAACCTGGGTCCTCTGGAAAAGAAGTTAGCATTCTTAATCACTGAGACATCTCCAACCCCTTTCCCTGCATTCTTAAAAGGATTATTAACACATAATTATCTCAATAAAACATTTATACTGACAGTAACAGTTCTGGTTGCACCTTCTTCCCTCTTCATTTTAGTTTTAAGTGAACGTCTTTCAGTAATCGTCTCTACAGTCAGAATCATAATCCCCTGCCTCCCCCACCAAATAAAACAGTGAGTAAGAAAACTACCTTTACACATGGGTCTGAAACGCCTGCTACATATGTATTCCTGAGACAAAACTCAACAGAACACATGGAAAGCTTTTCAAAGAAAACAGAACGGATGCCATTTGCTTCAAAACCTGGCAAATGTTATTTATGCATAACTAACTACTTTAGCCAAAAGCCACCTTCCTAACTTTCTCCAGTGCCCTCTTCGGGCAGGTTAGACATGAGGAGAAAGTCTGTGGTCAGACGCTGGTCAGTATAATCACTGCTAATTCAGTACAGTAATTTTATATAAACTGTGGACAACATAGGCCTTAGACAGAGCTCTGCCTTCTTCCAGCATGAAGGACATCTCAATAATGGGGCCAGGAGAAACAAAAGCAACTAGGAATACCCACCTGGGGGCACTGATCTGAACCAGATCAAGCTTTGGTGAAACCTGGCCTTTTTGACAATGCCACAGCACATGAAGATTCTCAGAAAATGTATTTCCAAAGTTCCCCAAGACAAATAATGAGTAGGTTTAGGGGTTTATTAAGCCTTGCTATTTAGTTTCCAACCATAAAAGTAGCTGCAACTTCCATTATTTAAATATCTTATAAACACATCGATTCAGCTACACTCGACAATACCTGGCCATTCCCCTTATCCACTTATCACAATGTCTGTAATTTAGAAACAGGAAGGGCTGAGACAGAAGCAGAACAACATGGAATGCACAGGCCGTATTATCCAGGTTTTGTGATGTTCAAGGTCACTTTGGTTCAGTGTGTTTGAATATTACAGCACATTCCTAAGTATCTGTCTATGTTTTTAGAGTTTCCCATTTCATGAGAGGAATTATAAAAAGGAGGGACCTACCCCTTGGTGAGCAGCTGGCTCAGGGAACAGGGACTCTGATCCCATGTGCACAGCAAGGACCCAGTACAGGTGAGGAGACATGAGCTACCACAGGCAGGTTTGCACACGTCTACAAATAATTCTGAGACTTGAATGGTAGTTGCTCATGCCAACTGCATGTGTCATTTAAAAGGGTATAATTCTCTTACAGCCTGGCCTGACTGCAGCAGTATTCAGAGGTGACTTGGGATGGATCACAAGGGCTCACAATGTAATGGGCTAGGGAGAAGCTTTCCTTATAAAAGAATGCTGTCTTCTATCATTGATGTGCGTCTCACAGAGGCCTAGAAGCAACTACTGGTTGAAAACCTAAAACTGCAAAATAAATGTTTCAGCCTTACATGTACCCTCAGGTATTTTGTCACAGCTACAGAAAGACGCCTATAATCTAAGAAATCAGAACAAGGAAGTAATAAAAGCTTCTAGCATTTATGCTCAATTTGATATGCTAATTAAAATTATACCTTTCTTTCTAATTAATATCTGACATTAGTATAGTATAATTACTACAGTTAATGAACCAACATCCATACCATTGAGACTAGCAGCTCCTCCCCCCGTTGTGTTTCTGACCTTGTATCCTATCCAGGATCCTAGGTTATGCTTTGTAGATTCTTAGGGGTCCTGACTATGACAGTGCCCAGACTTCATGCTTCGAGGAGGACCAGTCAGGAGCTTGGTAGGAGCCCTGGGTGGTGGGCTGGGAAGGAAAGCACCCCTCTAAATGATAGTGTGCTGAGTGCATACAGGATCACCATGAGTATGGCTGGTGGTCTGGACCTTGAGCACCTATCAACTGTGGCCTCCAGGAGCTCTGGAAGCCAGTGCCTTTGCCCATCGGAGCATCCCTGCATTTTGAGTCAGCGTGAATTTGTTTGGTTTTGCTTTCTAAGCACAACACAAGCAGCTCCAAGCTCATTACACTTTCCACCACAGTCACAGAATCCGTGTAGCTGATCCCATAGTGTCCAGCACTGTATATACCTACTATTATACACACATTCTTTACAAATTTTGGTGACAATACTTTCAGACTTGTCACAGCCCTGTAGAATGGAGGAAGCTGTGTTGTGAGCGTGGCTCAAATGCCCACAACTCTACTCAGAGCCTTTCTTCTTGCTTACTCTGATGCAATGGGTGGGGAGACATCAGAAGGATGCATGATCATGGCTGTGTCTGGGAACACTTCAGTTTCTTGTACTACTAGAGTGAGTTGCCTGTGCCCGTGTGGGGCAGTCCACCTCCTAAATGGAAGCTACTTGTCTCAGCTGTCCTGACTGAACTTTCTTTCTGAACCATTCCATTTTGCACAAAATAGTATCTCCTACCCCAAACCACATCCATAGCATCTCCTTCCTCTAGAGCAACACAACCACAACACATCCCCAAAAGCCATTTACTCTGCCAACTCTTCCTGCACTTTAAGGCTATAAAGGCTTTATCTCTTCCACGGTACCTCACTCCTATCTAATGGTCTTCATTACAGTAGTCAATACGATCAGCCCTTCTGCAACCCCTCCTCTCACACTGGGATCCCCTGCAGGTTTTTCTCCTTGCTATTTCTTCTTAGTCACCTGTATTTCTTTCTTAAGAGCAGCCCTTCCTCCACCCACACGATACCATCACATGCTGTTTTCCAGCTCTATATCCGTACGGCCAGACTTCCACACTCAGCTGCCTAGAGAATATCTCCATGTGGATGTACAATGTACGCTTTGTGAATGAGGCAAGTGAAATGGCACGTAACCAGTCACCCAGTGTCAGGCCGAAAGTCTGAGACTCCTAAGTCAGACTCCTTTCTCTCCCCAGCCACTGTACCAGCAAACCCTGCAGGCAGGTTGGCCTTAAAACTGTGCCTCAAATCTAAGCACTTTTCTCTCCCTCCATCGCCCAGCCCTGCAGATCTGCTGCACCTCTCCATTTCTACCCCTCCAGTAACATACAGGCTGTTCCCAAGGTTCTCCAGCAAGTGACTGTGATTATCATGGAACAGATTTAAAAAAAAAAAAAAAAAAGATTAAAGGTTCACAAAGCACATGAAATGTCCAAGGCACAGCCTGAGACTTAGTGTCTACCTGATAAATAATCTATATACTTTTAATAAAATTCTAGCATTTAAAATAAACACATGTGTTTGTCTTCACCAAACCTACAATTTATAGATAGCCCATGGAACAATGAAACCAGAAAGGTACTCAGCCCTTAGCAGAACCATTAGCATGCAGGATCTTTTGACATAAAAGTGCTGATGTTCATAGAATGGCCTCTAGGAAAAGATCAAAGACTATTCTAGTTAAGCAAAGGGTCTAGCATGAGAATTCAACCTTCTGACAACATGATATAATGTTATCATCCAAGAAGCTCAAGCTTTAGAACAAAGATTTTTTTTTTTTACAATTTTTTTTAAATAGTGTGTGTGTGTGTGTGTGTGCGCGCGCCTACAGAGGCCATAAAATGGTGTTTAATCCCCTGGAGCTGGAATTACAGATGACTGTAAGCCACATGCTGGGAACCAAAGTGCAGTCCTCTGAAGAGCAGCTATGTCCTCCCCAGCCTACCATGCTCTCTCTTTAAAAACTTATGTTGGGTCACATCCATAACGTTCCTAAAGCAAATCCATCATCACACCACAGGCTGAACAAACTGTTAGAGCCACAATATAGGTGTACATAGGAATTATGGCTATAGAGATCAAAGGATTGAATATACTTGTTTACCAATGGTTGCAAGCAAGCAATGTATTTAATAACAAATGGCTGGTGTCTAGAATAATAGAAAACCCCTACAATTCAGAGAAAAAGACCAAGACAAAAGAAAAGATAGGCAAAACGCAGTCACTGCAGATAGATAATGCACATGGTGAACATCATATAACATCGTTCAAGCCATTCATCACCTAAGAACACAATAAGAGTCCACTTTATCACCAGCAGGGGAAAACAGAAAAGGCTGCTAGTAGAAGTGAGTCCACATGCTCTGCAAGTGAATAAATGGTATATGTTCCTTTAAAAACAAAAAAAACAAAACCTCAGAATGATCCTACAGAGCTTCGTGTGCATGACTACAAGGTTCCACTCCCACTAATATTCTGTAAAGATGCTTTCCATGTGTTGAGAAACATGCTCAACGAAGACCACAGAAGCAACAGTGATGATGGTGAAGACAAGAAACAGCCCAATCAGCAGCCAAAGGGACAGATGGGCAACACAGTCATGCAGCTCAGCATCCCATCTTTAAACTGCGCTAACACAAACAAAACAAGGCAGTGTGGCTAAAGCTTACATATGCAGTTGCTGGAATCAATTTTAAAAAGCAAAGAACAAATGACCAGTAAGTAAATAAATGGGGAGTCGAGAGGAAAGTCCTATAGCAGAAGGATCCAGAATAACGGAGGTTCCTCTTCCAGCTGGAGACTGTGGCTGCATACTCAACCCTGCTTCGGCATAGCAGGGTTTCAAGCAGGAAAGTATCACTGCAGAGCAGAAATGTGACAAGTGCCCCAAGGTCAGTGCCAACATTGAGGCCATGCTGACTGTATACACTTAAGACTCCCAGGACCCATATGAACATTAGAAAAACATGGGACAACACAACAAAAGGGCCTTCCGCAAAATACTGAACCCCTTACAACCACAGGGATCATCAAAGTAAGTATGAGGTATGGCACCCAAGAGTCATACAGGGCATGGTGTACTGGATAGTTTTGTTTGTCAACTTTACACAAGCTGAAGTTATCACAGTGAAAGGCATTTCAGTTGAGAAAATGCCTCTATGAGATCCAGTAGTAAGGCAATTTCTCAATTAGCGATCATGGGGGCAGGGGGGAGGGCCCCTTGTGAGTGGTACCATCCGTGGGCTAGTAGTCTTGGGCTCTATAAGAAAGCAGGCTGAGCAAGCCAGGAGAAGCAAGCAAGCCAGTAAGTTACATTCCTCCATGGCCTCTGCATCAGCTCCTGCTTCCTGACCTGCTTGAGTTCCAGTCCTGACTTCCTTTGGTGATAAACAGCAGCATGGAAGTGTAAGCCGAATAAACCCTTTCCTCCCCAACTTGCATCTTGGTCATGATGTTTGTGCAGGAATAGAGACCCTGACTAAGACAAATTGGTACCAGGACTGGGGTATTCCTGTGCCAACCTGACCATGTTTTGGGGAAGACTGTGGAAGGACTTTGGAACTTTGGGCTAGAAGATCCATTCGGTGTTAAAAGCTTTGTGGGATGTTGTGTAGGAGCTTGGAAGATAATGTTGAGAACAGTGCAGAAGATGGAGGCCTGGCTTGTGAAATTTCAGAGGGAAGATTAAAGACTTATCAGGGCCATTGCTAGTCTGTTTTAAGATTCTGTGGTTTTGGTTAGCTGGGGCTGAAGAAATCAGCTGTGATTAACAAGATACCAGAACTACTAAAGCAAAACCAATGCATTACTGGGACTATTGAAGCTGGTTGGCTGGAGCTGGGAAATTGGCAGTGATTGGGAAGAGACTAGCATCACTGAGGTGAAATCTTCTGAGAAGTATTTTCTGAGAGCACAGAGGCTGCATTCCAGAGATAGCCAGGGTTGTACCTTGTGCTGTGGCTGGACTTGGTAATGTGTAAGAGTCACCCAGGTGGTACTGGTTTTGAAGGCATGAAGGTGTCATGAAGAGCAGCTGAGGCCTGGGCACTGTGAGAGGCCATGGAAGGCCATTGGTGAAGGTGCAGCCTCAGTTGCAACTGATGGCCCAGGACTGAAGGGATCATGCAAAGGAGGTGAATCTTAGCACCATGAAGAGAGCCTATGGGAGGCTGTTACTAAACCTAGTTGCAGTGGAAGACAGCGGTGTTTTGGAGATGCCAGTACCATGAGACCATCACCAAGAACAGTAGCAGCAGTGGAGTACAGGCATCTGGAGCCTAGAAGACAAGGTGTGTGCTACAAAAGACAGAGCTGGAGAAGTGACTCAAGCCCTTGGAGGAATCCAGAAGATCATGAGTGATCCCAGACATTGGATGGTTGGAGTTTGGTTTTGCTTTTGATTGTGACTGTGGCCTGATATTTTTCCCTCTTAAAGAAAGAAGGTATTTTAGTAGAGCCCACAGTTAAGAGACTTTGAATTTTTAAAAGACTTTGAATTTTAAGAGATTAGATAGTTAAAAGAGATTGAAATGTTAATATGTAAGAATTTGCAAAGACTGTGGGACTTTTAAAGTTATTTAGATCTTGGGGATGAATAAGGAAGTAAGGGTCGAGGCTTATTGGTGATGTGTGTGTCAAATTGACAAGGGGTCAATTGTACTGGCTAGTTTTATGTGTCAACTTGACACAAGCTGAAGTTATCACAGAGAAAGGAGTTTCAATTGAGAAAATGCCTCCATGAGATCCAACTGTAAGGCATTTTCTCAATTAGTGATCAAGGGGGGAGGGACCCTTATGTGTGGTACCATCCGTGGGCTAGTAGTCTTGGGTTCTATAAGAAAGCAGGCTGAGCAAGCCAGGAGAAGCAAGCAAGCAAGCCAGTAAGTAATATCCCTCCATGGCCTCTGCCTCAGCTCCTGCTTCCTGACCTGCTTGAGTTCCAGTCCTGACTTCCTTTGGTGATGAACAGCAATGTGGAAGTGTCAGCTGAATAAACCCTTTCCTCCCCAACTTGCTTCTTGGTCATGATGTTTGTGCAGGAATAGAAACCCTGACTAAGACACATGGTGAAGAGCGGTGTGCAGGATGGACTCCTGGAACTCAGATTGGATATCTGTTAAAAACCCAAATGACACCGAACATTCAGTTAGCAGTATTATAACAACACTGGTTCACCAATGACCACTGGTGTATGGTGGTCAGGTAACAGGGTTCCTGTTCTGTCAGCCTTCACTGACGTTTCCTGGGATACAAGTTAGATGACCATGAGGATCCTCTTTGAACTGCAGGGCCTCCTGACTCTTGATAAGGGCCAGAGTTTCCAGGTAAACCATCAGTTTATTTAATCATCTGGAGTATATGAAGTCACACTCAGATATCTATCAAAATGACATTTTACTGACCATGACTTCCCCGAAGGTGCAGCAATAAGAGCAGGAATGATGGCTGCTCCCACAGAATATGATCTACCTCAAGTCCATTAGGTGCTTATAATACAGCAAGTTTATCCCAAAGCAGCCCCTCGGGATGTGTCAGGCCTAATCTACAGACAAGGGAATTGAAACTGTGAGCCAGTGACCTGCTCAAGATGTGGCAGCCAATCAAAAACCAGGTGAGCCTGAAGCCTGGGTCTCCTGACCTGGAGTCTGTAGATCTATAAAAAGAACCTCATTTGCAATAAGTGACACAATTTGCAAAGCTACTGTTTATAGCCTTGCTTTTTAGACTTAGCAGTCAAAATAGAGAGTAAACACTGCAATCATTCCACATTGGGTATGTGTGTTTTCTCGGCCTTGAATTGAGGTATCCTGTAGTCGGTACACATGGCCTACATTTTATTTACTTGATCAACATTAGTTTGACTGCAGATTACAACCATGAGCAGCAGTTGTGACACGAGCTCCACCCCTACCCCAGCTTTATTTCCTCTGTTCTGTGAGTCACTTACTCATGCAAACTGAAAATTCTTAAGATTCCAAACTACTGGCTCCTGAAATAAGGAGAAATGAGATGGCCTCTTCCCCGTGCAACTTTTAAAAACCATTTAAACTTCCAATCTGTAGTACGTAGAGATGCCCAGAAAATTCCCAGGACGGTACAGAATTATTTGTACCCAGCACCCATTTCTTCCAAGGGATAAATGTGACCTAGATAAAGACACTAATAGCAAAACTGTGTAAGTGTCTCTGCCAGTTCACTGTGTAGATAGCTTTCTGTAGCCACCATCCACCAAGTGACCTTTCTCTCATACCTGCTCATGGTCACACTCATCTGTGCTGTGCTTGCTTGACCTCACTGGGCCTATGCAAAGGAGACTCACAATAGCCAGAATACGGAAAAGAGGAGGCTCCTTCTCACATGGTAGTCAGGCAGCAGAGAACAAGCCACACCCTGCCGATGTCCACCTCTAGTAATCTCAACCAGACTCTAACTTCTAACATTTCCACCACCCCCAACAGTGGCAGCAGCTAGGAACAGAGCTTCTAGGAAATGAGCCTCTGGGGACATTTCCTAGAAAACATTACTGTAACCCCTTCTTAAACCATTCTATATGCTACAGATAAATCTGTATAAATATGTGTACATATATACTTATAGGGGAAAGAATGCTTTCAGAGGGGCAGACAGTGCCCACGACTTCCAGTGATGGATAGTGGTCCTGTAGGGACTAATGAGGACCAGCTCAAACATGGGGAACTAGAAGTTCCAAGCCAGGCCCTTTATCATGCAATCTACCAAAACTTGGCTCTAATGTGGGTACATGATGTTTATTAGTTTTATTTCTTACATAGAAAACAACTGATTGACAAAGTATTCTGTATCAGCCTTGTTAAGGTTTGGCTCTTGACATTGTCTCTTTGCAAGCAATATCCATACCGTTAAGCAAAATCTCAAGGAGACGGGACACAGAATCAGCCTGCTAAAGAGCTTTTGGGCTCTCCAAAGCTCCAGCAGGCTTTCATAGAACTAGGAGATCCAGTTCTAATCACTAGGGCACGGTGACATAAGGACAGCAATCTTGAAGGCAGCAGGGTGTGGTCAAGTGACAATGTTGTTCTACTGTCCTGAGGAACATAACTGACAGCCCATGAGGTGTCTCTGATGCTGTTCTGTTGCTGGGAAGAGACACCATGATCAAGGCAACTCTTATAAAAGAAAGCATTTGATTGGGGGCTTGCTCACAGTTTCAGAGGTTTAGTCCATTATCACGGCAGGGAACAAGGCTGCAGACATGGTGTTGGAGCAAAGAGAGAGGGAAAGAGGAAGAAGGAGAGGGAGGAGGAAGAGGAGGAGGAGGAGGAGGAGGAGAGAGAGAGAGAGAGAGAGATCATGAGTACAACACACCCATCCACTCACCCACACACACCAACAATACCATAGTTCCTAATCCATGGCTGCGAGCCTATGGGAGGCATTCTTATTCAAACCACCGCGGGCTTATTCACTGCCCTCAGTAAGGTTGGAACAATCATTCATCCTCAGTGATCTGCAGTGGCCTAGAAAATGGTCCCAATTAGCATTTATAAAATAAAAACAAAAAAACCCCTTGTTTTCACTTACAAGGATCTGTATTCATGAGTTTCAATGCTACCCAGGTGTCCAAGTGAAGGTCCTGGAGCGTGTCTCCTCTGCTGGGGAGGCTACTGCATATGAACAGTGAGCTTCGGTGGACTAAGCATTCCCCTGTCTGATCAGTGGGAGGAGGGGTAGGGTCTGCTGCTTACATACTGGGCAAAAGAGAGCAATTACAAACGACCCAGAATGGAACCTGGGAGAAGAAACAAGCCATATAGAAAAACTGCCAGGAATGCCAAGCCTGAAGACTCTCCACTGGTGTCCCTAGAAGAGACAAACTGCACTTAAGAGGATGCCACTGCTATATACCCTCTGGTTTGAAGTTCACAAAATGCTGCTCCTTTCTGTGGCTTGTGCATCCTGCTGCCTACACAAGAAAAAATGGTTGCAGTTTTTTGAAAGAGAGGATCACCTTTACTGCCTACAGCTGGCTATACTCAACGCTACCAAGAGTTGTCAGTGCAGTTTGGTGTGACCAAAAGTTCTGGAGAGGGCGTGCTGGTGGCTACACAGGGAGCTAACGCTGCCTCCTGGGTCACAGACCTGCCAGAGGTCAGGGCCACCTTCCACCAAAGCAAACACTAGGGTTGTCCATTGTTTCCATCCAAAGGCCGTTTCATATTTTGCTCAAACATCCATACAGTGTCCAAAAGCTTCCCCTTAAACTGTGATCTCAGACACTCTGATTTATTCATGGTTTCATAGCCATTTTAAACCTTGGCACCTAGAAAGGTTTCTAATGATTGAGGGAGGGAGCAGGGTTGTCAAAAGGAAAATTAATCCTGATTGAAGAAGCTTAAACTCAGGCTCCCTTGGCTACAGCAGAGAGATCCACCAGGGGCATGTGTAGGTGCTATGTTGTCCTTAAGATCCCCAACTCCCAAGACTATAGCACCACCAGGCACTGGCTTTTCCTTGTGGGATGAAAAGATGTAGGGGATCCCATCCACTGTCCTTACATTAGCAAAGCAGTTCATTTTTTAGTTACCTAGTGAAGGTTCCATTGCTCAATGACTACAGTGTCTGCACTGATACATATAGCAGGGCTATGTATACCTTCTGCCCTGACACACATGACATGGTTGTCAGAGACAAGCCACTCTACTCTTCTAATTTCTGCCATTTAGAGATAGGCGCCTGCTTCCTCACTATTGTCCTCTATGTGCACAGCATCTATGTACCTGGCCCAGGGGTTCACAAAGATAGAGCACATGTTACTATCCTACACTGTACTAGACAAATGAAGTGACCTACCTGCTCCTTTAGGGGTGATGGGAAGCATTATCTACATCACCTAGTCTTGAAACAAAACATTTCTTTGCAAACTCTAAAGCTCGATTCAGAAACAGTATACCATGCCCCCTCATCCTCTTAGGACACACTCCAAGACCCTTACTAAATGCCTGAAAGCATGAAGTTAGCTCCTGTGATGGTTTGTATATGTTTGGCCCAGAGAGTGGCTCTATTAGGAGGTGTGGTCTTGCTGGAGTAGGTGTGTCACTGTGGGAGTGGGCTTTAAGACCCTCATCCTAGCTGCCTGGAAGTGAATCTTCACTAGCAGCCTTCAGATGAAGACGTAGAACTCTCAGCTCCTACTGCACCATGCCTGCCTGGACAACGCCATGCTCCCACCTTGATGATAATGGACTGAACCTCTGAAACTGTAAGCCAGCCCCAATTAAATGTTGTCCTTCTAAGAGTTGCCTGGGTCATGGTGTCTGTTCACAGCAGTAAAACCCTAACTAAGACAGCTTCCAATCCTGTATGCAAGTATGACACTACACAACAGCTGGTTACACTGAAATGGCTTCAGGGAGGGAGGATATGCCACACAGACACACTGGGCAATTCACATCATGAGTGGGGCATAAAGTTGAAAACTGAATCAATTATTTTTGAAATTTCTACTTATTTTTTCTAGGAATGATTGAGTATAGGTTAATACACTGCAGAAAATGAAACCTCAAATAAGAGGGGATATTTTCATTTAAAACATAAACAGGATATTAGTTATATTCTATAATCAGTTATGAAAAAAAGGACATAGGCAGACTTGATTTTTGAAAAAGTATGTTTCTCTAGTTTTCTAGGAAGCCGTAGTACAGGTGTGTTACTGAAAATAGGCATAAGAAAATGATCATTTTACTGACCACACAAAAAGGTTGAAAAGCTATGCTCCTCAAAAGGGACCATAGCCAGTGCTAGCAAGCAAGTGGCTATTGAACACCAAGCCCTTGTTGCTTCTGTGGACAATTTTGTCAGGGCAGGTCTGAGTGTATGTCAGAATCACTGGCCTAAGAGAACCCTGCGCACCTAGGCCTATGGGGTTAAGCAACCTTCAAAATTACCTTGGCCCGGCTCAGAACTGCCGTTGGTGCCCCCTTCCCATTAACCCTTCCCCTCCCTTCATGCAACTTTCCCTCCGTTTCTGAAAGGACTCTTCAACTCCTGCTTACTAGCTGGAGACTTTCCTACGAGGGATGAAGGAAAAACAAATCCAAGGAAGCTGATGTAAAAATGAAAGGTGTGGGGGCAAGGGAGGACACTCCCAGCCTCCTGAGACACCTAGGCACCCAGTTGTCATTGTCATCGTCTTCAGGACATCAGGAACCGTAACATAGCATTAGGAAAGGAAGGAAGTCCAGCTCTTAAACAGCAGGTGTTGGTTCAAATGCTTACTGCTGACCTAGTCATCTAGCAAATGAGGTAATTCATCTGCAGTAAAGGCCAGAGACACCCCAGAGAGGGCAGACCTCATACCAACCCTACCAGAGTTCCACAATCCTTCCAGTACAGTTGGAGAGGAGGCGATGCCATTGGGCTCTTGTATGCAGCTCTAAATGCTTACCAAATAATTATGTAATCAATTACTACAGATCTATTGACTATAGAACCCAAGCTATCAAATGCTGTTGTCCTTTCTTGGCCCTAGAAATCATCCTAGACAGGAAGAAATTGGTCCAAGCTGCAGAGACTGTGGCCTGGAATCTCATAGGCTCCTCCATTTCTACAGAAACTCAAGGAGTCATTTCCGGCCATGCAGGGACCTCCAGCGAGAGAGACACTACCAGTTGTATGCCTGCAGCAGCAGCTGAAACCCTAAAACCTTGAGTATCTGTCAGCTTCATCTGCATGGAGCCTTTCTGAGTAAACCTTGGGCATCGGGCAAAGTCATTTACTAGCAACCTCCAAAACAACAAATGTGGGGCCATGCTAAAAATAAAAAACAAACCAAACCGAGGCACAGTTTCTAAACATACTGCTATGGTCTGGATGTGGGCTGAGGCTCCTCTAGGGTTCATGTGTTCAAATCCCTTTTGAGGTACTAAGGAGACTTCAATTTAATCTATGACACTTAGAGGATTGGATGGGATTAGGCATGATCATCAACACACAGATCCATGCACGAATACTGGTGGCTATTAACAAAAAAGGAGGGAGACCAACAAATATACTGCCTCTTACATGCACATGTGATGGCATGCATAGCCTTGGACTCTGCCAGCAAGGTCATCGCAGCTGAAGCATCCACAACTGTGAGCTAAATAAATTTCCTTCCCCCAGCCTCTGGAATTTTGTTGCAGTAATACAAAATAGACTGATACATGGCAGGCTCTAGGAAAATCCGCTTTTATATAAGTCGGGAATAATGTGAATGTAAATGGTGTAACTTCACTTCATTAAAGAAATACTACTGAATAGTACTCTTGATATTAAAGTAAGGGTTCTCAACGGCTTTGGTGTATTATTTTCTCCTCTACTGTAGTACCTGTGCAGGAGGAAAGGGATGCACAAAGCACCACAGCTGGCATTTATATCTCAATATAATCCTAGCAGCCACTGCAAGCTGGTGAAATCCAGCGAATGTATCTCTCCCCTCAGGAGAGCACACAAAGGCCTCACAGCATCCACGCCACTAAGCAGTGGCCACCTCCATTATCACAACATTTCAGTTTTCAAGAGAAATGCTGAGAGTGGTCATCTATAAGTACAATGAGGAGAGTGAGAAAAGGGTGTGTGAGCAGTCTATCTCCATGGTCTCCATTCTCCAGTGGGCAGGCCGGAAGTCTCCAAAATTTTGTGCCTTTAATGAAATAAGACCACTGGCCAGGAAAACACAGCCCTAGAAAGGAGCTTTGAGACCCTACTACCCTCTAACTGCTCCTCAACCTAGCCCATGTGTACCCCTAGCAACTGGGAATATTCCTCGGGTACACAGTAACTAGGGAACACACCCAAGAGTGCCATCTCAATCACCATTCTTCTAAACAGCACTACCCTGGTGTTCTTCTGACACAATGATGATGCTCTCCGGCCATTGTGCTTCCTACTGGCACTTCAAAAGATCACTGACCAAAAAGCCAGCCCCAGACACCACTGTCTCTAGCACTCAAACCTACTCAGGCTACCCGGCCTGCCCTGTGCCAAGCAAACTATTAAGTCTCTACCCATGTGTCCTTTCATTCCTTCAAACGGGTTCTAGTGTAAGGTCCCCAGGGCCTTCCTAGACTCCTTTTCAAAGGGCAGTGTTTCCATGCCCCAGACAGACTGGCTATTGACAAAGAGTACAACCCTGTGTAATCTAACTGGTCCTGCAAGAGCTCTAGCCCTAGCCAGCCAGGCCATGAGGAAGTCTGGAACCATATTTTATCTGCTTTTGAAGCTTCTAGAAAACAGTGCTAAAACAATCCTAGCAAAATGGCTTAGAATGTGGTCAGTGCTCACAGTGTTTATTACACAGCTGCTACCACTCTAAACCACAAAATTAAAAAATGCTTTCGGTATAGATCCCTTATAATAAACATGGCCCCTGAAATCACTGCCAGCCAATGTAATGCACCCTGCTGAATATGCGGGCTGGTCCAGAATCAGGAGCCAGAATAGTGCTTTCCCTCCTCGATGAAGCTCTAAGTCTGTCAACGTCACTGACTGATCATTAAAAACTTCCTCATAATCAGTGACAGTCTATTCCTGGTGAATTATTAAGAATTCTGGTGACCAGATCTGAGAAGCTGTAATTTCTAGCTTACATGCCATGAAATTTGACAAATGGATTGATAGGTAAACATTCACAAATTACTTGAGTCTAATAAGGCTCCACCTCAATGACCATTTCTAAATCACTGGAGTTTGACAGGATTCCTTTGTAAGCAAATCTGCCATGATCAGAATGCTCCTTACCCCCATGGGCTTGTCATGAAGTGGGTGGGGAGCCCTGTGAAGGCAGAAGGGGGGGTCTGAAGCTCAACAGCGCTCTCTGTGGGCAATGGTGGGATAACAAGCATGGAGAGGGCTGGGAATCCAGTTCTAAAGCCTGAGCATCAGCTCTGGATTCCAGGATAGCACTTAGTTCTGAATCCACCTCACACACCCCGCATACCTGGGACAATGAGTCACTTTCTCCACAGGAAATGATAAAGACATCAGTGTAAAGTAGTCGGGTGTTTCATTAACTACACACTCATGAAATACAGCATATCAATATATGCATTCCAAATAGCACATATTGTACCAGGCAGAATTAAGGACATAAACAAATTCCTGACAAATGTTTTAAAAAGCATCAAGGAGAAACAGCAAAGTGATTGGTTCAGTGATCACTTTAGACCAAATGAAAGAGAATTCTAACTCACATAAAAGTACATTCACAGAAATCATTATGCCAAACTCCACAGACCAAATAACAAATTCAAGACTATCTTAAGACAATTTAAATGACAAAAATAATACAAGTCTGTGGTGAAGAGAAGGATGGCGGGTAGGTGTTATCCCTGCAATTCTGAGGCAATACTCTACAGATGACAACACACATTCTTACAAGGTGCTTCTCACTGTCAGCCAGAGGGAACACTGCATGAGCTGCACCACATCCAAAACCAAAGGCCTCAAGCTATCAGTCATGGCTGAGATGTATTTGTGAGCTGGGGATGTAGTTAAAGTATAGAATGCCTATCTTTTGTGTATCTATCCCAGCAACACACCCCCCTCCCTGCCCATCTCTCTGTCTCTGTTTTTCTCTCTCTAATACATTTCTGTTACACAACCACATCTTTGTCCACCAATATCACTTTGAGCTCCAGGATCCCAGCTGCACAAGGTCAGCTCGAACACATCTCTCATACAAACTTGTGAAACAGTCCTAGTAATCTTTATTTGAATTTCATTCCCATGTGAACTTATCATCTCAGCACCAAACTGGACTTGAACTTGACCAGGCTAAAGATGACTTTTCCATCCTTGCTGTAAGCTTTTGGTCTCCAGCATACAGGCAAGCTAAATTCAGAACATGTACAGAACCTCACTGCATGGAAGAGAGCTGTCCATGGGTCTGTAAACACGGAAGGGGGCTGTCCACCAGTCTGTAAACACGGAAGGGGGCTGTCCACCGGTCTGTAAACACGGAAGGGGGCTGTCCACCGGTCTGT
>JADRCH010000031.1:20029777-20152956 GCA_019843965.1 Rhynchomys soricoides | reverse complement strand
TGTCCACCGGTCTGTAAACACGGAAGGGGGCTGTCCACCGGTCTGTACACATGGAAGGGAGCTGTCTACTGGTCTGTAATACTTACCTCTATCTAATATTCTAAACCACCCACTCTCAAGTTGGAAAAGTGACAACTTCGTGGTTGAACTATGTCCCCTAAGAACTTAAATTTAAATCAGGGACATTCCTACTGCCACTATTACTAAGTTAATAACTACTATGCAGGGGGCTGGAGAGCTGGCTCATTAGTTAAGAACACTTGCTGCTCTTGCAGGAGACCCGCGTTTGCTTGCCAGCACCACACTGTGGCTCACACCCATCCATAACTCCAGTTCCAGGGCATCTTACTTTTGACCTCCACAGACATTAGAGTATACACATGATACACATTCATTCATATACATACAGGCAAAACACTCATACACAAAAAATAAAAAATCCTAATTTTTTTTCAAAACAACAACTACTAGTCAAATTAAATATTTATGGAAAACAAACAAGCAAACAAACAAAAAACCAAACAAACAAGCCAAGCTTCTTTGATGCAGAAATTTATAGGCTTACCTTTGGCACGCAGTTACAAGAGGTGACTGAAAAAATGGTAGCAGTCTTCAAAATGATGAGGTTTTTCGGCTGTCTGAGAACACCTTGAAGGTGACAAAGCTGCAGTGATCCTCCAAGTTCTTAAGCCAGCCGGGATGATGCTATAAGAATGGAACCTATGGGATCTGTATAGAAATTAAAAGGAACACATGTTAGGTGTGCTTGCTTGTTTGAGTTCTTTTATCTATTTCAAAGAAAAAGGAAAAAAGACACTGGTGCCTTTAAAAGTTAAAAGTGTTTACTGCTCTTGCAGAGGACCAAAGTCTGGTTCCCAGCACCCATATTAGAGGCTCACAACTGCTTGTAACTGCAACTCCTAGGAGATTCAATATACTCTTCTGGTTTTCTTAGACACTTGCTCTCATAGGCAGAAATGCATGCACACATACTTTCATGTGTGCGCGTGCACACGCGCACGCACACACACACACCACACAGGCACACTCATATTGCATGAGCAGCAAATGAAGAAATCACAATGGGGGAAAAGCTCCCAAGTATCTCCAGCCCTCCTCTCTATTACTACACACTGCCACAAACAGAAGGGAAGCTTCCAGAGGCAACAGAGGCAAGCTCATAGGAAGAGGACCACACAGAGTCCTATCCACAACTGACAGTCTCTTGCTTTGACATTTTCCCAGGTGCCACCAACTGAACCCCCAATCCTAAGGCTAAAAGCATCCCCTGCCCATCCATACTAGAGAATCTGAGACTAGCACCTCAAAGCTACATAGTAGTTAAGAGGCAAGCAGCTAATACAGGTTTCCACACTCCCTCCTGCTTGTAGAATTGTCAGTGCATTCACTGTGCACACAGTTGGGCAAACACTTCTGGTTTCCTCTGGCATTTTCAAGGGGACTGTGGTATGATCTGCAGACTCCCAAGAGAGCTCACTGGCATCTTTAATCATTTCAAACCCAGAAGGGATCTGTCTTGACAGTTCACTTGGAGAAGATCAATTAATTCATTCCTAGGATGATTATGTCCCAAAATGTTAAAAGCCTCACAGAAAAAAATGAATTCTATTTTATTCAAATAGTAAGTGATAATTCAAGCAGGACTATCATAAAATGTTACAAGGCAAGTTCATAAATTTTGATTTAAAAATGAATTCCTCTTTATGCATTCTCCCACTCTATCTCAGGAGTCTGATGGTTTTAACAGTATGATTTACTATAAGTAAAAACCCATAAGCAAATACATTGAGAATACTTAATGTTTTTATCTCTGTAGGTATTTACTGTAAGATGAAATGAAGTGCTGGTATCTGGACTCAAGTTCTTATTTCTTCTGCTGAAACCACAGATCTTATCACCTATGTGACTTGGCCATGGCCCTACCGACCACCTCTGTATTTCTAAGTTCCAGATCTAGTCTAGAAGAAGGTTAGATTTTTTAAGATTTTAATTCATTAAAGGAACTTGTTTGAAGTCAGGCTTTCTAAAAAATATTTGTATAGCTGTTGGATCTAATAACTTTCCAGGACATAAAGGAATGACTGCTTTTACAAAGCATTAACTACCTTGGGGGAGGGGGGTGTGTGTGTAGGTCAGCTTTCTATTGCTATGACAAAATACCTATGGAAGATAATTGGCTTTGGTAGAGGGAAGGTTCATTATGGCTCAGGGTTTGAGCATTTAGTCCATAGCAGGCTGGCTCCATTGTTTTGATGGTAAACGTAGAACACCGTGGAAGGAAGACATGGCATAACAACATTTCTAACCTCTCGTGGGATAGGGAGTCAAAGGGAGACGAAGTGGCCTGGGTTCCAACATCCCTTCAAGGGGACCTAACTTCCTTCTCGGAAACCAGTGATTTTCAACCTTCCTAATGCTTCGGCCCTTTAAAACAGTTCCTCATGTTGTGGTGACCCCAACTATTAAATCATCATTGTTGCTGCTTTGTAAGTTTAATTTTGCTACTATTATGAGTTGTAATGTAAATATCTGTTCTCCACCACTACTATATCACAACCCTGTTTAAACACATGAAATAGTAGACACAATATATGTCCACCCCTGTTGTGGATAGCCCTGAGGCTGTTTGTATTTTGATGCTAATTCTGCCCTCCTGGGAGGAGCTTCAGACAAGGAGTGAGTTACATACTCATTTGACTTATTGTGAACCAATCCCCTAATGAATAAAGGAGCCAATCACTGGGTGCATAGGAGGGACTTCCAGGTCAGAGAGGAGAAGAGAGGAGGAGAAGAGAAAGGGTCGTTTTGGAACGGGAACAGCAGATAGGTAAGATGTAGCTACTAGAGTCTCCTGGTATCATGGCAGATCCGCAAAGGATTCACCACCAGAAGAATCAGATTTTGATAAGGCTTACTGGATTACGTTTTAGTTGTTGTGCCCAGAGATTGAGTTACTATTGTTTCTGAGCTAAGTTTGTGTTACATATTCCTCCATGCGGCAGCTCATCTGGGTTCCAGAGAGAAAGGTACAATGGCAAACTGTGGGCTTGCCTGATGTGCACCACAGAGGCCATGGGGGTATTAAAGCATGGGGCTGGCATGGTAGCGACCCAACAGCTGGGTGGAGAGATCATGGAGTTCTGAGTCAGAGATAAAAGCAGATCGGCCATTGCTCACCAGTGCATGGCTGGCCAGTCCGTCAGGGCTGAGAGAACAAGAGCATCCCATGGGAACATGCAATATTCCTTCTTTTTAATATTTCCTGCAATACACCCCCATATGCACTGTCATCCAACCTCAACAATTACAGGCACATATACAGCCCTCTCCAGGTGAGTATAAAGCAAACCATACATACAACCTAACTGGCCCAGACACTCAGCACACCCCAAAAGAACCAAGTACAAGTCTATACCACATCAAAATGACACTTATTCCTTAATATAAACTTCCCACCTGCATTGTGCATAACAGTCTTTTTATAGATAATTCATTTCAATGAGGGTGCAAGTCATGTGTACAAAGTAAAAACTACAATTTCTGGTCTGTCTCCTAAACTACTTTAACTCTATTTCATTTAAATAATGGTGCTACGGTACTAAGCTGTCCATCCTGCAGAGGTGAGGAATTCTGCACCTGTGGATTCAGGCTGGCATTTTCCACACACTTCCCAATCCCCGACGTTTCCAGTAGGTTAGTAGTTACACCTAAAGACCCCTTAGATGGGAGAGAATATCTCGAAGGAAGAAGCTTGGCTTTGACTGAGTGCTGGGTATGGAGAATTGCCTGCTTATTGGGGGCTTTAGCAAATGGGAGCAATCCACCCTTTCCCCAGCCCTGCCCTAGCCCTTGCCCCTATCCTTACTTAAGACTTCCCTGTGGGCCAAGTCTCTCTTCTTTCTTTCCTCTTGACTTAGAGGTCCTTCTAGAAAGAAATAAGTGTATACTGTATTTTTCTGGCTTGGTAAAGGCACATAAAGTCAAAGGCTGAAAATTACAAAATCACCTGAAACATCAACAAAGCCAGGTATTTCTGTTTTTAACTGTATCAAGGGGCCAATGCGCCTCTGCAGAGATTGGAGAACTACAGAGAGTGATTCCATCAACCAGGGAGATGCCTATAGAAAACCCGCACTATCTTAGAAAAGTGGGATTTTATGTCCCCAATGACCTTATTAAGAAACACAATTTAATCAAATTATATGCTGGCATTATCTCTATGCAGAAAAGCTCTTCCTTCCCTCTCCTGATCTTAACAGACAGCCTCCCCAAAGAGCTCAGGTTAGCCTTGAGCTCACTATGCAATTCAGACGGGCCCCAAACTCATAAACCTGATTCTGCCACCCTAGTTCATGGGTTAGAGGTGCACCACTGTGCCTGGCATTCTCTATGGTTTTTCTACGGATGAAAAGTCAAATACTTTTTCCATACAAAGAATATTTTATTGTCTTATATAGACCTAAGAGTTTCCCTTTAGCCAATAGCTAATCAAGCCAGAAACCTCACAAACCATTTCAGTAAGAGTGCCTGCATGTTATTTGAGAGCAGGTATTAATTTAGTTGGGCAAATACTGAACCTGTGAAGCCTGCCAGTCACACATCTGTGCATCCCAGAATGGAAATAGCCAGAGCTCTATGCTGGTCAGGACCCAGGTTCTCATTAACTCGGGATTAAGGCACTGAGCCTCCAAGTAAAGGGACTAGGAAGTCAGGGTAGGAGTGCTGCTGGGCCTCTACCCTTTTTCTACATCACACTGCTACATCAGCTGCTATGGTCTGGATCAGGCCTCTGTGTCAAAAGCTTGCCTTCAAGTTTGCACTACTAAGTAGTAATAGAGCCTTTAAAAACCTCAAGACTAGCCAGGCAGTGGTGGCGCACGCCTTTAATCCCAGCACATGGGAGGCAGAGGCAGGCAGATTTTTGAGTTCAAGGCTAGCCTGGTCTACAGAGTGAGTTCCAGGACATCCAGGGCTATACAGAGAAACCCTGTCTCAAAAAAAAAAAAAAAAAAACCCTCAAGACTAATAAAAATAGTGACCACTGAGAGATGAATGGTAGTAAAACATGAGATACACGCATACTGTCTAACATTACTTAGCCCAACAAAGGGAGGGTTATCACCACATGCTACAACATGGATAACTCGGTGGAGTTCGCGCTCAGTAAAAAATCCCAGGTGCAGAAAGTCAAGCACTGCAGTCTCAACTCATAGAATAGTAGGAAACTGGTTGCCTGGAGTCTGGACGGGGATTTGTGCCAACAGGTAACTTCAGTAAAAATAAGTTCTGTGGCTCTAATTTAAATTTATTTTAATTTAAAAATGTTTTAGAAGGCTAATGGTTATAAAAATTTGACATGGAGGTTTCTCGTTATTATAGCTGAATTAAAATACCTTGTGCTTCTGTTTAGCTGTCTTAAAATACTGTGAATACTGGCAGAGCAGAAACGCCCACGTTCTTTTTGCACGCACCTCTCAGTGTCTGCAGTGTCTTCTCTCTCTTGGAAACATCTATGTCTTCGGCTCCCAACATCATTGTCCAACCAAACCCTCATTTTTGAGGCACAGATTCCAAAAGGCTCTTCCGGAAGATCACCTTCTGTTCCCATAAAAATCATAGACCACAGTCCAACATTTACTCAACTATCCGAGAGGAAACATCACCATGAAGAGAAGTTCTCCTGATCTAGTGTCCATGTGGTTCCAGACAGGCCCTCACAGAATGTTTACTGATCCGTAAACTTTCAGGTTTTTGGTTTTGTTTGTTTTTTTGGGGGCGGGGGGGTACTGTTATTGGAGGGGGGTTGCTGGTGTTTGCTTTCTGCCTGTTCTGGTTGTGTTTGCTTTGGAGACAGGGTCTTACTTTAGTCCAGGGTATCCTAGAACTTACTATATAGCTTAGCCTGACCTCAAACTCAGTCCTATATCAGTGCTGCTGGGCCTACAAGCATGAGTCACCACACTCGGAGAACTGCCACTTCTCAATTACATCATAAGATCCACTGTTAATACCCAAATGGCCTGAAGCAGGCAGTGCCACTTTCAAAGGTTCAGTCCCTTATAGACTACATTCTTGAATCAGGCTGTGAATAGCCACATGAACCTAGAATTTAGAAAATAACACAGATATTAAGAAAAATAACACAAAAACACAACCAAAGGACAGTAATACTTACAAACTATATTTCTTACCTATAAGGTTCTCATTCTCTCCATCCCTCTTCCCCTTTAAGACATGGTCTCACTATGTGACTCTGGCTGTCCTGGAACTCACGATGTACACTAGGCTAGTCCCGAACTCAGATCCACCTGCCTCAGCCTTCTGATGCTGGAATCAAGGTATGCACAACATACCTGACCTATTTATTGTTCTCTAGTATGCCTGTCTTGATTTTCTGTCTTTTGAGATAGGGTGTTCCTCTTTAACCTGAAATAGCCTGGCATTCACTGTGCAGCTCAGACTGGTCTCAAACACACAGCAATTGTTTGGTCTCAGCTTCCCTACAGAGATAAGCTACCATATCCATCCTAGAATATTTCATTTATTATAGAAATTAGCAACAAGCCAATGAAAAAGACTGAATGCATAGCACTTCTAAATTCTAATCTCTCTCTTTCTCTCTCTCACACAGAGAGAGAAAGAGAGAGATAGAGAGAGAGAGAGAGGAGGGGGAGAAGGAGAGAGGGAGAAGACTTCCTATGGCAATAGCACAATTAATGCAATTCATAAGAAGCACTCAGATACTCTGTCTGGGCTGAAATCCAATTAAGCCATTTCTGTGTGAATATCCCCAAAGAGACACCCACTGAGCTTCAAGTGGTAATAGGCATAAATACTCAGATTAGCTGTGTCAGCACTTTTGAACCGGATATTAGACAAGAACACAGAGAACGACATGGTGAGCCTTTGAGCCAGGCACAAAGAACCAACAGGCATGTCAAAAACCACCTGGCACCAAGCCAAACCCCATCCTTGTCCAACCAGGTCTCAGATAATCCTCACCCCATGTAAGTCCATGCATTTACACATTCTGAAATGATCAACTTCACACAACAAAGTAGTGTTCTGGAGAAACAGAGACGAGAATAGATTTTGAACTCTCTCTGAACTCATGACTTTATTCATCAACCTTATAAAGTATATTCTTGAAATTAGTGTCTCACAAGAAAATGCTGGAGCAAAAGCCAAAACAAAACAAAGAAACAACGAAAACCCTAACAAAATCAAAACCAGAGAAACCAAAGGCAGAGATTTGGGAAAGGGTCCAATAACGAATTCAATTACTCCTTTGCTTTGCCATCCAACGTAGAACTGGCAAAGCAGAAGATCTGTGGATTACACCAGGAGGAAGAAGAGTGCTGGGAGTCGGCACTGAAGAAGCAGAACACCCCACTTGTAGCCCACCCTTATCCTAAGCAAATTCTACCTGAGATCTACAAAATTAGAATACATACATGCTGCCGAACACCGGTCCCCGTGTTCAGCAGTGGTTAAAGCAAAGAAGAGGGAATGAAGAAAAGCCAACTGGAAACACCTCAGACTATGAACAGAATGACTGGCCTGGGTGAGGCATTGGATTCAGAGGACGCAAAATGTTTCAAACTGGGAGCAAAGCCCTGGTCTACAGCCTGCAGGTGTATGATGCTGAGGCCACTACTTAAGTCAAAAACCAGGTTTCCTCAGAGACTACATCAGTCACCTTGTTGGTAGAACTACTTGAGAAGTCTTACTTATTAAGGCAAACATATTGCATTCCTGCCAAGTGCAAACACTGAAGAAAAGGCACATCACAGACACTGCCCTTCCCTTCTGAAATAAGCCTGGGGTGGCGGGGGGAGGTAAGTCAAAGAAAATTACAGGAGCACACAGCCTGGCTCCTCAATTTTATTTGCTATAAGAAAATTTGTAAACTTTTAGGTTGCTTCTAAAACTGCTCGGTGTTATTCATACTATCAGCTTTACAGTAAACATCCTATGAAGACAACCCGAGTCACCTTATTTTATATTAACATGATTGTTTCAGATAAAAATCTAAGAAAGTGTATCTAATCTTCATTTGCAGAGACGGCCATCTAAAACAGAAGAAGCCATGACATTTCCTAGAGTTTCTCAGAGAAAAAAGTTTCCTAAGTCGCCAAGTGAAAACGAGGTTTCCCGAGGGTCCTCACCCTAACACTACTCTCCCACTCAAAAGTGTTGTGGGACGAACACCAGAGACCAGATGCTATTACCGTCACGTGCACAAATGCAGAAAGACGAGGCCGCCATCTGATACCAGGAACACATACTGAGTTTGATGCTTCATCAGACATCTAAGTTAAAACTGAGTTAGAAAGTAAATTTTTCTTATGTAATACGGACAAGAGAAAGGACTGTCTTGCTTTTCCAAAAACATTAAATGGCATAGAATGCGCCCAGTGCGTGTCATGCACACAGGGGCTCCAGTGCTGAAGTACAACACCACGACCAAAAGGACGTGGGGAGGAAAGGATTTATTTCAGCTTACAATTCTCAGGTCACACTCCGCCACGGAGGGCTGTCAGGGTAAGAACATGGAGGCAAGAACCGATTCACAGGTCATAGAGGGGTGCTGCTTACTGACTTGCTCCTCATGGCTTGCTCAGACTGCTTTCTTATACCATCCAGGACCACCTGCCTACAAGGGGCAGGGCCCTCCTACATCAATCATCAATCTAGGAAATGCCTTATAGTCTTAATTATAAGCTAATCCAACAGAAGCATTTTCTCAATTAAGATCCTTTCTTCCCAAACGACCCTAGTTTGTGTCAAGTTGACAAAACACTTGCCAGCACAGGATCCAACCCTAGTCAGACTCTACTGAGATCAAACCACTGCACCAGTGTCAGAAAACACAGAGGGTCAATAATTTGCCGGGTTCAACTCTGTTAGAAAATCTCTACTGTCTCTTTTCTGATTCTGTCATTTTCTTCACTGAGAAAAGGAGAACATTTAGAAGGCTCTACTCTCCTGGCACTCTTCCCCAAGGTCCCTCAGACAACACTACAGGGATGCCACCTTGCCCCTGAAGAACATACAGCGCACTGGGAACTCTCTTCACAGCTACAGTTCAAGGGTTCTCATCTGAACACCATCCCTTCCCCTTCTGCTCCTTCTCCATGTTCTGCTTTGAAGATCACTCCTACCCACAGACAACAGAAATCCAGATGATTAACCACACTCCTGAAACAGCAGATGGTGTAAGTTTGCTTTCTGTTACTGTGTTAAAATATCCGAGAAAACAAACTTCAAAGAAGTAAAGGCTTGCTCCGGTTCAGCTTCCACGTTGTAGTCCATCACTGAAGGAAGTCAGACAGGAACTCCACCAAGCCCCAAACCTAGAGCCAAGGCTGATGCAGAGGCCATGCTGGAGTGCTGCTTACTGGCTTGCTCAGCCTGCTTTCCTATATAGAACTCAGGACCATCAGCCCAGAGATGGCACCACCCACAATGGGTTGGCCCCTTCCCCATCAATCACTAATTAAGAAAATGCTCTATAGCAGGATCTTATGGAGGCATTTTCTCGATTGAGGTTCCCTCTTTTCACAATTCTAGTTTGTGTCAAGTTGACACAAAACTAGCCAGTACAGAACATTGCAATGAGAACAGAGGTGAAACAAGGCTGCCCACCCCATGGAATAAGAAAACAAAAAACAAAAAAGAAGAGCTTGGAGTTTGTGTCCCCACGTCCTACTAAAGGGTATGCCCCAATAACTTAGCTTACTTCCTTTAGAACGTTCAAACACGCTAAGGTTCAACTCTAAAAGGCTCTAGAAATTCAACTAGCTCAGGCCAAAGGCAGACAGAACTTCCTCTCAGACCTGAGCTGGGTTTCAACCTTCTGCATGTTACTCACATACATGTATGTCCTAGTTTGTGGTACTGGGGTCTCTCGGGGTGTCTCATATAGAACTCTAAATGCACTACTGTTCATTATCCAAGGGTTGACAGTTCCTATAGCTTCAGTCACCTCCAATTTAACCACAGTGTAAAAATACTGCCTTGACTCAAGAGAGACCAATTTTATTATAGAATGAAGTCACATTTAATTACTGTAATATCAATGAGCTCACTCCAGGCTTCCCATGTAGGCAATACATAAAAGCATTATTTTTAAATCTAAAATGGACAGATCTCTTGGGAGCCTCAAAATAGACTTTTATTTAATCTCTTAAACTGGTCCTCAAATTTTAAGTTATATTTTATTGATTTGAAGTGTAATTCACATAGCATTAAAAAAATGACATCTGAAAAAGGAGCAGGGCATGGTGGTGTATCCCTTTAATCTTAGCACTCAAGAGGCAGAGGCAAGCAGATCTCTGAGTTCAAGACCAGCCTGGACCTAAGTATCAAATTCAGGACAACCAGGACTACCCAGTCAGACCCTGTCTTTAAAAAAAATTAAGTGTACAATTCAGTAATCTTATTTATTTATAAAAAAAAAAATTGGTGGACAAATGTCTTTATAAAAAGAAATCAGAGAGCTGAATGTAAGAAATAATGAACTTAGCCTCTGGTGCCAGGAACAGCAAGTTCAAAGTGTAGCTTTTATTAATATGTTATTCTTTCAAATAAAATGTTTTTCAGCAAAATATCCACAGTAGGCAGAAGAGAATAAACCCTTTGAACTCCCTTTGAAATCCTAAGGACATCTGTGCTCACAGTTCTCCTGGAGGCCAAATGACTAATACTGGCTCTGAAAAGACAGAGCATCCATGAATGAGTTTATAAGTGTGTTCTAGGAAATAGACTGAATCAGATTAAAACAGCCGCCCTGTAGCCCTGCTCAGATGGTTACACTGCTTAAACCTGCAAGTTCCGCCAGCTTAGGAAACGTGTGAAACCATAAATTAATGACAAATGAATAAGCAGGGTTCATACTAAACCACCAAATTTCTGAGCAGCAGATCCACAAGTGGTTTCTTCTTGTTGAAAGAGCATGTTATTTCTATGGAAAGACAAATGGAGACAGGAGGCTGACATGTGGACACTTTGTCTCATCTGTTTATGGTTGGGAAAGATTGGGCATCTGCTTGCCTCACTGCTGGGACTCACAACGTCTGTCTGTCAGTCCTATAAATTCAAGGACTTCTCGCTTCCATGCTAGGACATCCCTCTCCTAAAGGTCTCACCAGAAGCCAAACAAATAAAGCATGGCTGCCTGGCTTCCCTCACAGGGTCCATCAGAAAGCACTGAAGAACGCCTTCCATTTGTCTCCTTCCCCTTAGAAAGGCCAGGGGACCACCTCTGTCCCTGTGCCACCATCACAATGGTGGGTGCATCCTTGACCAGGAGTGTGACATTAGTTCTCCCACTCACACTACAAAAAACAAAACAAAAATAAAAACCCATCTCCTATGTAGAAACATCCCCAAATCTTGTCATATTTAAAGATTCCATCAAAAGCCCCACATAGGGATTAAAGAGTGGTAGGTCCTTTTCAAGATTCTGAATTTGACAGAACAGCTTAGAAATATCTTTCTTTCTTGTGAGACAAGCCAGAAGATGTGGAGACTAAAAGGTTGGTAATATATACTGAGAGGCAAAGGCCTAAAAATGAACAACTTTTTTCTCTTTTGGTCTTGGGACATACATTCAAAATGAGGGATTTTGAGGATGAAAGCCATTTCTTAAAGACTCTCTGGAAACCAGTAGCACAGGACTCACCGGCAGGTACACAGAGCCAGCAACAGGAATGCTGAAACCAACGGGGAAAAGTTTCCTGATACTAACTATAAAATCAACACCTGGAGGAAGGGACAGGCATGCCTGTGAGCTGCCACCTGAGTGTCAAGCTCACTATTCACATAGACCCTTCTGCATACACAAACTGTACTGCACTTACTTTTGTCAAAGAGAAATGCTGACCAGATGAGATTTGCTTTGTTTGTCCCCTCCCCCATTCACTTAGCTACACGATAGTACAAGATGAGGAAAGCAAACCTCTGGAATAGCATTAAATTAACCAGACACTCCTCTTCATTACTAAACCAAGGGGGAAATGTCACAGTGGAGCCCGTGAGCTCCCAAGGAACGACCAGACAGACCAGCTCTGACACATGCTCTCTGTTCATGTCTACCATGTGCAGACATGATCTCTGCAACTAAACTGAACTGCCAATATTTCCAGCAGGCCTCCCACTTGGAAATAGAACACCCCCAGTCACCCATGCTTACATACATGATTAAACTACTGACTCCATTTAAATGAAAATTGTGTAGAGTCACTTGACAGTGGGAACAGGATCTAAGAAATATCATATTGGGTGATTTCCTCACCAAGTGAAATACCTACCACCTAGGCAATGTAACCCAATGGGTCCACAATCACGTATGTGGCTTCTCACTGATGGAAGTGTGATCATGATGGCTTGGTTGTGTTATATGAGATAGTAAAAGCAGGGTAACAGGAGAGGGAGAGAGGAAGACAGAGAGGGCAAGGGGGAGAGAGAGGGCGAGAGAGAGAGAGAATACATACCTCAACCCAGAGTTCTCCAGGCACTCACAAGAGCAGGTCACATGCACTTATATGTGACTCTGAATGAATTCCAGAGGAGAATACCTCAAAATCAGCCCTGAAGCCACAGAGCCTACAATGCTGCCAATGTATGAGACAGTGGGCCTACCCTCAACTGATGTATGCGCCTAACTTCGCCTGCTTCCGTGAGGCCTGTGATCAACAGAAACTAGCTTTCCAAAACCACATGTTTGCATATATGTCTTATCCCAAAAGAAACCAGCCCAGCACGTGTGATCATTGTTTTTTTCTTTATGAAGCTGGGCAAAGAACACCATTGATGTTCCCATGACTTTTCATTTTAAATGACTGGTGTCTTCCTACAGTTTTAGCTGTAAATGCCTGGTTTTGCTGAAAAAGCAGCAAAGTGGAAGAGGAAGGAAGGGAGGAAGGAAGTGGGGGTTAGGGGAGGTCTGGAGGGAGGAACACAAGCCCTCAAGCACTGGTTGAACTTGACTGGTTTCCTCAGCCTCAGCATACTGCCCGGAACTTGGGAACAAGCGGTGCAGTGTCAGAGACTGTCCCAGCATTATGGGGTACTTAGCAGCAACTCCCACCCTCCTTTGAGTGTGGGCAATCAAAAAGGCCCCAGAGGTTGCCAAATATTCTTTGAGTGTTAAATCATCTCA
Organism: Rhynchomys soricoides; assembly: GCA_019843965.1. Classification (NCBI taxonomy): domain Eukaryota; kingdom Metazoa; phylum Chordata; class Mammalia; order Rodentia; family Muridae; genus Rhynchomys; species Rhynchomys soricoides. Next base: position 20,139,770 of record JADRCH010000031.1, on the reverse strand, counting down.
GTGAAAACTACTGAACCAGATGACGTGTAAATTACGGAAACAGAAATAAGCAGACAGGGATATTCATGTATTTTCTAACTATCTTGGCATATGATTAAAGTATTTAGACAGATGTCGCTGTAATTATCCCTTCTAAAATAACTGAATAAATAGCACATTAGGTGACTCAATGTCAGGATTAACTCAATTACAATATACCAGCGTTAGGAGCATGTCTTACAACCCTAACTTGGACAAAGTATATGATGGGTGTTTTTTGTTTTTTTAATTTAGGAAATACATATTTATATTTAGGAATATTGTGTATTATCACTATATATTTAAGAAATACATAATTAGGAAATACTTAAATTAGGAGATATATTTTTTCTAGAAAACAAAATGTCCAAATCCATGAAATACACCACATCAAAAATGAGTCTCAAAGTAGACGATGGCTCCCAGATTGGTAAGGTATATCTGTGTAGGCCCAACCATTCCACAATAATCAGCCGCCTTGGCACTAATTATGGGAGAGAGGATGGGGCTGCTCACAGCCCCTATAGAAAAGCTATGAATGCATCTTATGCACGTCTTCCTAGATACTACTTTAAACTCTCTCTAGAGTTAGTGTGTGTGTGTGTGTGTGTGTGTGTGTGCGCGCGCGCGCGCGCGCGCGCGCGCGCGTGTATTTGTGCACACTGTGGAAATAGCTGTTAAAATACAATGCCTAGAGAATGACAAGAAGATCTTGAGTGAGTACAGGTTAATCATCATACACCCAACTGCTGTCACATCAGCAGAAATGTGACATTTTTATTCAAAGTTGGTTACACCCATAGATGCAGAACCCACAGGTAAACATGGCTGTCTGTTGTTATAGGACATGAAACTTCTCTGGAAACACCTGTTTGGCTTTGGAACCACACAGTGAACATAATGACAGGGTAAATGCCTGAAAACTAAAAGCAGAATGAAACAACTAAATTATATGTTGAGTCGGTAGCATAAACACGGAGGAATCTTTTGGAACAACCTGGAATACAATAATTTGACTATACGCCCTAGTGAGGTAAATCCTAAAGACAAAGTCTTTTCAACTACTTTTGGTACTCACTTGTTAGCAATAACACTAATAGCTACTTGAAACATTTAATATGTATTATGTATAAATAAAATGTAATTATCAACCCAAGAAGTAATTATGTAAACATATCTAGTTATGACTGTCAGGAGGAAGTATATACAAATGTAAGACTAAGAATATGATTTTAATTTTGAATTAGGCATGTCAAATGAATTTATAATATATTTAAACTTAAAAAAATCCTGTCAGCTGAAAAGGCCTTGACACTTCAGGACTGCAGCCTCTGCCTGAGGTGGGCTCCATCTGCAGGCCTCAGGCTGGCTTACCTGCACTAAGCTAACTTTAGAGGCACGAATATCTTGCAGCTCTCTCTCACTGGCCAAATCTGAGGCACTCTGAACAGTGGTCAACCTCGGTGGATGAAAATACTTCAGAAGTAACTCCAAACACGACCTCATAACTTCTGATTCTGCAAGTAATCCCACTATAAAATACACATACTTCAAGTTAAAACTGCAATTACCACACTATCACAGCACACCCTGCCCAGCATCTCAACACAATGCATGCAAGGGAGTCCCAGAAGGGTTCACATTCAAGATTCAAAGTACAGTTTCTCCTGACTCTGTATCACTTTTGTATTACAAAAGTGTGTAGCCAAGAGTCAATCAAACTCAATCCTAATTCTGGAAGACTGTCCTCCAACAAGCAGAGATGATTCAGGTGTCAGGAGATGCTGTGAAGCCACAACCATAAACTTTCCTGCATATCTGTCCATTATCCTCCAATTCTGAGTAGCAAATGTAGAAGGAACAGATCAACCATGAATGGAGACACTGTCACCCAGGCTATCTACAGGGGCCACTTACACAAACAAGACAGACAGACAGACAGACAGACACATATACATACACACACACACACACACACACTCTCCTTCTCACATAATGGAAGATATAGTCATGATAGCCAATCAGATCAGCTCTAGATCTGGTCAGCTGTTTCAAGGAAGATCCAGTCAGCAAATGCAAGTCTATAGGAAAGCCAAAGAATAACTTTCTCAAAATTAATCAATTAGCCATGCAAGAAAAATGGTACTGAAATATCAATGGGACGCCCAATTGAAATCAATGGACTCTATTTGCATCTTGGTTTGAACTATACATACATCTTTGAAGACAGTTGAGAAAAATTGTTACTGAAATACCAAAATATTTACAGATGACATGAACTGGCATCTGAATTCCCCTTAAAAATTACATGCGCCCTTAATATATGAAACAAGATTAAGAAAGAAAAAAAAAAACTAAGTAATGCTAGCCTCAGTTGATAATTGCTGGCACTGGGAGATTTGTTACATGATTGAGCTTTCAAAACTAACACTAGATACTAATAGATACTAATAAGCCAGAAATCACGAAAGTCAAAGTCACCATATACGTGACAGCCCAAAGTGCTTAAAAAAACAAAACCAAACAAACCCAAAAACCCACCAGGCTGTAAACCAGTTTCTATGACCAAAGACCAGAAGAACAAAACACCACCTAGAACAGAGTCACAGCTGATGGTGAGGCTAAACCAGGAACCTACAGCTTCCAAAATCTCAGCTACCTGTAGCTGTCAGGGCATAAGGCATGACTGAGCCTGAGAAGATACTAGGGAAGGTCTCAGGTGAGTATGTACATAGTACACTGTACCTTAGCTGGCTTTTTAGAGTCAGTGTACTAGGACAAGGCATGAAGGCTTCTCAAGCCTCATAATCTAAGCTCCCCTCAGTAAAGACAGAATAATGAGTTCACTTTATAAAGTCCTGGGACTTTATTCTCGTAGTATTCACAGCTGATACGCAATCATTTAGTGTCCCAGAAAAGCACAGTATCAGTAACAATCCAGTCTTGTTCTACAAGGATCAAACGACACCCACAATTCAAAGGTTGTAAGAAGAATGATGTCACAGTTTTGCCTGAATTATGGAATGGGAAAATTAAACCCCATATCAGCACCAGGTTATCCCAATTGTATCATGGCACGTCAACCATTACTGTAGAGAAGGCTGCCTTAGAGAACGTCTCAGTGTACTGTGGGAAGATACAGCAGGCTGCTGTGAGCAGGAATAAAGAAATAGGAAGGACAAGCCACAGGGCCCCAACAGCTGATGTGCTAGGACAGGGACAGTCTCTGGGTTGTTTTCAAGCACTATCTACCCCTTGCTCCTGACTGCCCAAAAGAACAACCAGAAGCGTCACACCAGAGAAGCCTTCTTTCAAGTAAGTGAAAAGAAGCATAAGCTGACAACCTCAGGGTAAGAGAGACATGACCCATTTCAAGGTGGCTGGAATTGACAGGGCTTCCTGAGGCTTCTCTAGAAGAAACGAAAATCAGAAATTACTAGAGTTTGAATCCTGAAGGGACGGATTAAAGAGCTTTGACTCCAAGGTCTTCATTTAACAAAAGAAAATGAAGGTGCAGAAGTGGTGGTGCCCAGGCCCCGCCAGAGTCAGGGAGGTTCCCCTCTACACTAACTGCTCTCCCCACTCACATGAGCCAGTATTCATCCACTTATATTTCCAAAGCCCCAGAGCTTCCGGAGCTGGGGTGAGAAAAACAGTCAAGTACCACAAACTCTTACTATCCAATTCTTACCAAGTTCAAACGCCAAAAGCAGGGCCTGAGAGGTTTCTATCTGGGGTTGATAAAAAGACGGAATTGTGGTGGCTTTTAAAATCCAGTCCTGTGGCCACAGGAACAAGTGAGCAGCCATGTGGAGCACCAGATGACTATCCCACACCTTCTTCTGACACATCTCAGAAGTCAACATTCCGATCTGCTGGAGGCAAAGACCTGCCTGGTGGCCTTCGAGGAGGAGGCAGAGCCCAACAACCACAAACCCCACCTCTGCATACTTCTCCCTGGGTGTGCAGAGAGTGGAGCACAGGGGTTCCAATAGTTCGCCCTGACATGAAGACAGACAAGGATTCGTCCGTGTGTCCTACGGACAGCAGAGACCAGGTAAGGAGCACAACCTGCCCTGTCTCTCAGGGAAACGAAGACTGTGTTTGTGGTTCCTCTCAGGTTTATGGAAGGAAGCAGGTTCACATTCAGAGGCCCTCCAGCTTTCACAGTGCCAAGGCCTAACCCTGCCAGTCTGTGATACTGAGTATGTGACACGCACCAGTCCCTGCTCTGAATCAGTCATGCAAGATGAATTAAAAATAGGTAGAGGGCAATTACATAAGCTGCAGAAGTCCAAAATGGGGGGTGGGGGTGGGGGTGGTGTTCCATCGCTGTGATCCAATCAAGGAATTCTAATGACAAGGACAAATTATTTATTTATTTATTTATTTATTTATTTATTTCTCTTTGCTTCCTTCCTTCCTTAATAAAACATTAAGTTTTATTGCCTCAATTCTTTTTCTTTTCTTTTATTGAAAATTTATTTTTTTTCTTCTACATGATATAGCTCAATTACGGTTTCTCCTCCCTCTTCTAGCTCCTCCCTTCCTACCTCCTACTTGGATCCCCTGCCACACTCTCCTTAGAAAATCAGAAAACAAGCTTCGAAGGCAGCGCATCTCAACCACTGGTCAAGACCCCGGGGAGAATGAGTGACTCTTTCACAGGGGTTACCTGAGACCATCCTGAATATCAGATATTTACATTATGGTTCATAGCAGGAGCAAAATTACAATTATGAAGTAGCAACAAAAATAATTTAATGTTTGGGGATCCCTACAACATGAGGAACTGTAGTAAAGGTTTGCAACATTAGAGAGGTTGGGAACCACTGTCCTAAGGGATAATAAAGTAAAATAAGAGAGAACAAAAACGAAGACATTAGAATAGGGCAAAATAAACAAACAGAAGGGACCAAAGCTTCCCAAAAGGCCAAGACAAGAAACAAACAGAGATCCACTCATTTACGCATTAAAGAATACCATAAAAAAGCACTAACCTGGAAGCTATACTTATACATTCAAAAGACCTGTAGGGTAAAAAACATACAAACACACATGTACACATAATAAAACAAAAAATTAAGATTTTTAAAAAGTGCATTATGAGACAAAACCTCCAAAGATGCCACTGAGTTCGTCTTGTTTTCTCTTGGCCATCTACTGCTGGGCCTATAATTAAGAGGAATTTGTTTCCCCAATGAGATTCCCTAGGAGAAAACTAAATTTTCTTTGGGAATCTATTTTGTTATCTACTGGAGACAGCTGCTGGGTTAAGAATAGGAGCTTGAATCTACTTCTCCTTTCAGCCCTAAGACCCCATCCAGGGCAGACCCATGCAGGCCCTGGGCATGTTGCCTCAGTCTCATGCGCGTTGATCCTGTTGATTTAGAGGCCCTGACGCCTTGGTGTCCTCCATCCCCTCTGGCTCTTAAACTCCAGGTTAGGGCTAGGATTAGAGACATCACATTTAGGTGTGTTCCAAGGTCACTCAAGAACAGTTCCTTAGCAGTGTGCCACAGTCAGGCCCACATGCTCAGGTCTACAAGGAGCTTTAAGGAAGGAGAAATGGTTTACAGGATTTTGAGCTCACAAATCAACTTTTAGCCCTTCCTGTCCTACAAACAGGAAAGAGCATTCTACACAGGGGAGGCAGTCCAAATGTTAGAATGTAAAAAAGAAGTGGACTCTGCTCCCTAGCAGACAATATATGAGACCACAACTGATCCACCCTCATTCACATCCTCCCCTTCTTCCAAGGTGAGGAAGGCTTGTCTCATCATCGTAGAATTTTCTTAGGGACTGTGCCCATCTATTCTGCACTTTTGTGTCTGAGGGGAAAAGCAGTGCTATGACTTCAGCCCCTTCATCACCTAGGGAGATTTCTGAAATGCAAATTACTAGGGCCCACTCCCAAACTAGATGTGAGTAGGTGGCTAGCAGATGGTGTTTTTAAAAGACCTTCTGTGGAGGCTCCATGAACAAAAGTGCTGCCACCAGACCTGACAACCCATGGAATGCTGGAACCTACATGGTGCAAAAGAACTGACAGCTACAAGTCGTCCTCTGACTGTCATGTGCATGCACACCAGGGCATGTGGACACACACATACACAAAACAAGCAAAGAAGTATATGTTATAAAGAGGAGAACAAGGAGAAGGACAAGGAGGACGAGAACAACAATGAGGAGAAGGAAGGAAGGAAGGAAGGAAGGAAGGAAGGAAGGAAGGAGGGTGGGTGTGATTTAGAGAAAACCACCTTTGAGAATCCCAAACTACAAAATGGGTCCTCACAGGCAAACTGCAACCAGTAACACATGCTTCGCTACCAGCTGACTCTCACCACCTTTTATTGCCCCTGTTAGGACTTCATCTTGCAAAAGAATCATTGCCATCATAAAGAATCAATATTTTCTCAGGTGAGAAGAGCTCACTTATCTAAGATCCAAAGAAACAAGTATTCCTCCTTACATGAATGTTTGTGAGACACCCAGCCTCTCACTACCCAGAGGAAGAGGAAGACAGAACTAACGTCCTTCTTAGCTGAGGTATTACTGTAATAATAATTCATAACATATTCTAAATAACAAAGGGTCTGTATCCATTTAGAATCCTAAAACAATGACTGTAACTGCAATAAACAAACATACACTCACCAGCAAATCAAAGATTTCCTTCTCTGCCTGAGGTAATCTTGTCATAAACAATAGAATTAGTACAGATGGCTTTCAATTTAAATCGCGGAGCACTCAATTACAGTGGCCGGTGGCCAAGTTACTTTAAGAATGAAGACAAGGAGTGAAACCAGAAGTGGATAAACAGGATTGAAAGAAAACAAACAATGAAACAAACAAAAAAAAAAAACCAAAAACAACCAAACCCCAGGAGGAAGCATTTGAGGAAGACCAGTAAGTTCTATAGGCCAACTGCAGCATCCAGTAGCTGTAACACAGGGCATGTTGGCACTGCACCAAGATGCAGACACATAGGATAAGTTTTAAAAATCTCTATTGCTTACACTGCTTGTCAAAAGGGGCTGGAGATAACAGTACACTCAGGAAAATCTGCCCCTGTAACATTTACAAGCATCGCCAATCCCAGCTCGGCGTACTAACTTTGACCTTTGGATGACAGTCCTGACAAGAGGAATGATACATAAAGACAGAAATTAAAGATCGTCGTTTGGCCATCAACTATTGAGACCATGGATTCCAAGGATCTGGAATTTCTCCAGAAACTGGGCAGTGAAGCTCATTGCCAGCCAGCCAGGAGAGAATTCCTGTCCTAGGAGCTTTCATAGCTCTGACAACTTTATGACAAACCAGGAGCCCTGACGATGGTGGGCAAAACTACACCTTGACGAAGACTGTTAACCACACACACTCTTGAAGTGTATTTCTAGCTAAACCTTCTTGTGTCAGGCCCTCAAGATAGACTTGGGGATCACGATCACTCTTTATGTGTTCCTCTTATCATGTGGCCACACCAAATAACTCTTTCTCTGCTTTTTTTTTTTTTTTAAACTACTTCTAATGTGTCTAAGTGGCCTACTAAGGATGGTGTCTGACTCCATCCTCTCAGGGCTGCCAGGGTCCAGCTGTGATCTAAGAAAAACAATATGCACCGAGTAGAAACCAAACTCAAACCTGGATCTTCCCTAAACTAGCAACATGCAACAGGATCCTCTCTGGGCAGGATGGACAGTTGTCATCACCTAGGGAAACCCCCAAACGAGGACACATTGCTAGCATTATTTCAGATGTGGTAGTCAAATTATATTTTAAATTATAAATTTACAAAATTCCATGAGATGTTTAACACAATAAAACTAGCTTTATGTTAGATGAGTCTGTCCAATGGTATGCTGATGCAAGAGTTATTAGCTCATTTAAGATAATCCAGGCTAAAATATTCAGTACAGTAGATGTGTTAAGTACATTTAAAAATTACATAGTGTTTCAACTTCAACTTAGGATGGGCTGACTGAGAAGTAACACCATAAATCGAAAAGCATCTGTACTCAACCCAGAGAAATGAAGAAGTCTACCCAGAGAAAAGGCTGAAAGCCATCATTACAACTGTGATTGGCAAGATGAAGCAGAAACACTCCCGTTCATGGCCTTTGGCCTTACTTTGCACAGTGGGCTTTATCCTACCAAAGAATGTTTTATGGGTAAGTGAGTTTTGGAGTGGTGGGTGTCCTTTAAATCAACCAGTGACAGCTACAGTGTCTAGATTTTCTAGCTTTTGTTTTCAATTTGCATAATTGATTAAAAGACACACATTATGAAGAATTGCCTCCCTTTTCCCAAGCTCCTTCTCCTACCCCATCCAGTAATTCAGATAAACAAGTGAAAGCAAGCAAAACTTTAGAAACTTTCAAAGCCTGAGTCATCATTTTTGCATCCAAGAAGCAAGACTAGCCTCAGAAAAGAGTACATCCCAGCTGTGTCATGCCTAGAGGCAGACGGAGGACAGGAAAAGGGGAGGGAATAAATAACCAGCAGAAAATCCCAGGTCCATTTGGTCCAACAGACCCTGGAATGGCATATATGTCAGGGGTCTGCATATGTAATTCTATTAGAATGAGTTCAGCTTACAGCATAAGCACAGATCAAAATTAAAACAAAAAGTGATGGTCTTATTAGCCTTCCAATCCAACCCCCTCAATAACATCAGGGAACAGAAGCAGGGGTTTGTGCCCGGTGTGAAGAAGTCTAGCCCACAGGGCCACCTTTGTGGCTGAAGTTACTAGTACCCTAGCAACCCCTAAGAGGAAATCTTCACCACAGCAAAAAACCAAGATGGGCTAAATGACTTACTTAGCTAAGGGCTTATAAAAAATGACAGACTGGGGCCTTAAACAAAAGGCATTCACAGCTCAGGTTTGTACAGAGTCTGCAAGTCCAGGGTCAGGATACAGGCAGCTCCTGGTAGTTTTACTCATTCTGGTTCACAATGGCCTTTTCCAGTGTCCTTGTGTAGTGTAGAGGCAAAGATCAACACTCCACTCCACTAAGCTTTGTTGAGGCAGGCTCTCACTGTATGGCTCTAACCAGCCTAGAACTCAAAACTCCACCTGCCTTTGCCCCACAAGTGCCAGGATTACGGACATGCACCACCATGCCTGGTTAGGATGACTTCTGAAAGGTTCTAATCTCAATATCTGAGCTTCACTCTGATTTAACTTTTGCCCAAAAGGCCCCATCTACAAGTACAGCCACTCACTTCCTCCATCTGAGTTTTAAGGATGTTTTGGTCCACTGCATTCACAGGTAAAGGATTCAGCAGAGGCTTTAAATGCAAGCTCAATAGAACTGGATCTGTGCTTTACACTGTGGTGAGCTAGTTTTTTTTTCAGTGTACAACAAGGAAAAATCATCCAAGATGAGAGAGAAAGTGACTCAGGGCTGAACATGAGGGTAGAGAATAGCAGTGCCTTGTGTCCTTGCTGCATCAGTCCAGAGCAGGACCACAGAAGAGTTCAGACAAGAGAAACCTTCCCACCAAGAGTCTCTGTGCTTCTGAGGCTGGTCATGCATCAACACTGAACCACAGATGGCAGAGATGTAAGATGTACTCAAGACCAGGCACCTCGAGGATGGGGGTGCAAATGTTCAGAGGCATCTGGGCCACAGCAGGAAGTGAGCAACGAATCCAGGAGCATGGTGTGAGGGAGGCCAAGTCCACAAAAGAGAGACCAGGAACATGGCAGTGATAGAGATGACACCTTCTGAACATTTTACCAAAGGATTTCAGGTCAAATTCCTATGCCCTGTGGTTGGTCTTCCTTCTTGTGCCTGAATATATGGACACGGCTCTAAGCTGGGGGCTGGCTTGATATGCCATGCATAGGGAGAAACAGAGAAGACCAGGACCAACTCCAAGGCTGAGGCAAAGGCTCCAACCGAGGCCTATCCTGGTCTGGCACTGGCTGTGCCCAGAATGAATGGGCCTGTATTTACAAGACCACTCACATACAGCTAGTGCTCAGGTCCTGCAGACTCAAACAAGTGGCACCTGTCTTACAGACACTGTTGCATTTGCCATTCTTCCTGTGCTGGGTGCATGCTAATAACTGACTGTTCTGTCTACAACACCACAGTGCCCCAAACAAGAACTGGAGGGGACATTTGAAGAGGCAAATAGGCAGAAGAAATGAGGAATAGATAAACAGGCATGAGCGGGGACAAGGACACATACACATACACACACACACACACACACACACACACACATACACACACACAAATACGCACACACTTGCAGGTCTCAAGTGCATATATTTATGCCAATAGGCAAATGTAGGGAAGATAAGAATAGCCCAGTTTAAGAATTCGTGTCTCCCAGAGAATCATCTGAACCAAAATTACAGCACACCAGCTTTAATATTTATTTGCTTCAGCACACCAGATAAAAACAGATAAATAAAAAGACAGCACTTACTAAGAATTTGGATCTGGCATCCAGCCTCCAGCTAAGATCTAGAATGGCACTAGAGTGCAGTAGAGTTCTCCCAGACTACCCTTACAAAGAACAAAAGCAAACATGACCATATGTAAAGCAGCACAGGACTCAAAGGCACCTAAGCAGACACATGTAACATGTGAGTAACATGGTTTCTACTCACTGGAAGAAGGAGCTGCTCTCCTGTGTTCGTGAGGAACACCAGCCCGTGGGCACATCTGGGTTCTAACCTAGCTTGTGGGCACACCTTGTTTCTAAGCCAGCCTATGGTCTCATCTGGGTTCTGAGAATTCACAAGGAAGCATGTAAATATGATTTTTTTTCTTGACTGTCTTCTGAATAAGACAGTTTTGAACTCTATCCTTTTGAATGGCAGTGGTTTCTTTCACGTCTTCTCACATGACAAACACCAAGATTACTTTCTCCTGTGTCCACAGAAATCTCAAGGAATAATATCTCCCAATGAGGATCATTATCCAACTCTGCCTTTTCCCAAGTGGACTCAAAGACCATGGCCACCCCAGGAGCCAAGCAACACTACATACAAATGACTGCCTGCTTCAGAAGATACCCTGAGGCCCTGGTGGCATCCACATGCTCCTAGCCTCACCCATGTGTCCTGGGGCTGCATTTTAAATTGCATGATTTCTGCACATTATAAGAATGTTGAAATTGCAAACACCAAAATCACCGGTGACTTGTAAACACTCGGGACCTGAAATAGCAGCTGAATAGCAGGCCTGAGCAGGGAGACACACTGATCCTCCAAGGACAAACTTTTTCCATTCTTTTGAAATTCCAGACTCTATTGTGGGAAGCAATCAGAACTGTGGGATCTATAAACATACTTGATTGAAATGATAATGATTATCAGAGTATATACAAGAATGATACAATAGAAAGACACTCATCTACATTCTAAAGACCTGAAAACCAGTTTAATCTTCATACTCCTTAACCCCTTCCCACGGTACTAAAATAGGCACGCAGGATGTGTCCGGCCTGTGCTCCCAAGCACCCAGTAGAATCACAAACATTCCCGGAATTGAACATGTCCTTTTCCTTACACAAAACTAGCACTAAGAGAATTAGTATAGAGAGGCTGCTTCAAACTCTGAGATAGACAGGAGCTGCTGCTCCCTGGTTCACCCGACATTTCCACTCAACAGGCTGAAACCCTACTCTCAGGATTATCACTGTCACAGGATGGCAAATTTCTATTAGAACTAATGCAGTCAAGGCTTTCCTGATTCAACACGACTTATATCACTATCAACCACTGTACACTTTGTTTCAGAGTATCAGTAGCATGCCACAGGTCAAAGAAGGAAACTGCCCCAAGCTAACATAAGGCTCAGATGACAGTAACAAAATGATCCTGTAATGGCTATTCCTGGTTGTCAACCTGACTGTCTGGAATGAACTGAGGGCTCACCAATGATCCACATGCTGAGGCTGGAAGACACAAGATTCTGACCTAGATCTTGGCATGGAGATCTTGAGGCACAGTAGCTATGAAAAACTTCTCCCAGGCAAGGTAGTACCCGCCTTTAATCCCAGGAGACTGAGGCAAAATCTCAGGAGACTAAGGCAAGGAGATCTCTGAGTTCAAATACAGCCTGGGACAAAGCAAGTCCCAGATCAAGGTGTGGTGGCACACACCTTTAATCTCGGCCACACCTTCTGTTAGAGACTACATAAGGACTTTGGAAGAAGGAAGATCCACTCTTCTTCGCCTGCTTGCATCTACTTGCCAGCACATCTGTTGGAACCTACAGAAGACCAGCTGAAACAACTACTAAATTCTTGGAGTTCCCACTCACAGCCGACCATTGTTGGGTTAGTTGGACTACAGACATCTACAGACTACAGTCATCACAATAAATTCCCTCAATATAGAGAGAGACATTCCATAAGTTCTGTGACTCTAGAGAACGCTGACTAATTCAGACCCAAACTACCATTCTCTGTGTGCAAAAAAAGGAGTTTTGTGTTAGCCTGCAAATCCCCAATCTACATTTTTGTTACAAGGCAGTAATATTCAGGCGAGAGAGAAAAGGCTTCACTCTCCGGAAACTTCCACTGGTGAATTCCCTTTGAGTCACAGGACATCATGGATGAGCTGAAACAGGCTTCCCTGCTGTTTCCCTCTCAAAAAAACATGAAGATTTAATTTATAGCCTTTTCCTAAGGAGGGAGGGAGGGAGGGAGGGAGGGACCATGGGATAATTTGAGCACGTGTATGCAGAGCTATTATTACACAGTGCATTTATTGGGTTTCTTCATGCCTGCATATTTTATAATCCTCAAAGGAACAAGCTGAATAAAAGTCACCATTGTTTGCCCATAATGGCTGTCCCACCAGCTACTGTGCCCACTGTGGGAACTACTACACATCAGTACAGAATACAGTGTACAGTCTGCCCCACTAGGGGATGCGGGTGGTAGAGGACTTACCTAGCCAACTGCAGCTCCAGCTACTCTTGCTCCAAGTAAATATGCATTAGGGGCTGAAAGATGATTCAGGGGGTAAAAGCAATTGCTGCATATGTTTGAAGACTTGAATTCAATCCCAAGATGGAAATAGCTGACTCTGTACCTCCCGGCCTCCACCCCAAGTATACTCTGTGTGAACTCAATGGCAGTGGCCAGAACATGGGCATCACTTCATGCCTAGCTCTGCTTTTTCCTTTCACACACCAACAGTAAAGCATATCTACCTACAGTGGCAGCAGCTGTGACATCTCACAGGGACACACTGGCACAGAGGTTCTGCCAGCTCTGCTTCCTATCCTGCAGATCTTGGCTTCCCTTCTAGTCTAGCACATGACAACAGCACCTTGGTCTACTTTTAAAATAGCTTTAGTTTCTTCACCTTGTTCCAGGTTTCAGGTGTCAATTTCATTTACAAAACCTCTAGCAGCTAAGCTCAAGCCCCAAGAATGAGAAAGCAGCTGGCCTAGGCAACCACAGCATGGCATTTAACTTGTTTCTTTCTCAGAGATGCTCATCCATTTTCTTAACAAGGAAACTGGGCTTGACAGAAGTGTGAGGATTTCTCAAAGTGTGAGAACTGCCCAGGAGGGCAATCTGGGCCATGAGTTCAGTCCCCTGAGAGACAAGCATACATCTAGTTCCGTAAAACTCAAAATGACTCTCACCAACCCAACTCCCTGGCTGGACACAAATCTGTTCTCCGGAGAACTTCCCCTGTCTTAGTATAGCCACATCACATCACATATAGCTCAGCCCAGTGTCCTGAGCTAAGCACACCATGAAAAGGGACAGTGTCCACTTGTTGTGAACAGCAGGTCACTACAGTCATAAAAGGTAAATACATTCACCCCTCATCCATGAGCAACTGTCGTAAGGAATTGACTTGTACCCCAAAGGTTCCAAAACCTGCAGAGTCCAGTTCCTTATTTAAAACAGCAGTGTTTGTACAAAAACCACCCATGCCCTCCCACAAAAACACTTAATTAATTAATGATTAAGTGACTTGCACTGAACACAGTGTAAATGTGACAGTCATTATACTATAGTTTAGAAGACAAAAAATAAAAAACAAAACCACCCGTCCAAGTTAATCACAGCTGTAATGTGTAAAGATCCTGTATCTACAGACTACATAGCTCAAGATTTCCCAGCCCATAGCTAGGGGGTGCCAGACCTGTTCCCTCCCTTCCTGAGAGCCCCACACGGGCCCTCAGGACACTTCTCACAATGACCCCCAGTGATTCCTACCTCAGTGATCTCACCTGTCCTAAAAGTCTCAAGCCCAGCAGGACCTAGGAGGCAAGCAGCAGTCAAAGGTGAGACAGGTCATCCGGTAACTAGCCCTAAGGGGTGCCAATTTCCCCTAGCTAGACACTTTATTATTCAAATTGTTCCTTAATAAGAATCTCAAAAACTTCATGTTTTGCCTGTGAAAAGAGGGTGGCACCGAGGGTCACAGTGTGTTACTGGCTACCTGGAATCAGGCACAAAAAGCAGTGAGGTAAGATCCTATCGAGGCCGAGGTAAGATCCTATCGAGGCCTTTATTACTAACACTTATTTTATTACCTTAGAGCCCCCTGGAGAGAAGCAGATTGACCCCAGTGTCCTTGTCTGCTCAGCCTCAAGAAACTGAGGGGTTGATAGACAAGGCTGGTAGAACACACCTGTACGCCTAGCTACTCAAGATCTTTATTCAAGGGTATCCTAGTCAAAGTGAGGCACAGTCTCAACAAGTAAAGAGAAGGTCAGGGATGTAGCTCAGTGGTAGAGTGCTTGCCTAGTATATGCAAAGACCGAGGTTCAATTCCCAGCACGGGAGGAAAATTATAAGGAGGAAGGGGGTGGTGGCCAAGGGATTAAGAACAGCCACACTGATGCCCCTCATATAAAACATAAGAGTTGAAGTTAAGCGTGGATGATCCCAGACAAACTGCATGTGCCTGAGCCAGAGCAGTGTGCCTGGCCACTAAAGAACACCGAAGGCCTGCATAGAGAAGCTAATATTCTGTAAGAAGGACCCTGTGTAGATAAATATTCGAGTGTACCTTCTCTTCATGTCCAAGCATAGCAGATGGGGTCACACAAAGATGGAGAAGTTGAGGGTGCATGGCACACCCAATACTGCATACAGGTCGGCTTCAGACCAGGAAATGCCTTCAGGGAGAGGATAAGCCCAGTCAAGCCAGACCAGGAGAAAGAAGGTTAGCAGGAAGGGGACGAATGCGAAGGAAGCTGGGACCAGTGTGAAAACAGGGGCCAGCAAACATTCAGTCTACCACAAGATGATCTGTCTGATGGTCTGGACCTATGTGACTTTTATAATTAAAACATAAGCCTCACTAAGAGAAAATGGAAAAACAAACAATCCTTAAATGAGCCCCAAAGTATCCTCTGGCTCCTAAATATGCTTTAAGCATACCTAATCCAGTCTCTAAGTGTGCCAGTTCTGACATCACCCAAGAAGTCAGAGAAAAGGTGTGTTTTCCCTAAGAACCAAGGCCCATTTCAACCCATCAATTTCCAAAGCACCAGGTTCATAATTGCTCTTCTCAAAAACTCTAAGTAAGGAGTACATCTTCAGCTCTTTACAGGCATGGGCAAGAACATGTACGCCTATTGCTTGCTAAAGACCAAACACAGCTTATAATGTCGGGCATTTAAGTAACAGGTCTGCAGAAGTGTCTAGAACCCACAGGTCTCAAGGATGCCGTGGCCAAGGCTGTGAGAGAAGGAGACTCAGCCAACTCTCATTCCACATAGGCCAAGCAAGACAAACTATTTGCTGAGGTATTTTTATTTTCAGGAAAAGAATTTATTCATACAGGTAAGGTACGAACAGAAGTGTCTAATGTTTTTCTTCTAGCAGATAGTGACAGACCTTCTTCACAATGACCCCGCATTCAGCCTGAAAGTGGATCAACACAGCGAGGATCCCCTTCAGGTTCACCTGCCACAGAGCAGATGCAGTACAGACAGACCAGCAACCAACAAGAAAACCATCATGGCTACTGACAGACTTGATAAATGGCATTCCATCACAGCCAGAGCACACTAATTGGGCCACCAGTCCAGTATGATGTATCCTTCACAGGATGGTTATGTTTAGCACAGACATGAAATGTTCTACCTACAAGCCAAAGGCCAGAGATGACCAGCAAAGCACATGGGGGTCCCATGATCTCCTTGCTATTGACAGACAGATGAATTTTATTCCAAAATGGGCTAGGCAGTGGTGGTGCACGCCTTTAATCCCATCACTTGGGAGGCAGAGACAGGCAGATTTCTGAGTTCGAGGCCAGCCTGGTCTACAGAGTGAGTTCCAGGACAGCCAGGGCTATACAGAGAAACCCTGTCTCAAAAAAACAAAAACAAAAAAACCAAAATGGACTAGCCTCAATCATCCACCCTGATTTCCATGAGGTTTTAGAATTAAAGCTGCTGCTAAAATAAGTGCCACCTCTAGGCCTGCGGTCCTGCATTCTACAGGAAAGCGGGCTGAAAAGGTCACAGGGAGCAATCCAGCAAGAACAGCTCCTCCACAGCCTCTGCTTCAGTTCCTGCTTCCAGGTTTCTGCCTTGAGTTCCTGTCTCAACTTCCCTCAGTGATATATTGTGAGCTGAGAGTTATAGATGAAATAAACCCTTTCTTCCCAACTGCTTTTTTGGTCACCTGCTTCAGTATATTTAAAACTACAATAGTTTTCCCTTAAAGAAACTATTAAGGGAAGATGGCTTTCCTGTTGGGCTGAAAGATGGCTCATTAGTTAAGAGTGTTTTCTGCACAATTGTGAGGACCCAAGTTAGGATCTCAGCACCTGTGTAAGAAGCAGGCAGTAGTCACTAGTGCACCTGTAACCCCAGTGCTGTTGGGGGTATCGACAGGAAAATCACTAAGACCAGTTGGCTATCAGTCTAGCTATAAATTCAAATTCAAGGTTCAGGGAGATATTCTATCTCAAAAGAATAAGGTGAAGAACAGAAGAAGAGGAATGTTTACGCCCTCTTCTGGCCTCTGCACACATACACATATACATATACAATATATAAACACATAGAATTAAAAAAAAATAAAACCCAGATATCAATACAGATGGTGTCAGAATAACATCAGCACCAGTAAAAGTTACTAATATATATTATTTTATATATACAACAGACACAAAGGAATACAACATGCAGAGCAACTGAGAAGTTCCAAGCACTATTCAGAAATGGCTAGGGATAGGCACACTCATCACAAGCTAACTGACAGGAAGCACTAGCAGCTCTTAACTGGCAATGGCAGCTCTGCATGTACCACCACATGTTACTCCATGCTCTGGCAAAGATGATCCATACTGTATCTTACCATCAATCCTGTCCCTCTTCCTCAGTCAGCAGACAAGCACCTAGCACATGGCTGCTATATTAAATCACCATTTGATCCTGGTTTCAAAGCAGCTAAGAATGTTTATTATCATCTGGATTATGCCTGAATAAATTTAAAGGTTTGGTATGTGAAAAGCCTAGTCCTCATACAGATGTTGGGAGGTAGAGGGACGCCTAAAAGGTAGTTTTAGTGGAAGGTCAAAGAGGTTGAAGGTGCTTCCCTCAGAAGGAATTGCATGATTCTCATGAAGTCTGAGATCAGTTCTGTAACACTGAGTTGTTTTCAATGAGCCTGGCTCCTCCCAAACCTAGCCTCCTGTTTCACTGTGTAACCTCCCAATCACCTGGCATCACCTGCCATGCTATCACTAGCATGGTGTCTTCTCCACAGATGACCAGCCAACCAACCTCGGACTTTCAACCTCCTGAGTTAAGGTAAATAAGCCTTTTCTCTTAAGTATCTAGCCTCAGACATTTCATTGTTATAATGGAAAACAGACTAAGACAATCCCCACCAGGTCATCCCTAAGGTTGACATCAACATTTCTAAAGACATTATGTGGAGCAGGAGTCAACTCAACTGCTAATTCAGGTCTGTGGGAGATGACGTCCAGCTTCCTAGACTGGCACAACCTTCACTTTTATACATAAGAAAGAAAGCCACGGGAAATGATCCTCACTAACTAACTGCTCCTAAGGCAGGTAAGACATCTCAGCCTGGAAGGCAGACCACAGCATTCACAATGACTTTATTGCCATTTCCTTCCACTTCCACAAACCATTACTTATTGCTTCAAAGAAACCTCACCTGCCATTTTGGAGGAGCTGGTTCTAAGCACACCCAGGACACAGCCCGTTTTGCTTAGCCAGCAGTTTAGGCAGAGAGGAAGGGGGGACTCAGGAGGATGTGGAAAACATGCTTCTGTAACTCTCTAACTTGCCTACAAGTTCCAACAAGGAAATTTCCACCATCATGTCTAAAACTACAGCCCTGCCACCAACAGCGGAACCTTCCACCAAAGCCACTGATGATCAGGCGCACACCACTGCCTTCTCTGTCCATCAGGGCTGCCACCAGACAGTGTATCTGGCAAGATGAGTTGTTTCTCAGTTCTGAGACTGAAAGCACAAGACACGTTCATGTCTGGTGGCCACATCGTAGCTCACAATCCAGCACCTTCTCTCTGTGAATCCATTCACTGGGACTCCACACTTAAGCTTTAAATAACTCCCAAAGGCTCCCCTCCTAACACAATCACCCTGCAACTAGATTCCCAACATCTGGACTGCAGAGGGACAAACTCTCAGCCACACAGTGATCACACACTGCCTGGAAACTGTTTTTCTCCATGGTCAATGGCTTCCAGGCACAGAAACTATGGAAATCACATTATTCAACATCCATTTCAACATCACAGAGGCCATGAAGAATGAGGATAAACTTAAATACAAACTCCAAAGTAAAACAGCATGTATGAAACTGTCAAAATAAAACCCACCATTCTGAGCTGGGAGTGGTGGCACAAGACGTTATTCTCAACACTAAGGAGGCAGAAGCAGATAGATTTCTGAGTTTGAGGCCATCCTGGTCTACAGAGCAAGTTCCAGGACAGCCAGGACTATACAGAGAAGCCCTGTCTCAAAAGACAAAACAAACAAAACAAAAAATCAAAAACCCACCATTCTGTATAGTGAACAATTCTGTATAGTTAATAAGTACTAATTAAAAGAAAAGGAAAGGCATATTTCCTTTGGGTCTGTACAAAAGTTATGAGGAAATGAGCATATGAAAAATATCTAAATATTTATAACTGAAGTAAATGTAGCATCTAAAAGGCAAAGACCTTAGTCCTGAGATTTTCACTTTGAAGGTTATTCAAACAGTCTATAATAATTACTATTCTACATTTATCTTGCAACCCGAAACTTAAAGTGTGCTTTTTTTACTAATACATACAAAATATGCTTAGTTAAAATAACACCATATAAAAGGCAAAAGGGAAACTAAACAAACGAGAGAAGGGTAATTTAATTTATGAGCAGAAATGAAATAAACAGTTGAAGAAACACAAGCCACTGAGGCCCAATGAGTCTGCTCATGGTAGGGCAAATGGATATGTAGAAACGCCACGGTAAGTGGGGATGGGCCACCTGCTATTTCACAAATCCTGGAGAACACTCATGCTTTTCTTCCCAGGTCAGTTCCACCTTTTGTACAGTCAAAGAAATGAATGCCACAATCAGAATAAAGGAACCCACAAAGCGAAATCTCTACTAAGGAATTACCATGTGTGTGAATGTGCACTTTAAACTAACCAGTCCGATGCAATGGCTGCATTATATGCAGCACAATTATACATCTGTTCCCCTCCCCACCTGCACCACGTTCAAGCAACTTTCCTTTCCCATGTGCCTAGCAAAAGGTCAGGCATGGTGCATAGAATGTAAACCCCTTCTTCAAGGGCCCAATCTGGCCTGCTAAGTGAAGACTACAATATGCTGGTAAAAGGGTGAAGGTGTAATATTCTGGCAGTTAAAACCTCTACAAAAAAATTAACATGAAGCAGCCTTTTGCTATGATTCGGATATGGTTTAAATATGTTCCCCAAGGGCTCCTGTGTTCAGACTAAATCTCTTCACTGTGAGGTACTGATGAGAGGGGAGGAGAAGATGGTACAGAATAGGACATCCTTAATTTGACCTTAGTGTTTAGAGGTTAGAATCACTGGGAGATGATTAGTTAGAACAATGACTCATCTGGCTGCAGCCCCTATGACTGAACCTTGATTACTTTCTAAACTCATTAAGAAAGACCAGAGGATACACACACACACACACACACACACACACACACACACGCAATGCTGTGACTCACACCCAAGACCACCCTGAAACTCGTTCAACAAGGAGCCATAGCCCCTTGACCTCTAGAAACCTTGAGCCAGGATGAACTTTCCTTAATTGTTCTGTTATTAGCAACAGGAAACAGATCAAGACATCCTTAAATTAATACAGTACCCTGAGTTTGGATCCTTTTTTTTTTTTTCCAGAAGTGATTCTTAGTACAAATTAGTCTTATTACTCAAAGCTGATATTTGAAGGCAAATTAAATTTTAAGTTTAAAAGGATATGGTCTCAGACTAAATTCTTGAAGCTCTTATCTTAGGCTTTTTACATTTTTTCCAAAACCATAAGCTGATGCACATACTCTTCAAGTACCAGCCTAGGGAGACACACAGAGGCACCAGGTAAGAATGACCATGACTGACAGTCACTGCATCTTCGATCACCTGTGACAAGGGTATCATTTGTTTTGTTGGTAAATCCCACTTGAGTCTGCCTAGTGGGTCTCTTACTGGCCACTACTTTGGCCCTTCCCTTGGTTCCCTGACAATAATCAGGGGAGGTGTGCTCCAGAAGCAGTCAGGAGACTGCCTCAGAGTGGAAACTATTGAACCAGGGCAAAGATGCCCCTCCCCAGATGGTAGAATATCAAACAGATGAGGAAAGGTTTGGCCTCTGCTGAGTATATGCGCTTCTATGCTCTAGATGGAGGCCATATGCCACTACATACAATGGGAAAGGAACAGTGGGCCTATTAGAGGCAGCAATAGCATTACTAGGTGCCGATCATTTCACTTCAACTCTAGGACACTGAGCCATCACGGCCTGTCAAGAGCCATGTTTTCAGCTTTGACAGGTTTGTCTCCCTGTATCATTAGCATATTTTCCATAGCTCAATTACACTGACCCATACAATAATAGGCAATCTATTCACTCCGACCAGATGTTAAGCATTAGATCCACCCACACTTAAAAGAATCTGAGTGCCAGGTGTGGGCTGGTATCAGGACCTCACAGGCAACTATATGGCTGAAGCTGAGGGCCTAAAAGTTGTATTTCACAGAGTCTTGTCAGCTAGATTCTGGCTGGGGGCTCTGCCAGAGTCCCTGATGTGATCTTAGAAGACAATAGGAGAGACAAAGCCCTGCTTCCCTTCCCCATCTCCACTCATGGCCAAGAACAGCGGGTTCCTGTGGAGGGGAATACAAGCAGCAGCTGCACCCAGTGAGCCAAGGCTTCTAGTTGGTGACAGCAGCAATGAGACAGGCCTGAGATCAGGCTCTGGGAATCCTCTGTCCTTGTTCTGAGCTCCAACTACAGATGGCTCTCTTCCTTTTTGATCTTTGCTCCCACACACACACACACTGTTTCATAACCAGCCCCTGTACTAGACTCTGCCTGCACAAAATATCTGCAAGGCTTCTACTTACTAATGAAGGCCAGGGGAGTGAGGCAGAGGTCATCTGAGAAATGAAGCTACAAGTGATGACTCCTATTTAGTCAAAACAGAAAGAAACCCGGGGACTGTGCCATTCCTCAAAGAGTTGCTGTGGCATGACTTCAAACATCCCTAGAGCCTGAGCAGAGAAGCTGGCCCTGCTGGGGCAGCTGGCTGGAACCAGCTGGGCCAACTGGAAGAGGAAGGCAGCTGGGGAGCCTTCTCCACCACTAGCTGAGAAGAAAATTCACAAGTTTCTTTATCTAATCATGTTAAAATGTCTTCAGGTGGGCCAGGGAACAACCCAAGGCAGACAGTAGCAGCCTTCCACGGGCTGGTGGTATCTACCACACCAGAAGCAGCACTTGGAGAGCAGCCATCCTGTTCTGTCAGTCTCCATAACAAAGGCCTGCCTACATGCCAAACCTTCCACACATTGCTGTAGTTTCGTGATATCTTATAGTTGTGGAAATGGGCAAAAGGGGGAAGATGTAGGTGTCACAGTGGGACAGAAACTAGAACCTAAACCACAGAGATGCACAGGAAGTAGGAGGTGACAGATAGATGTCAACCCTACCCTGCAAAGCGAGCCCTGAGGATCACTGGAGAAAACCCAGGCCTGACACACAAGCAGCTGAGGGACAATGGGCAAAAGTGGGCAAGTAGAGCAAAAGAAACACCCAAGTACAAGCCAGTAGCTCCCTAAGCAGCTTTAGCCATCTTTATGTCTTGCACTGTTCATTCTCGGGTTCCAAGAAACCAAGAGAAAATCTGGAAACAGCAGGCCTCAAGCTCTCATTTATGCACAAGAAGACAAGCATTATTTGTACACACACACACACACACACACACGCCCAAGTGGCTCAATATAGCTGGGACAGCCCTGACCCTGAAGTGTGGTCCTCCTTGTGGTGACAGCTAAAAGGATGAAAAGAGAAGGAGGTGAGGGGACTAATTTTCAAACTGTTTAATTACTTTATAAGAAAGCCCTCTTGCTGATAGCAGAATCTGTTTAAGGTAAGCTATAAAACAATTGAAAAGAAAAAAGAAGGCACTACATGACATCAGGGAAAAATAAGAAAATCATAGGGGAAAATAACTATGTTCAAACAAAACCGATTTGCAATTAAGTCTTAAAAAATGGCATCTGGCTACAGATGGTTTCAAAAAGTTATCCTGTATATGGGTCTAGAATGTGCTTAGATAACCTAACACAGAATGAACAGAAACAGGAAAAGGAACAGGGATAAGGGATAAAGGTGGCCACAACTCTGCCCTGCTTCTGCCGGACTCAAACACAGAACAATTTAACATTTCCAGATATTATGAAAAAAGGAAAAATGCAATATAGTCAAATTCTCATCGAGGAAGCAGCCACATGCCACACCCATATGAATAAACACTAGACGAATATGCAAACCCATCCCTCAAAATCTGTTACAACCATTTTTCAGAAAACCAAGTTAGTACCAGATGACACGGTACTCATTTCTAAACGAGCCCACGTGGTAATGATTTTAGAAAGCATTGTTTTTACCAACGGCACTCCATGTAAAACTTTTTGGACACTTCTTTCATTATATGTACAGTTAAGAAGGGTGGCTTTAGAGATGAGCACACACAGATATTCTTTCATGTGGAGTGTGTAGATTCAGGATACACTCTTGCACCAGAACACAATACGAGAATGTCAAAGTCCCTTATAATAAAATGGTACAGTATTTGTAACTAATGCTATGTAGACAGCATATGAGAATATATTCTTTAAGGAATTATGACAAGAAAAAAGTCTCAAGTACACATGAAAGCAATTGTGTTAGATCTAACTACATTGTCCAGGCCACAACATTTTCACCTGAGGCTGCCTGAATCTGGATTCCAGAAACATGGTCCATACTAGAGGCTACTTTTCAGAGGAGAAGGAAAGACTTCTTGCTTGAGGAACCACATATGGCAGGTACCAGTGATTAGTTTAATTTCCTGTTGCTATAAGAAATACTCTGACAAAAACTTCTTAAGGGAGAAAGGTCTTATTTGGCTCAGAATTCCTCATTACCATCCATCACTGAAAAAAGTCAGGGAGGCAAGAACCTGAAGCAGCTAGTCACATCGCATCCACAGTCCAAGGCAGAAAGCAATGAGTCCACAGGCGCATGCTGGTGAGGCTCTCCTTTTATTTGGTCCAAAGCCCAGCCCATGAAATGGTACCACCCACATTCAGGGTGGGTCTTCTTCCTACCTCAATTAACTCAATTAAGAAAATCCCGCACAGCAGGCCCACGAGTCACAAGAATCTAGACATTTCCTCATTGAGACTGCTCAGGTGATTCAGACTGTGTCAGCCACCAAACCACAGCAGCACTTCTGTTCAAACTGGTTACCAGCGGCTCCAGGTACAGTGCAGGGTAACACAGAGGTGAGACAGAGTAAACACTCCTGGGTGAAGCAATGGCCTGAGGAAAACAGAAACTCCTCACTTAGGTGAGAAGGCAGATGTGCTTAGAGCATTTCTTGGTGAAGAAATGAGATGGATTGAAAGTGTGTTAAGAAGAAAGCCCTTGTAATAACTGAAAGGAAGGGGAAGTACCACACACGGGCCATGGAAAAGCAGAGACAGCCAGGAAAATGTCAGAAGGTGGGATTAGGAGGCAGGAAGACTCAGGCTCGTGGGCAATGTTTCTGTCAGTCCTTTGTATTTCCTCTCTACTGACTATTGTATGCTAAGCCAATAATAACATGCAAGCCCTGATTCAGTACTGTCCACAGCACTGGCCAGTCCCAGTGTTGGGTGAGAGGGAACACACACAGGAGACATTAGGTCACTCTTGGAAAAGTTGGTGTGAGATCTGGTCCCTAGCTAAAGATGAAGTCTAAATAGGGTTACAATGAAATACAGAACAATGCTATGTCCAAGGAGAAACACAACAAGGTTTCCTTTATCTCAGATTTCTACTTATTAAACATGGGCGATGGCAGGATCCTGCATTATGCATGCAAGAGTTGGGTGTGTTCTCCTTTGGGACCAAGTTTGCAAGCTCACTTTGGAGCTGAGTCTTGAGGAGGTCAAAGTCAACAGTTCAAGTAAGGCTTTGGTTTCCAAACGAGGGGTTAAAGAGAGCAAGCATCCCCAAGAGATTCTAAGAGGCTACTGGGAAGATACCAGAATGAATCAATCACTAAGCCTCTCCAAGCCACCACATTGCCATCCTTAGCAGCATCTGCCTGCATGCCTCTCCTCTGCCTCCAATAGAGTAAACAAAAAGGGGGATGTTAAAGCCAAAGTTCCCCCAAACTAGGAGGTGAGGGAGTTCCCAGACATCTCACAGAGGAGAGGGGAACTGACAGGTAGTCCTGAGAGTGCCCATGGACAGGGGAAGTCGAAGCCCCAGGAGCTTCTGGGAACAGCTATAGGGAATATATAAATTTGAATGACAGGTGGGCCTGAGAGAAGAAAGACAGCCTTGAGACCAAGACTTTGACTTTGGGCAGAAGAAAATGGCTACATATCATGATTTTTCTAGAAAGGTTTATGAACTCTAAGAAAGCCTCAATTGCCTCCTTTTGAGAAATATTAGCTTTAAAAAACCTTCTTTTAGTCATAACAAAATACTGGTTTCTACCTAAGGGGTAAAATAAGAGTGAAAGAACTCTTGAAGAATCCGTCCAAACCAGGTTCACATTTCTTACTAGAAAGAATCGCAGTTGTAAAAGGACAGAATTACAGTGTTAACAACAAATATTGCCAGGCAGTGGTGGCGCACGCCTTTAATCCCAGCACTTGGGAGGCAGAGGCAGGCGGATTTCTGAGTTCGAGGCCAGCCTGGTCTACAGAGTGAGTTCCAGGACAGCCAGGGCTATACAAATAAACCCTGTTTCGAAAACAAACAAACAAAAGACAACAAATATAACAACAGAATCATGGTGTTTGCAACAAATCTGACAACAACAGGTCAAGACGCAAGTCAGATGCCAGGCTAGTGCACAAAGCCCAGGCTGCTACTTAGAATGACTTCCTTCCATAGCTGAACTACTTTAAAAGGCCAAAAATCATCCCCAAAATATTTTTCTCAACCTGCTAAATATCTCGGTATTTAAAATAATGAAAACTAATTCAGGAGACAGGGAAAAATGGCTTGGTGGTTAAAAAACTTGCTGAGCAAAAGGAAGATGCTGACTTAGGTCCTAACACCCAGGTAAAACAGGTCAGGCATGATGGAGCATGCCTGAATCCCAGTGTAGGAGAGAGCACAGCATGAATGGGAAGATCCTGGGGGTTTGATGGTCAGCTGGTCTAGCCAATCGATGAGACCCTGTGGAGAGCAAAATGGGAAGACATCTGACATGGAATTTGGCCTCCACTGGGCATACATAGGCATGTACACCCACCCACCCAGACAGACAGACACACACATAAAGGAACACAACGCACACACAAATAACAACTCAATTTACTTTTGCTGTCTATATCTCAGGCACTATTGCCTGCTGTGATACTGCAGGCAGTCTAATTCTGGGTCATGTCAGGACTGTTTCACAGATCCTTGGCCTTTCTAAAGCAGATCTACCAACCTTCTGCTTCTAAAGCAGAGTTTCCAGCCTCCTGCTTCCACTGACACTATTTTAAATACCATCATTACACAAACACACATATAGTGTAAGTTTCGTGCCTCTTAATTACAGAAAAACAATCATGCTACGTATTTTACCCACTAGAAAAGTAGAAGCCAGGTGCAAATACCACCCTTTATAAGGATCTCCACATTAAAAGGAGGTCCCAAGTGGGCTTCCTCCCAAAGCCTTAAGACACTCAGAGGCCATTTCAGCCATCCTGTTCAGCTTTAAAGAATCTGTTCAAAGCCATGTTCAGAATATGAAATGCTTACACCTCTCACATATCCCTTTGGCAGCTGTGTTCCACTTAGTTCCACAGAGGTTCTTCACCAGTCTCTTCTATTCGGACACTATTCCTGAGAAAATGCTTAAATAGGCTCCGCCCAAGGCACTGTTCTGCTTGTCTTGTTCTGGGTTTGTTCTGTGGCACTACTGCTGGACCCTGGGGCCTCACTCAAGGTAAACAAACGTTCTACCCAGTCTTGTCCACATTCTAACTATCTACCTACAGAACTTCTCTCCTAGAGAAAGTAACTGAAACATCCAGAAACAATCTACACAATATGGGTGGACTAAAGAAGGCAAGAGCTGAGCCAGAGCTCAGGCTCCAGAGTCCTGAATGCAACTTCAGATAAAAACCTAAACATTAAACATTAAAACTCCAAGTGAGTGTAGCTCAGCGATCGAGCCTTCTCATCCATACCCATGGCCCCAGCTTCTATTCCCAGTATGAAGGGGAAAAACACGCAGAAGCATCACTCAAGGCAAAGAGAGGCTAAAGACAACACGAAGGACTTAAAACCCTCTGCTACACCAACGTCCCAGCAGCACCTCAGGTCACACATCCTATCCACCAAACCTGGCTAGATGAGGCCAAGCAGTCTCAGATCCAGGGCACTAAGGTTATGAGACAATGTCCACAAGGACAGCAGGCAGGATGGGGAGTTTTAGCTACATAACCTATTTCTCAGAAAACCCACAGGGAAACTTATCTGCCACAGCTCGGTTATTCTTCAGCAAGTTATTGTGAGCACAGTCACAATGCTGCATTTAAAGATCCCTAGTAATGTTACTATATTTTCCTGCATTTGCTTCCTGAGAACCAAGATGTGGGGGAGTTACCAGTGCAGTGAGATTCACAGTAACTCAGACAAGGGCAAGGGGGAATGGAAAAATAAGAAAGCCTCAGCTGCTCACAGGAAAGGGTTTTAAATAGGTCTTGCCGGCTGGGGAAGGGGTGGGGTGGGTGGGCCTTGAGTTAGTGCTGCCCTGTCATGGAAATAATACAAAAAAGTGTCTCTGGGCAGTGTTCTGGCTCCCAGAAAATCTCAGAATGTCCAGAGTGATAGCTGATCCTGAGCCACACACACAACCGGCCACAACTGAGCCTGTGCCTATGAAAGGACGTAATATGGGGTCCCTAAACAGAGAGGGGACTTTCAACTTTGCCTCCTCTGCTTTCTGAGAGGGAAGATGGACAGTAACTGGGAGTTAACTTTAAAAAAAAAAGATTTATTTTATGTATATGAGTACACTGTCATTGTCTTCAGACACACCAGAAGAAAGCATCAGATCTCATTATAGATGGTTGTGAGCCACCATGTGGTTGCTGGGAATTGAACTCAGGACCTCTGGAAGAGCAAGCAGTCAGTGCTCTTAACCACTGAGCCATCTCTCCAGCCCCAGGTCTTAACTCTTAAATACTGGATTGGAGACTCCCTGGTTAATGAGCCTGTTGGGGTAATTTTCTGAAGGAAAGGTCATGAAAACTCTGCAGCCCCTCAATGTTTCAGCCATGCCCTATGCATCCTTGCCCCCTACCATTCCTGAATTGCACATTCCTAATAAACAAGCAGGAACTGACTTCTGTAAAATGTGGTGCAGCAGGTGGACCCAGTGCCTTTCCTGAGTTCTAGCAGTAGTCACATGGCATTCATGAACTGGAAGGGGAAGTCATGGGAACTTATAACTGATCAGTCAGAAATACAGACAGTTCTTTTGCAGCTGGTATCTGAAGGGGGGTGGGGGGGGGCTTATTGAGCCAAGTGCTCATAACTCAGGAGGAATGTACCAGTCCTGCAGTCTGCATCAGAATGACTATTAGATGACAGCCAGCTGGTATCAAAGGATGAGGCTGCCTATTATGGAGCTTCCTCAGGATGTGGCTATTCCAGCTGTGACGTGCTACAGAGACACATAACAGGGGGAACTCTGCAGTCTTCAAGAAAGGTTGGAATGTAGTAATTTGTCACACTGACTATATGTTGGCAATGACATGGGTTCTACTGGGCTAATCCACACACCACTAAAATCTGCCTGCTTCCTTTCAAATGTGTTTACAGTGGTCACAGAAGCTACGTCGTAGTGTTCACACACACAACTTGCCCTCTATTTCTACTGGATAATACTTTGAAATTTACCTCAAAATTTCCATGAAGAAACAAGCAAGTCTACAAATTAAGACATGGGATATAAGACAGGGGGTGTTGCTAACATTTAGGAAGTATTTGTTATCTGCCAAGAACCAAGCAGTGTTTCAGAAACCCTCTGCTGAAGGCTGCCTCCTCCTCCTGCCCCAGAAAGGAGCGCAGAGCTATGGTGCCAGGAAAGGGACAGGCAAGGCTCCAATGCAGCAGCTTCCCACTTCAGTCCTATACTTCCTGAGCACAGGGTAAACAGGCTTCTTCAAGAAAGGGCCTAATAAACACAGTATCTTGGCCTTTGTGGGTCATAAGCTCACAATTACTCAATTTGACTATGCTACTAAGAAAGCAGCCACAAATAGCATGCAACTGAACAATCCTAGCTATCTTCTTTGTTCTTTTTTGATCTTGTGTACTTCTTTCTTTGAGACAGGGACTCATAGCCAGGCTGGCCTTGAACCCCTGATCTTCCTGCCTCCATCTTCCAAGTGTTAGGATTATGTACCACCATTCCTGGACAGGGTGTGTTCTAATAAAGCTGATCACACAAAAGGTATGGAGACAGATTCAGTCCATGGGCTATTTGCCAAGCACTGTTCTACACACTAAGAAAGAGACATTCCTAAGTGTGTC
Organism: Rhynchomys soricoides; assembly: GCA_019843965.1. NCBI lineage: Eukaryota > Metazoa > Chordata > Mammalia > Rodentia > Muridae > Rhynchomys > Rhynchomys soricoides. The sequence goes on along the minus strand of JADRCH010000031.1, from coordinate 20,110,469 downwards.
TTATCAGGGCACCAAGCTAGAACATCTACAAAATTACCTTCCACAAAACAGCAGTTAAGCTATTGTGGAAACAAGGCTAAATGAAAAGAATAAAATTCTATCATGTTGACTCACCGTCAACTTCCAAACTTTTATTGTCCACCACGAGCAGACTGCACTGGCACTTGCACTACAAGTAACAACTGAATGACAAATTACATTAATGCATTTCTTTTTACTTTTTAAACGGGGTCACTAGTAAAGTTAGACCTCTAATTTACCTGTGTAGCTCGCATGCTATTGCCTACAGTGGCTCAACAATATGACATCACTAAAGTAAAGGGGATCGAGTGAAAGGAACAGACAGGACTCCACAACCAACCACTCTAGGCTTCCTCTTTCTAGAGAGAGGAAGGTAAGTATGACTGTTCAGCATTCTGAGTGTGGACTTCACCTCCACAGAACCCCTGCAATGGCAAAGCACTGAGAGGGAATAAAACCCCTAAAGGCCCTCTAAAACAGAAACAAGATTGTGGTTGGAACTATACTCAGCACCGGAAGAAGCAGTCCCTGGTTCCATCTGCTACTGTGCAACATTGCTCCACACAGGGACCTATGTGCAACCCAGAAGGAAGGAGTTACACTCAAGGACATCAGGGTTCTCTCTGACACCAACTCCAGAGTCTATCCAACATTATACATCAAAAAGCAAACAACCCTGAAAATGAAGGCACTATTCTATCATTATACTAACCTGAAGATATTAAAACTATTAATAAACCTAACAGATCTCACCACAGAAGGAAACAGAATAGAGGGTGGGAGCAGAGTCAGGATGTGTGGCTGGAACCGCACTGGTCTGCAGAACCCCATCCCTGGCTTCCTAGTTCAGGCCACACTGTACATGGACTTTGGGAAGGGAAAACAGCCGTCTGGGAGCAGGGTACCTAAGGCAGGTTAACAGAGTGTACCAAGTTCTCCTATACCTTCCAGGGCCTCCAGGAGCACACCCTCAGCACACAGGTTCCCTCACGCTGCTAGTGCTACGGCATTTCACACCCACTGGTTCTCACTGGCTCTCACCCTTCCCTTCACCCTTCCATTTCTAAAAGGTACCCCGTAAAGTAATATTCTGTACTCTTGAAAAATTAGGGGAAATACCATAAAAACCTCATGAAGAATGAGTTAGAATAGTACTTTTGAGGAGTCATGCTTGGTAGCAAATGCTGACCAAGAAGTAATAAAAACAGGCAATTCTGGTGCACTGTATTAGTCACCTGACACTGTATAATAAACAGTACACATGTAGTAGCTGAAAATACACAGCCTGTTTCTAACCTCTGCTACACCCGATACACATGCCTACAAAGACCCAGTCAAAACACACCTTCTTCTAAAACTTACAGTCTAAATAGTACCTCTGGTAGGATATCTGACAGAAAATACAATCATGTGCCACATAATGAAATTTCAGTCAGTGACAATTCACATAAGTTATGGCAGGTCTTAAAAGACAATGGAACAGAACGCTTCCTACAGGCTGGTAATATCACAGCCACCCTGGCAATGATGCTGATGGAACACACCTACTGTGCCACCAGTCACGTGTAAGTGCATGTGCAATTGTATGCAGACCTTACCTTTGATGATAAGTAAATAACTGCTCATAGCACAGATATTGTGTATGTGTGTGTGTGTGTGTGTGTATGTATAAATATATATAAAATAACTACTCTGCTTTCTTAAATATTTGGAGCTTACTGTGTCTCCTGTTCTCTTGTGCTTAATTTAATCTTGTATTGCTGTCATAATGACTACAAACGTGGCGCGCGCGTGCGCACACACACACACACACACACACACACACACGCACACGCACACACGCCCACACCTTCCAGGTGTGTAACATGGCTTCTGCTATTCCAGTACTATTTAAGTTTGTGACATGAATCACATGACAGATTTCTCAAACACACTCCCCGCCATCAGGTGACGTTTGTGTGTAGCAAATGGGTTACTAAACAAAGGAACACCCACGCCTCTCTTTCATCTGTCCACTGACTAAAAGCCTAATAATCCAACTCTACCATTAACTCTGGGCCCCAAATATGGCTCCAATGAACAACCTACCAACGAGAGTAACAGTCACTCTTAAAAGAAAAGGACAGGCCAAGGTTAAGAGTGATTCATCTGTTGTCAGGAAATCCCTTCAAAGAATGGGCCATATGCCCCACAGTAAACACCCAGTAAGTCTGGCCATGAGGACCAACAAGGGGCAAGGCTAAGTCAGTAAGTCTGAGTACTACCTCTGAAATTCAAGGACTGCTTAAGAGGAAACCAATTCTAAAAGTACAGAGTCACACAGTGGACAAATCATAGCCGGCTGAAAACAGCAGCAGTGTTGTTATTAATCATTCTGAGACAAGATCGTTCTCCAGGGCAGATGAACTCCAATGCTGTTCTTGAGGGGCCATTTACACTCTGACATCCAAGGCAGCACAGCCTGAGTAATACTTATATCTAGGCTACTGAAAACTGGTATGACTCTTATGGCACATCACAGCAAAATGAATCATGAGCCATAAGACAACCATACCATGAAACTCTGCAATCTCCTCTCAAAATTTATGCCAAGAAAGGGATTCTGCTGCAGACAAATATATGGAGACATCAGGTCTACTGCAGTGAAACCTTAAATGTCCAACTCCATAGACAGCTTACATAGATATAGGCCTTTATCTTGAACTAACAGGAGCAAATACTACAGATATCAGCAGTGAGATGGAGAGATGTATGTATTGAGATGGTTATACAGTTATATACAGTGGTCACAAATACAAAGCCTACAAACATGAGGCTGAGAGCAGTAAGTCTACAAGATGGGGATTCTTCTTCACAACTGTCTTGAGTTTGTTCTGCTCATTTTGGCAACACATGCATTTAAAAAATTAGAATAAAGAGATACACTCAATAAAGAAGAATAAAGTTAGTATGTCATCCTTACTATTCAAAGAAATCCATACCACAGAAAGCAAATAAATTAAAAGGGCCAGAAATCTGTGTCTCAGAAATCAAGGTCTTGGGCTGGGGGTGTGGTAGAGCTCCTGCCTAGCATGCCTGGGGCCCTCATAAATAAATCTATAAATAAGTAAGAAGGAAAGGAGGGAAAGAAAAGGGATGACTCTGGGTCTCAAGAAAATATGTGGAGCTCTGCTTGCACCTACAGATCTTTTTGCCTCGAAAAGCTGCCAACTTCTCTTTAAATAACCAGAGCTAATTTCTTTCCCAGACAGACAGATTCTGAGGCAGCTTCACTGTGCTTTGTGCTTGAACCCTGAAGCAGCAGTCCTGGGAGGGTAGCCACAGGTAAACACATAGAACTCACAGCCACAGGTAAGGGAGCATGTCCACTCAAACTGCATGGTTAAAATAATTAAGGATGTCTACCACACACCATCCAGTAACTGGAGAATGCACATGCAACACACCTAGGAATCGTGACTGTGGCCAATGCCAAGCCAAGCATCATGGTGGAGGCGTGCAAACAGAACACACCCACAGGAAAATGCTCCAGAGTAAAGCTGCCAAGACTAGCACTTGGATAAATTGCTTAGCTTCTTCAAACCGGCCACTTCATCTGTTAAACAAGGATTTGTAGGGTTATAGAGAGAATCAAATTAGACAACAGGTATGAAATGTTCAGCCCTGTTAAGTACTCAATAAATATCAGCGTCTACTGCCGTAGCAGTGCTGCTTGAGAATGCACCTTTGAGGCATCACTAAAGGGAGTTTCTCACCTCTGGTATTTACAGTGCTGTACCAACGGAAGCCCAATGCAAGCAATGTGTGTGCCAATTCTTATCACTGAATCTTCACAGCATTTTTCTTTAAACACAGGTCAAAAGCTCCAAGGGCTGCTTTGCCACCGAACACCAGAGAGCCAAAAAGCCTTAATGCATGAGCACTTTTAAAGATGCTAACATTTTCCTGTTCCTAGACCTCATCACAAGTCTGTAAAGCCCCAACCCAACTGCCAGAACATAATAAAATAACTATTTAAACAAAACAAATTTACATTAGTGTTTTTAGTTTTTAGCCAAAAAAAGAAAAAAAAAAAACCAGTATATACTTTCCTACTATGGAATTTAATAATTAATTCTCTATTTATAAGAACAATAATGAGGGCTCTCTATAACTTAAATTATTTTTAGATTCCCCCCCCTTGGAGAACATATGTTATCTACCTGAAGATAACACATTGCAAGGCTGGAAAGAGGTCTGTAAGGTAACAATACTGAGTTACTTTCCTGCAAGGCCTAGGTAGACTGCCTCTGGCCAGTGCAAAGGACATCATCAGAAGGCAGGATCATGTCTGTCCCACCCAGGTCTTGTCCTTCTATACCATGTGCCCTTTCTCTAGGGGCAAAATACTGAGGCCTGGAGACTTTGTTTCTCAAGAGTCTCCTGGGTTTTAAATGGTTAAATACTGTAAGTTATTAACTCGGTATTCCAAACTAATTTTGGGATATGGTGAGGGGTCCCCTCAGGGCTTCTGTATTCATACAATGAACAGCAAGATATAGTGGCAGGTCTAACAGGAAATCAAAGGAAAGCAGAAAGGGATCTGCCTTCAGCATACAGCTGAAGGATCACAGGGAAATTCCTGTTATTTCTCTGATAATTGCAAAGGCTGTGGACTGTGCCACTACAGTCACACTTAAAGGAAATACTATATATGAACTAAAAGCTGGTCGGAATAAAAATGCCTGGTTTTGTTTTTGTTTTTCATCACAAGTCCATGAACTTCTGTCAAGTTATCAGCAGAGGGGGGTGGATAGGCTAAGTCTTCTCTAAGAAATAATTCTGAACTCTATATAGCAGCAGCTCCGACTCCCATTATCAGATTTAACAAACCTTTAGATCAGGGCTGAAGCAGAGACAAGTCCCTTTTCAGAGACGAGACTTTCTGAGCTGCAGTGGCTCTAAGTAGGAGAGGTAGAGGAGAGGAGATTCCTAAGTATAGGCAAAGTTGCCCAGTGTGCCCCAGAGCCGATACCCTCAGGCCAGGCCTCCCTCAGTCTCAATGAAGGAGAATTAGCAGAAACCCCTGGCTCAGTCCCACTCTCACAGTCATCTGATGCTTGTGACAGGCTTGATGATCCAGCCTTGTGACAGGAAAGGCCCAAGGCAGTCAGTTCCACATGCCAGCCCTGAATGTTCCTCAGCCTCATAAATATCATGGAGTCAAGTGATATCCACACAACGCCACTGAAATTCATACCTGTAATCTCTAACTAGTACTGTTTCTTTAAGAAAAACACCAGACAGAACTAGGTATGATAGCCCATGCTTTAATCCCAGCACTTGGGAGGCAGAGGCAGGCAGACTTCTGTGAGTTCAAGCCTTATCTACATAACTAGCCTGGGTTGCATAGAAAGAGCTTGTTTCAAATAATAAAAATAAATAAAATAAAAACTAAGCAAATAACACCAGAAATGTAGCTAGACGGTGGCACGTACCTGTAATTTTAATGCTTGGGAAGATCACTTGAGACCAGGAGTTTGAATCCTGTGCTAGTAAATCAGTGAGCTCCTATTTAAAACAAAGTCTGTCTCTGTCTGTCTCTCTCTGTGTGTGATATCTGCAGATCAAAATGGACATCAACTACAACAGAAGCACAGATTGAAAAGACAGCATATTCAAAAACATCATTGAATAGTCATTTTAATACATAAATACAGCATCACAAGTTACAGTCACATAAATAGATGCAATGAGGCTCTGTGACCTAGGTCATTTTGGAGAGGCAGAAGACTAAATTGTTTCCTGACCTCACACTCAAATGATATCACTACTGGGGAATAATGGGGAACAGAACTTGCAGGCCCTAACTATGACCTTGTAAACACTCGAGGATGGCCAAGCACTCTTCTCCCTCAAAAGCAAAGCAAACAAACAACAAAATAAACAGACAAAACAACAACAACCATTATTAACAAAAGCAAAGTTATGAGGAAGGTTCAGAGGCTAATCCATACCAGAGGCCCTCAACTTCCCATACAGATCAGAATCACCTGGGAAACATGTCTCAACAGATTTCTGACCAATCTGTCTCAGAAAAATGAGTCATTAAGTCCAAAGCAGGCCCAAGAACTTATTTTTCTCCATATCTGGAAACCACATTCTAGAAATATGCTAATGAACCACCCTATCACCTCCTCTACCATGCCAAGGAGCCATGTTGCCATGCCTTCTATGGTCACTGAAACTGTACTCCTGCAGGCTGAACAGCATCTCCCGTGAAGAGCTCCGAGCAGCTACTGTAGAAACAATGACTCCAGGTGGAAGAGCTGACTTTTCCCAAAGACCAGAGATGAAAAGGAAAAAGAAAACTGTACCTCAACCAGGTAGCGGAGGTTAGCATACAGTTGCAAACTATGCTGACAGTATGTAACTGTCAACTTGACACAATCTAAAACCACTTGGTTAGAGAGTCTCAGTGAGGGACTGCCTAGATAGTTTGGTCTGCAAGCAAATCTGTGGGAGATTTTCCTTAATTGGGTTGAGACTCCCACCCTGAACGAGTGCAGCACTGTTTCGTGACTGGGCCCTGATATACAGTGAAAACTATGTGCTGTGCAGAACGCACTCATGAATTGACTCTCTGCTCTCCGGGGGATGTGACTTGCTGCTTCAAGTTCCTGCCCTGACTCTACCAAAATGAAGAATTATAACTTAGAATTATGAGCTAAAATACATCTCCCACCCACCCCCCCTCCGAAGTTGGTTTTTGTCAGGGTACTTCAGCACAGCAACAAAAATGAAATAGGGCAGCACCTGTGATATGAAGAGAAAGAATGGAGCTTTCACCTCTCTGCTCGAAATCCCAATCTTATCATGAGGAAACTAAACATCCCTCAAGACCCCCAAAGTGCTTGGAACTACCAGAACCAAGCCTCAGAAGCTATGCCAGACTGTTGAAACTAAGATGACAGGATTAAAAGCAATGTGGGGTCCCGGGACAGAAAAACAAATGTTAGGAACTAATTACGTAAATCTAAACACGGCACGAACTTTTGTTAACATCGTGAATCAACACTGACCATTAAGTATGACTAGGGCCGTACGCCAATGCCAGGCAGACATCGTGAATCAACACTGACCATTAAGTATGACTAGGGCCCCACGCCAATGCCAGGCAGCGAAGTGAGGAAAAGTGGCACTGGTTATGTCTCAGTCATCTGAAAGTATTCTCAAAAGCACAGATGGGTGTGGTGGTGCACACCTGTAATTCAAGCCCACGGGGCTAGCTAGTATGAAGAGCTCCTGTTCAAGCCTGGGCCACGTAGCAAATTCACAGCTAGCTTGTGCTATATAAGGAGATCATTGGAGGGTGAGGGACATGAGAATGTAAATGATAAAATATACACGTGCATAAAATACTATGGTATTGTACCTCCGGACAGGAATACACTATACTTTGATAAAGTGGTGAATCACAATACTCAAGAAGATAGAGGGCCTGAGAGTAAGGCCCTGGCTTCAGGTACTGAGTTAAATCAACTTTTCAAATTAAAACAAAGGGAGGGAGGGAGGGAGGGAGGGGGAACATTATAGCTCAGCTTAATAAACCAGAATGAGAATTACTGAAATCCGACAGAGCATACAGTGTGTGCTTGAATACATAAAGTGATAAATAGACTATAGACGAAAACTAGTAACTTTCAATGAAACTGAACAAGGACTTAATACAAAGTCTCTCTTTCTCGAGGCCAAAAACCAGGAATCTAACATTGTTCTATCTGTAATCCATCACAAACCTATCTCCAAATTAAACTTGATTTACTCCGAAATTAACTTCAAGAGAAACATGAAGCCTATAGTCTAACATTAATTAATTATAGTATTTCACAAAAACCCGTTGACAATAACCCATGTCATCTGAAGTCAAAGGAGATGAAGGCTGCTTCAGCATGAATAATCAAGACCCTATTCTTACATTGAAAAGCAATGCTGGTTTGTTTTCCTATGCTAAATAGAACTTAAAAATAAAGGCTGACATCTGTCCACCTCTACAAAAGTTTTACAATGCCTCACAGACCACCTTTGTGATCTGGGCACTAGACTGAGAAATTGGCAGTCTGAAAGGCTACACTTACAAAAATTCAGGATCCTGATGCAAAAAGAAACATCCAAGCTAGAGTAAGAAATAGTTTTAAGTTTCAAAGGAAGTACTTTCCAAATCAGACTTAGGAGAAAACAAAACAAGTCCTTGCCATAGCTAGACAGGGCTGATCTGCAACATCCATTGCTCCACAAGAAACAGAAATTTTACTGAACAAACCTTCTCTAAATTAAAAGGTAAAGGCATGAGCTGGCTGTGGTGGCCCATGCCTTTAATGGCAGCACTCAGGCCGGTGAGTTCCAGGCCAGCCTAGTCTGCATATCAAGTTCCAGTTCAGCCAGGTCTACATAGTGAGACCCTGTCTCAAAAACCATACATAAAACCAAACAAAAATAAAATGTGAGCTAATGCTTTTATACCATTATCAACCAAAGCAGGAAATAAGTTATCTGTGTGCTACCTAAAGGCAATATTCAGCTAAAACCTGCAATAAGTAATTTTACTGATTTTTTTTTAAGTAAATAAGCAAAAGACAAGCAGGGTTTACATTATAAGAACAGAACAGGTTTAGCTAACCCCAAAACAAGGGTCTACTGTGTGCAAACATGGTCTGCCTTTCATCTGAGTCCTTGAAATAGCTACATGAGAAAATAAAGGAGCTGGGGCAGCCACCAACATCCACAACCACAGCAGGGAACAATTCCACTCAGGTGACCATTCCAGACTCCATCTCCAAGGAACTTGGGAAAGATTTATCCTTCTCCAAAGTACTGGAACTCCATTTCTGTTGGTGCTAGGGATGGTGGGAGAGACTTTCTGTGGTGTCACCTCTCAGGAAAATGTGGAGATAGTGATTAAAGGTCAGAAATGAGTGTGGACTAAAAATATCTCTAGGCTAGTTTACAGGCTCCCTGGGGGTAGGTAACTGTCTGGCTCCCACAGCCCTGGCAGACAGGTGGTACCAATAAATATTCACTAAGTGAGCATCGCTATTCAAAATACAATCCCAACAGTAATCCATCACAAAGGAGAGATCTAAAGAATAACAGGATTTGTCACTTCTACACCCACCCACTTCCAGCCTTAACCACAGTGGAGGATCTGACAGAGTAAGCAGGGCCCTGTATCTGCTACTTAATTCACGCTTCTTGAAAGGAACATTCTACCAATCAAGGACTACACAGACTTACTTTCAAAGCCCCAAAGGCAATCCTGTAAGAAACACTGTGGCAACCTCTTTCACAAACCGTGTTAGGTGAGGATAAAGCGCAACTCTGTAACTAGCCAAATGAGTAGTAAAGACTCCACTCTGAATAGGAATCAAGACTTTAGACATCCAAATTGAGATAAACCTATTAAGTTCAGAATGATATAACTTAATACAGTTACAATGAAATCATAATGAAAAGCCAAAATATCGCCCACCTAAGGCAGACGTTTATGCACAGGAGACAGCTACAGTGGAGTGCAGGGCCAAGAGCTTTTAAGAAGCATCCCCATCCTACAGAGCTCTCTCCAGAAGGCCACTTACAGTTGGGAACCCACCAACCAGTTTGGTACTTTCTTCATCTACAAAACATCCAATTCACAAAAGAAGACTCCTTCCTTCTACCCACGCTCCAAGAAGAAATGGCACTGAAAAGCCCACAGGCGACAAAAGGGTACATACATTGCTCAGCCCCACATAACTTCAGAAGTTCCCAGGGTTCCCCAAGAGTTAGCATCGACTTTCCAGAGGATCCTCAGCCACCTGAGAGAGGACTAAAGATCTCGGAACTCTGAAATTTCACTGTGTTGCTATGGGATTCATCCTAGTAACAGAACAGGAAGAATGGTGATAAGAAACTCGGTCAAAAGAGGAAGAGGACAGGAAATAATCAACACAACACAGACAGCTTCGAAGACATGGCAGCTCCAACTGGCAAGCCTCCGTCACATCTCTAGGGCCCTTCCCCTTCCCCTTCTCCCCCCACCCCCCACTTGATCAAGAAAGAGCCTTTTTACAAAGAAAAAAAAAAAATTCAGACAGTCATGATATCCTAGCCTGGCTAATCGGTAGTTGTGTAGATGCTGGGAGTCAGCAACTAACAGCCAAATTAGAATTCTCCCCTTCCTTCTCCTTCCTAAGGTCTAATTTGTGGTATTTGTGTTCTCTCTTTAAAGAGGGTAAGGACCATACAAAGCAGACATCAAACATTCAAACACTACCTCGTGTGCCCAGCTCAAAACAAACCAGGTTGAGCCCTCAAGCCTATGAACTTTGGTAATAACAAAATACATCTCTCTGGATAATTATCACTGTAAAGTTTCTAAGAAAACAGATGTCTTTTGATCAGCCATTGCTTAAGCAACTGATTAAGGATCGATCCCCTATCACTCCCACATCAGTGGGCATTCTGAGAGCCATTCACATCTCAGCTAGGTGTCACAATGCAACAATCATCTCTTCTTAGGTATGTGTTACAAACATGCTGATTAAACACAGAGAAGCAGACTGACAACCTTCAGCATTATTCCACACACAAAAAAGAGTCAATTACATCGAAGTGTCTCCTTTACATATTTAAGGGCACAGATGTACAAATGATGTTCAGGAGTTTTAAACATGTATTATTTTCACTATGTTGATTAAAATGGAGGAATGAAATTGGCCTCCTAAAAGCATCTGTGAGTTCCACTAACTTAAAAAACACTTAAGTGAAGAAAACTGCATTCATTCACCTCAAGGCTGATTAACTATGGGTATTCTGAGCCAGTTAATTCTTGGCTGTGTGGATAGGCCTATGTATTACCAGATTTCAACAGTCAGCCTGTACCCACTATCCACCTGCAGCACCCCTAAGCATGACAACATGTGTCTCCAGACATTACCAAATGTCAGCATGGGAAAGTTGCTCAGCTGAGAATCAATGAATTTTATAGACGTGGGTGAAGAATGTTCAAGCCTCCACCAAGTTTTTCAAGATAATAACCTAGAAAAAAAGTAATTTTGGATTTGCAAAAGTGAATTGTCTCTATTTCCCAACCCAAATCTAATAGCAAATCAGAACAGAAATCCCAAAATGAACAGGAAGCCATGCATGTACTAATACGTGGGATGCTAAAACATATTATCTTCCTCAGGTATGGAGCCCTGACCCACTAGACACAGTTGTGAAAAGAGAATCCACTTCTACTGAAGGCAGAATCAGCTTTTCTTTGGATGACTGAGTATATCATGTACAAGGCACAATCAAGTCTGAAAAGAACACCAAGACTCTTGACCCACAGGCAGTTCATCAAACACAATTCAGTTCTGCCCAGGCAAAGCAGAGGACTGATCAGAAGGGACAAGAGTCGATCTATAAAGCCAAGCAAGGCACATCCTAGGGAGACTGTGAACAAGGACATAAAGGGCAGTGTGGTGTGCCCAGGTGAACAGACCACATAGAAAAGCCCAGTGGCTGAACAGAGGACCACCAGCGTGAAGAAATGAAGGGAAATACTAACGGCACAGAAAAGCGGAGATGAACAGACGGAAGAGACCTAATTTACTATCTAGCCTGCTAGATTCAGCTAAGTTTGTTTTTTTTTTTAAATCACTGATCAACTTACCAAGATTCTGGAAACTCTCCAACATAACTCTCTGAATCCTTTTGTTTCTTGCTTTAAAAAAAAGTTGTTTGATTTTTAATTTAAAAAAATACTAAAGTATCTTGTGGTTTTTATATCAACATCAAGCTGGCTTATAATAAGAACAATTTATTATCAGTTCTGACTGGCCCTCCTCACACACACAGGCTTGATACAAGCTTGTAAAGTGATTAGCCATAAAATGAACACAGCTGACGGAAGGAAACAAGGAAAGACAGCAAATGCTTCTGCAGCCTAAGTGATATAATTAAAGTATTTGTTGACTTACAGACACTCTTAACTCCTCAGCCAAATTCATACATTAGGAAGCTGAGGTACATCCTCGGAGGAAAATCGACAGACATGGGCAGACTATCATTTCCAGGCACTTTCATCTGCTCATGAAAAAGGCTTCCCAAGACTCCAGTAACCTCCAAACACCAAAGGCCAAGACTGGAAAGGTCTGGAGCACACTCTGTCCTGGAAAGGCAGCCCGTGCCATAGTTCCCAAGGGGACTCTGAGCCGCTGCTTCCACGAATGCAGACTAAGAGGCAGCCCCGCCTTCTATGACTAGAAAAGAGGTCAAAGCCAACTTGGAAATCCTCAAGACCTTCACACATGTCAGATGGGCAGAGAGGAGTAGTCAGAAGAATGGTGTAAGCCTTCAGAACTACCTCTCCAAGGCCACTGAAGCAGTCTTATTCATTAATCCCTTCCAAAGTCCAGAGCCTCCTTCACAATGGAGCGGATAAGGAGCTTCCAGAATTTATCTACAGCCAAGCTCCACTCCCTACCTACTGTTTTTTTTCTTTCAACACTTCTCAAATCTTAACTATCATGAAAGTTTATGTTCCACTTTATGCATTTTGGACATATCTTAACAAAGGTATGGTGGCCTGGCTTGGCGGGTGAGCTGGTCAGAAAAGGGGTTCCAGAGCATCCAGAACGGCCACTGAGTGGCTGTGACCTCAGTCAGCCAACCCAATCTCCTTTATTTTCTTTCCAGAATAAAGGCAGAAAGTGCGGGTTCGTGTCTTGTGAGAATTCAATGAGTTATTGTCTGTAATGGGCTTAGAACAATAGTTACAATGTCTGGTCCTGTCTTCGTGTGTGTGTGTGTGTGTGTGTGTGTGTGTGTGTACATGTGTGTGTGAGAGAGACTACTCAAAAACATGATTTTAGCTTCTATACCTACATATAGATTAATTACTTAACACTGATCAAAAATATGTAAAAACTTATTTATGTTGACAATTTAAATCTCTACAATAAAAACACATTTCTAAAAGGTTTGTAATGCACCAAGAAGGAAAAGATATGTGCTGTTAAATATACATTGTATGGTGGATTCTGAAGACTTGATCAAATAAAAAAAAAAGTCTAATCATACATTAATTATGTTTGTAATGATTATATACATAAATCAAACTCGATATACTGGGTAAAGATAAACATGACAGTAGCACTTGTTTCTTTTTACACCTTTAATGCAATCCTGAGAACATTTAAAGTAATGGGGCTGGCATACAGGTGAGTGACTCACATGGCATTTCAATGGGATAGCACTGCACTGACAAATGATGGCTTCGAGTGGAATTTCCAGGGAGACACTTTGTTAAAAGGCACACACCTACCCTGCTTTCTGCAGACAACCTCTCTTCCCATAAAGAAGAGGCAGGCTCCTGCCGCACTGTATGCAAAACCACAGCTACACAGCAGCCCAGCAGTCTAGGGCCAGCCTAGAACAGCCCAATGGGCAGCAGTGTCTAAGAGCAGTTCCTGACCAGACTTAGCAAACAGCTGTGGGTATGTGGTTACAGATGGTGGTAGCTTAGGGAAAAGTGGGGTTTGGGGAACAAAGACAGCAGGCAGTGTGTACAACCACATCTGCAACACCAGGGACTTGGAACATCTTGGGAGATGGATCCCCGGGGCAGTGGAGAGTCACCAAGCGCAAGAACGTTGCCTCAACTCAGTGTGAGAGCGTAAAGAATGAGAAAACAGATGGCAAGAGTCATCAGAAGATATTTTGATGTGAAAGTCAAAGGAAAAAAAGAATAGAGCAGAGTCAATGAAAGCAATCTTTTAGAGGATGAATCAATAGGGCTGATAACCAGATTCGGGACACAAGAGGGAATTCAAGGATGGATTATCGGATGGATGAGGAGAGCAGTAGCTAGAGAGCAAGGCAGGCCAGCAGATGGTATAGTCTGAGACACTGGACATTTTAGAAATGATTAGGAAAGATGTCTGTTTCATACCAATGAATAAATGAGAGGATAAACAAACGAACACCAAAATAATGAAGCAACAAAGGAACCACAGACAAAAAGACCTATATGGATGGAGAGTGGTTACGGGTTAGCCCAACTCTCCAATGTGGTCACCTGTGAAAACAGACTAGCCTTGACCATAAGCACACACACACAGCACAAGATATGTCTCACCGAACACCACCATGCACAACCCATGTGCACTCACAGGTTCGCAGACCACAGCCCTGTCCCAGAGGTAGCAGACCCTGTCCCATACGTCTACTCGCATCAGAGATTGGCAAATTCATTCCTTCTCATACAAAAGCCACCATGTTCTCCACTGTATTTATGAAAGTCTTCATAGAGAAAAAACCTACAAAACACTGCAAGTGCCCACAGCCAAACCACATGGTGAAGGCAAGTGTCCACAGTAAACTGACTCAAGCCTTTTTGTCTTTAATCACTCTGCTTAAAGCCTCAAAGCAAAGTGCTAATGCTCCTTACCTGCCATGGGATTTGAGGGCTAGACTGCATGAGTTGACAGTGTCCTTTTACTTCTAGCTCTTCTGAAACCATCCCTGGCAGTTATCCTCAGAGAAAAATAAACAGATTCCAGACCTGAGTGATGAAAGCAACTGTATGTCCTAAGACCAGCCATTAGAGAAGACAGTTACGTTGTGACAGATGGAATTTTAGCCCCAGATTCATACACTAAAGCTCTAGTCCCCAAATAATGATACAATGATACCATCCCTCATCAGTATCATGGAAGACTGGTTCCAGAACCACCGGAGTTCCCAAATTCTCAGATGTTCACATCACTTCTGTAACCTTTTTGATCACCTATGATCTTCATCCCATACATTCTAGATTATGTGTACATCCATTAACATTAATGGTATGGAAACTATACTAAGAAACTGTATATATTTAGTAAGGATAAAAGTTTTGCAATTGGTCAAAACCACAGATGTTAAAGACCAAATGTATCTGGACACAGCATTAAAGAAGATAGTTGAAGCTGGGCACGGTGGTGCACACCTTTAATCCCAGAACTTGGAAGGCAAAGGCAGGCAGATAGCTTGTGAGTCTGAGGCCACATGGTCTACACAGTGAGCTTCAAGCCAGCAGCGAGTCATAATGAGACCTCCGCCTCCAAAATAAGCAATATTTTCATATTGGGGCTGGAGAGATGCTTACTGGTTAAGGGCTCAGGCTGCTCTTACGGAGGCCAAGCTTGGTACTCAGCACCTCTGTCAGGCAGCTCAGCTAACTCCAGCTTCAAGGAAGCTAACACACTCTCTGGCCTCTGCGGGGACCAGCACTCACATGCATACAGCTACACACAAACACACGAACACACACATGCTCACAAACATATAATTTCTTTTAAAAGATTGTAAGTGGGAGAAGGTGACAGTTAAAGGTGTAATAAGAATGGAAACCTTATCTAATAGAACTGCTTCCTTCCTAAGAAGACAAGAGCCCAGCAGAGACCCCCCCTTACTCTATATACCTACAGTAATAACTTAAACAAAACAAAGGTGCCAGTTAAAGACAAGAGGGCTAGCAGGAAGAACCCTCCTCACCAGACAACATAACCTTGGTCTTCCTGCGTCCAGAATGCGTAGAAAGCTTGCTCTGCTGCTTCAGCCAACTAGCATAGCATTCCAGTACAGAAGAACAAGCAGACCAAAACACACACTAAACAGGAATGAATACCCTGGACACAAGGATGCCTTCCAGGCAACTCTGGCTCCTAAAAATGAGACAAGAGCACAAAGTCACTGCCATCTCCTAGCTGCCTCCACACAAATGGCTCTTCTTCCAAGGGCCCCACATGTAAACTGCCCCAAGCACAACCGGCACATACCTGAAACACAGCCCAGTACACATCTGTGGGAGGGCCCAGTCCACTGTGAGTGGGGCCACCCTGGGCTGGTGACCCTGGTTCTAGAAGAAAGCAGGCTGAGCAAGCCAGAGGAAGCAAGCCTCCAAGGTCTCTGCCTCAGCTCCTGCCCTGTTTTGAGTTTCTGTCCTGATTTCCTTCTATTATAAATAGTGATAGAGACATGTAAGCCCAATCAATAAGAAAGTAAGTAAATAAGCCCTCCCCCCCCCAGCTTTGTTTTTGGTCATGGTGTTTCTACAAAGCAACAGGAACTACAACTAAGACAACACCCAGGGGCTATGACAATGCTCCTGGACTCACCTGCCACCTTCTGAGAGGTGACAAGGCACTGAGTAACAAGACTGCAGCCCAAGTCCACGATCTACAATCCCTGGCGTTTTTCTCATACAAAGGTCAGATCCAAATGTCATTCTCTGCAGAACACTAAACATGAGCATGCAAAATTATACTCTGTCATTACAAAATCACATTAATACCTTAGTCTTATCTCGTCACCTGGCTGTCTGGGTCTTCCTTTAACAACTGGCCAGCCAATGTACCTATTTCCCAAACTGTCTTAAACGGAGAAATTGCAATACAGTGGAATGCTCCTCATCCAACAGGCTTGGGGCCGGAAGTGTGTCCGTCCGCCTGTGAGGTATGTGCAGCTTATACGTGTCACCCTTGACCAGAACTCCTGGGCATATTATTTGCTTATCCTGCTGATAAATTTGCTATTTACTACCACCCCAATCTACCCTGTATCTGTCACACTTAAAGGAAATAACACCCAAGTCAAACCAAAAAATTCACGTTTCATGTACAGTTGATACGTGCACCTGAGTGTAATCTCAGTATTTCTAGTCCACTTGAATTTGGACAATTTGTCACAAGGTCAGGAGTAGACTATTCCATTTATGGCATCATATGGTGTTGGTGCTCAGAAAGCCTTTAATTTGGGAAGGCTTTCTCAAAAAAGTGTTAATCATTCTTAGATATTAGGGAAATTTAAATGTAAACAACTTTGAGACTTCATCTCACCACAGTCAGAATGGCCTGAACCAACAAAACAAATGCTGGTGAGGTTGTAGAAAGTGGAACCCTCATTCACTACTGGTGTAAATGCAGTATTACTATGGAGACTCCTCAAAAAGCACACCAGCTGAAACTCACTTCTTAGCACATGCCCAGTCCTACTCCTCAGATACCTGTTTATTGCCACCCTATTCACAACATGGAAACAACCTAAATGCCCTTCGACAGATGAACTAAGAATAAAAAATGTGGCACATATACTGTAGGATGCTATTCAGCTGTAAAGAAAAATGAAGTCATGAAATTTGCAGACCAGATTTTCAGGTTACGGATCTTCAACCTACAATTAAATTCTGAGTAAACTTGAACCTTCTTTTTAAAAAAAATATTACCAAATACAAACAGTAGAAAGGGAAGTATTAACCAATAACTACTTCCTAGCAACACAACCAAAGCTTTGGCCAGAGCTATCCCATCAGGCTGACATGGGCAGCCTCATCTATTGAAAAACTCCATCAACACTCAAGCTAGGCACACACCAGCATTAATTAATTAATAATAATTATTAATTATTAATCCCAGCATTCCGGAAGCTACAGCAGAAGGATCAAGTTTGAGGATATCGTACTGTGAGACCATGTCTCACCATAACAAAAACCATTCAGTCCCACCAGGTCTCTGGGGTGGGGTTTGTTAAGCTCCACAAAGGGCAGTCACAATGCAGGTGCAGAAAAAGGATTATGTAAGATTACCTTCTGGATGTGTAAAAGGGGATGTAATGGAATGTCATGGGTTTTGTTTTTAGGTTTCACTGCAGAACTACAAATGACTTACTGTACAGGCCACCGGATCATATTCCCTCACTGTCTTGAAAGTCCTAGAGACCAAGCTATGCATGGTATGAGCAGAGGCTAAGATTCTGATTTCATCACTAACCTCGGTAACACAGGCCAGAAATCAACAATGTGTTAAGAAATGTGTTGTCACTATGGATCAAGTAGTATGATCAACACCTTCCAGCCGACATCAGGGGGAAATAATGAAGAACTAGGAAGAAGGTCACAAATGTCCAAAGGAAACCACCAAGAAAGATCTGTTGGAGGTCCCAGGACATAGTCATTGCCTCTTAGTTGAGATGGAAGATGGTGAAATACAGGAAAGAAATGGCCCTTCCAAAAGATAAGATTTAAGACAGCCATGAAATCTGGAAAAGAGACTAGATCTCTCTTGGGCTATTCACACAGCTACTAGTCAGAGATGGAAGTAACACTGTGACCCTAACGTGACACTGCTATGTCAATCTAAAGAACACTTTGCACTGTCATGGCCTGGAGGACTGAGAATCTCAGGTGAAAGTGGAGTCCAGGGGAAAGGGTGAGAGGTGAGGTGGGAGCAGAGGTAAAGAGGATGTGATTCCCTACAAAGGCTTTACTACCATGTTCTCTGTGATTTGTCCAAAGTGAACTGTTGAAAAATAAAAAAGTCTTTTTAAGACTTGCAATATTCTAATGGCCTAAAGAAATGCATTATTTTCACCAGTACTGCTTACCTGATAGCTTGTTTTAAAATGTTGTTTTGACCCCCTTCTGAGCTGCCTAACTTACACATAACAGCACAAATGGTGTCATTTTTTTTTCACTTATGTCCTTTAAAAACACCCTGAGAAATGTTCCCATCACATTTTTCGGAAAGAGAAACAATTCCGATGCAACATTTGAAGTCCCTCTAGATGGGAAAACTTCCTAAGTCTCTAGTGGAAGCTTCCCAGTTCTTTTTATTTTTATTTTTTTTATTTTTTAAATTTTTTTTAAATTTATTTATCTATTTATTTATTTTTGGTTTTTTGAGACAGGGTTTCTCTGTATAGCCCTGGATGTCCTGGAACTCACTCTGTAGACCAGGCTGCCCCGAACTCTGAAATCCGCCTGCCTCTGCCTCCCGAGTGCTGGGATTAAAGGCGTGCGCTACCACTGCCCGGCTTCCCAGTTCTTTTATAAGAAAAGTTAGCTTAGAGTTTTCCCAAGCACTGCTCACTACACTGCTCTGCACTTGAAACGAGCAATCTTGAACTCTTCAGTCATGAAGGCTCATTTTGAACATCAGAAAATCATTTCTACAAGCCATGTCAGCCCCAGTACACACTGCAAGCCAGTCAGTTAGAAGCATGTGTGCCCTACAGAATAACCAAGCCTGGTCTTGCCAGGGCAAATTAAGCTAATGCAAGTGATCAAATAAAGAACTCCAGGACGCTATGCAATCAGTGAGACTCTGGTTGTTTTCAAGGGGTCATAGAGTGCTCCAACAAGGAAAGGTCTGGGGAGATGTAACAAGGATGAAAGCACATTTCTCAAACACCTGGGTGAGGCTGTTTGTTAGGAATGTTCAGTACTCCAACGGACATGACAGAGGTCAGGAATATGACAGGGTCAAAGAGAAAGGGAGGAAGAAGATGGAAGCAAGGGCCAGTGGGGAAAGCAAAACTGAAAGCCTGGAAACGGACTGGAAACAGACAACAAGGAGCTGGAAACCATCTTTTATAAGCCCTACCCATTTTAAAGGGGTCAATGTTTCCACCGGTGGGCAAACCAGCTATCAAGTAGCCAGAGCTCACATAGCAACTTTCAACCCTGAAACTGGGGCTCTGTTCAAGCACATCTAAGAAGCTGAGAGCAAGACAGGCAGTGAGCTGTAACCTGAAGCTTTACAGCTGCACAAAGTTCTCATTTCAGCTTTAGATCACCGGGACCTTTACTTTCTTCAATCAAAACTACACTAACCTACCAGGAGGTGAAAAAGTTTAAGGTAGGATTGTCCCTTGTGGTCACTTAGGAAAGACCCGAAGGTGTAAAACCTTAACTGTCTAAACTGGCTACCTTAACTACATAAACCAGGCCCAAGCACGAAAGTCCTGTTTCTAAGTCGGTATCTACAAACACTTGGGAAGTGAATGGACGGAGAGCCCACAGCACAGTTCAGATGTTCTGATAAAGTCATGACCTTTAGACTAGAAAACCACTGTTGATAACAGTACCAAAAACACCAGGCTTGAAACACACCCAGGATTGTTCTCATTCCTCCTCAAAAATCCCGGCAGAAAAACCTGCATTGGGTGAGGAACAGAGAAGTCTCCAAGGGAGGGTACCAGCAAGCCACGCCCACTGCCCAATGGGCTGTTTCTTTTTGGGTCAACCGAAGAGCAGGCCTGTACACCTCCAGCCCAAACTCGGACCTGTTCATCCCACACACACAGACACAAACTTGGCAAGACTGGCCTTAAACCTGTTACCAAAATAAGGAAAGCCAAATAAGGAGGAAGCTGCCGACCTGAAGGGGCTAGGGTAACAGGGCCCACTCCACTTGGCGCCCAGCTGTGTTCCCCAAACTGTTCACAATACTACTGTAAGTCATGTCGGCTATCCATTAACCACCACCCGCGCACACCTTCCGGAAGAATCGTGGTTGAGTATAAATAACAGCGTTCTGCAAATCAAACCCCTCCACACAATGCCAAGCTAACAGTGCTCAAAAGAGAGGTGCCATCGGGGCATTAAAAGTCACATATCACTTGCTTAAATTGCCCTGAATAAACTGAGGGGGCAGAGCAACTGGGAAAAACTTTGGCTCAGGAGGTTTAAGTCTTGGAAATGCGGGAACCGGGCGCAGGGACTGGAAACAGGCACAAAAGCGCCCTGCAACGAGGCAAAGATCTCCTTTATGGAACGTGACAGCAGCTTTGTGCCGGGTCACGAACAGTTCTAAATACAGTAAGTTCTCCCGGGCCATCGCAGCCTCCCGCTTCCTAGCGCTGTGGCCCTCAGATCCCAGGCTATTCTTCCCAGGCTATTCTTCCCAGGCACGCGCGCCCGGCGACCCAGCGACCTGGCCACGGTTTGGTCCCACGCCCGCCCGCAGGCCAGGACTGCTTGTGATCCCGAAGGCTTTCGGTCACGGTCCCCAGTGTCCGCCCGCGGAGGGCGCCCCACCCCCACGCCAGCCCAAGGCTGAGGGAGGCGAGGGCTTGTAGAAAGGTGTGTACCCGAGGTGCGGGTGCCCGGGGACGCCAGGCCGCGGCGGGGCCGAGGGCACCGGTCGGGTGCGCAGGGGTACGAGCTCCCCGGCCCTCCCCGGGAGGCCCCGGGAGGCCCCGGGCGGCCCAGGCCGCCCGCCCCTCTCTTCCAACTCTACCGACCGGCCCAAGTTTGCAGCCCCCGCCTTCGCCTTACCTCGCTGCACAGCGCACGCCGAGGCCGGAGGGCAGCAGCGCGAGTCCCGGGGCGGCGGCCGCACAGCGCCAGCCCAGATGCCGCTCTTTGTCTGCACCGCTCCCTCCTCCCGCCGCCAAGCGGATGCAATTGGACCCGGCGGACCCCGCCGGCCCGGGAGCCCCGAGCCTGCCCGCCGCCTAGCCCTTCCCACTACCACCGTCGTCGCCGCCGCCGCCGCCGCCGCCCGCTCGGCCGCGCGCACCGCCCTGCGATCCGCGGCGACGACCCTCCCGCGCAGCGCCCGCCTCCGCGCGCTCCCCGCCCGCGCTCCTCCCCAGCTGCCTTGACGCCGCCCAGGGGCCCGCCCAGCCCGGAGCAGGCGGGGCGGGGGACCCACCTGGGAGTCCCAGCCAGGCCTAGGAAAAGCGCCGCCTGCGGGCTTCAAGCGGCAACCCGCTCTAAATTGGAGTTGGAGGCATACGGTAGGGGCTACAAGGGAGAATGAGGTGCCACTCCCAGCCCATGAGACCGAGTGGTCTCCGCACCCTGCTGTGCATTGGATTCTTACAGCAACCTCCCTACCCCGCCCCCCAAGCATTCCCACGGCACTCTCCGCCAAGCAGGTCTGGTGTCTGTCAGAAAAGTGACTTACAAGTAAATGTCACTTCCTCCCAGTAATTGCTTGAGGGCATTTTCTTTATTTATTTGCCTTGCATTTATTTACTTTCCCATCCAGACACTTTTTTTTTAACCTCACCCCACCCCCAGGCGGGACCACTTCCTAGGGGGGGGAAGAGAGGAAACCCGACCTCCCCTGCCTCTGCAGAACCCTGGCCAGCTTTTTAGAGCCCAGGAATACTTCTTTAGTACAGGAGGCCGAGAAAGCTTTGGAAGGAAGCCTCCTCGCTCTCCCAGCCTTGAGTAGAAACTAACCTGTAAGCAAACTTGGAAAGCTAGAACCCGAGAGCGAGGAGAAGGAACACATATGCCTTACACACCCCGGAATCCAGATGTTTCTTCTCCAAGCTCCTTCACTCGTGATTCCCCAAAGAAAATCGTGAGTTTTCTGGTTGGGCAACTCACATTTATGTTAATGAGATTCTACCCTAGTTCTTGGCTCCTCCTCCCTTATTTAGGCAGAAACAATTCAACCTAAGTGACCAGGCAGCTGCCTCCCTCCCTAAAGGAAGTTCCCAGGCATAAGTAATCTGAGCCTTTGGATGTAGGCTTCCTGAACTGTGTCACCTTACATAGGTGTTTCACAACCTCCTCAGCTTTATCACATGAGATGTTTACCTGTCTTCTATGTAAAGAACCTGGCACATAGCCTGACACTAGGGCATTTGGAGGCATCCGGTACAAAGTCAGCATACCCAACAGTCTCTTCCAGTCGGAGATGCTATCTTCATTCATCATTTGTTGCAAACCTCATCTTGTTACTATCTAGCATTACAACAATGAAAGCAGAAATCAAATCAATTGTTTAGCCCTATTTAAAAATAGTTTATGCTAAATAAGTAAAACAATATGGACACTGTTTTTAAGCTTTTTCTTTGAATAGTGGCCTCAGATTCTTCTCACTGGTTCTGTGTAAAATCTCTAGGGAGATTTGAACAAGAACGACTCCCCTTGGCTCATATATTTGCATGCCAGTTGGTAAACTGTTTAGATTAGGAGGTATGTCCTTGTTGGAGATGTGTCACTGGGAGTAAGCTTTAAGTTTCAAAAGCTTAGCCAGCACCTGTGTGTGTGTCTCTCTCTACCCACTGCCCAGTGGATCAGAGTATAGCTCTCAGCTAGTTCCCCAGCACCATGCCCGCCTGCTGCCATGCTCTCTGCCATGATAGTGGACCAAGCCTCTGAAATTGTAAGCAAACTCCCAATTAAATGCATAGATGGTCGATAAATGAGAGAGAGAGAGAGAGAGAGAGAGAGAGAGAGAGAGAAGTTGCCTTGCCATGGTTTCTCTTCACAACAATAGAATACAAAATAAGACTGTTCCCAATGGTATCTTGCATCTAAACTCAATAGCTCCTTCTCAATCTCTGGCCCACCAAGTTGTCCTTCAAATAGGTGTCCTTTTATTGTTGTCTTAAAGTCCATCATCTTGTTGTAAGGTGTTTCATTCTCATTCCTTATCTTTTCTTCCTGCCTATCTCTGTCTCCCTGTAAGGAGTTGTCTTTGCAGCATCTAAGTGTAGTATTACCAAAGATGTAACCTTTTGTTTTCATTGTGAAATTATTTTTTTCTGTATGTATATGTGTGGTGTTCTGTGAATTCATGATCACATATGTGAGCTAAGGTTTATGGAGACTAGATGTTGATATCTGGTGTTCTTTCTGATTGCTCTCACTTGGACCTATAGCTCACTATTTGGCTAGTAGACTGTTGGGGAGAATCCTGTCTCTACTTCCTGATGGTTGCATACCCACCAGGCATTTATGCTGGTACTGGGGATCCAAACTCTGCTCCTTGTGTTTACATGGCAAGTACTTTATGACCTAACCATCTCCCTAGCACCTGCAATAGGAAAGGTCATCTTTCGTATGCCTACTCCTGGTTAAACTAAAGTGTCAAAGAACTCCAGTTTATCCTCACTCTCTGAAGGCTAGTCCACTCTGCTAGATCACTTGATCTCCTTCCCAAGCCAGCTCTTCATCACATAGCCTCTGGCTTAGCCTTGACCAATGGTTCTCAACCTTCCTAATGCTTTGGCCCTTCAATACAGTGTTGTGGATGTGCCCCAAGTCAATCCCACCACATGTTGTGGTGACCCCCAACCACAAAATTATTTTCATTGCTACTTCAAAACTGTAATTTTGCTACTGTAATGGTTCACAATGCAAATATCTGATATGCAGGATGGTCTTAAGTAACCACTGGTCTATAATCTACCTCAACTCCCAGAAGAAATGGCATCCCATCTTAACCTCTTCTTGACCGATCTCCAATTCTCCTATCACCCTAGAAATAAAGCATTCTAACCCCACAATCCCATCCAGTCAAAAGGTGATTCTTGTGGTTCATGATTCTTAAACATTACCTGTGCCTTCCCTTCCATTTCCACTACAGGACCTTGACATTTACATTGAGTCCCAGCAACACTTACCGTGAATTGCTACTGAACCTGGACATCTATCAACTCTGATGCCCATTTCACATCTTCAAAAGCTGAAACAGTCAAAAAGCTGGGGCAGAGCTGTGTGAGCCTGCTTCCACAGCTCTTATTCTTCCATTCCCACCACCTTCCAGTTAGTCCTGCCTGCTTTCTCATATTGTATTGGCTGTCAGTGTTATCTTAACCTTGTTAAAAGCTGCTTTCTGCTGTCTTTTCTCCTTGACCACTACAGTCTCATCAAAGATCTTCCTGACTTCACATGTCAGAAGACTGGAGCATTTGTTCCTAGGAAGGCTGGGAACTTAGCCAAGTCCTGGGGCTACTTTAACAAATTAGATAAGACAATAAAAGTGCATTTTGTCCTCTCCACACTCTGAAGTCCATAATCTCCCTGAAGGCCCCAGAAAATACCACTTTCTTACCTCTCCTGGCTGCTCATGGCTCTAACATTCGTTGACTTGTGTCTACTTCATCCCAATGTCTGCTTCCTGCTAACGTACCCAGTCCCCAGTCCAAGACCATCCTCTCCTCTTCTCTCTAACCCAGGATGATCTCATCTCAATATCTTTAGCATACACCATTTACAAAGAACCTCTTATTAACTAGGGTCAAACTCACAGGCTATATTTAGATCTTTGGGGCTACCATTCAATCCACTACAAGGCCTACCATGGAGAACATTTTTTCTAAAGCTTGCTTCATCAACAGATTTACACAGTATACAATTCTGTATTCTACGTCAATAGTATATTCATTCTTTTACTATTAAAATGTCTTTGATAGCTATATACAGCAAACCAGTGGCCAAAATCAAACGAAATGAAGAGAAACTGGAAGCAATCCCACTAAAATCAGGGACTAGACAAGGCTGCCCTCTCTCCCCCTATCTATTCAATATAGTACTTGAAATTCTAGCTAGAGCAATTAGATAACAAAAGAAGGTCAGAGGGATACAAATTGGAAAGGAAGAAATCAAAATAGCACTATTTGCAGATGATATGATGGTATACTTAAGTGACCCAAAAAACTCCACCAGAGATCTGTTACAGCTGATAAACACCTTCAGCAAAGTGGCCGGATACAAAATTAACTCAAGGAAATCAGTAGCCTTCCTGTACTCCAAGGATAAACAGTCTGAGAAAGAAATTAGGGAAATAACACCCTTCACAATTGTCACAAACAATATAAAGTATCTTGGTGTGACTCTAACCAAACAAGTGAAAGATCTGTAAGACAAGAACTTCAAGTCTCTGAAGAAAGAAATCGAAGAAGACCTCAGAAGAAGAAAAGATCACCCATGCTCATGGATTGGCAGGATTAATACAGTTAAAATGGCCACCCTGCCAAAAGCAATCTACATATTGAATCCAATCCTCATCAAAATTCCAACTCAATTCTTCATAGAGTTCATATGGAATAACAAAAAACCTAGGATAGCAAAAACTATTCTCAACAATAAAAGGACTTCTGGGGGAATCAGCCTCCCTGACCGCAAGCTGTACTCCAGAGCAGTAGTGATAAAAACTGCATGGTATTGGTACAGTGACAGGCAGGTAGATCAATGGAATAGAATTGAAGACCCAGAAATGAACCCACACACTTATGGTCACTTGATCTTTGACAAAGGAGCTAAAACCGTCCAGTGAAAAAAGACAGCATTTTCAACAAATGGTTCAACTGGCAGTCTACATGTAGAAGAATTCAAATTGATCCATTCCTATCTCCCTGTACAAAGCTCAAGTCCAGGTGGATCAAGGACCTCCACATAAAACCAGATACACTGAATCTAATAGAAGAGATAGTGGAAAACTCTCCAACACAGGGGCACAGGGGGAAAGTTCCTGAACAGAACACCAACAGCTTATGCTCTAAGATCAAGAATCAACAAATGGGACCTCATGAAATTACAAAGCTTCTGTAAGGCAAAGGACACTGTAAATAGGACAAAACAGCAACCTACAGATTGGGAAAAGATCTTTACCAATCCTACATCCGAGGATGGCTAATATCCAATGTATACAAAGAACTCAAGAAGGTAGACTCCAGAGATCCAAATAACCCTATCAAAAAATGGGGAACAGAGCTAAACAGAGAATTCTCAACTGAGGAAACCAGTAAAATGGCTAAGATCAAAAATTCAGGTGACAGCAGATGTTGGCAAGGATGTGGAGAAAGAGAAACACTCCTCCATTGCTGGTGGGATTGCAAGGTGATACAACCTCTCTGGAAATCAGTTTGGCGGACCCTCAGAAAAATGAACATAATACTACCTGAGGACCCAGCTATTCTACTCCTGGGCATATACATAGAAGATGCTCCAAAATGTAATAAAGACACATGTTCCACTATGTTCATAGCAGCCATATTTATAATAGCCAGAAACTGGAAACAACCCAGATGTCCTCAACAGAGGAATGGATACAGAAAATGTGGTACATTTACACAATGGAATACTACTCAGCTATTAAAAACAATGACTTCATGAAATTCACAGGCAAATGGATGGAACTTGAAAATATCCTGAGGGAGGTAACTCAGTCACAAAAGAATGAACATGGTTTGTACTCACTGATAAGTGGTTATTAGCCCAAAAGTTCAGAATACCCAAGAGTCACTTCACAGCAACCATTGGGCTGAGTGTGAGGTCCCAGATGGAGGAGTTGGAGAAGGGACTAAAGGAGCTGAGGGAGTTTGCAGCCCCATGGAGGGAGAAACAGTGTCCACTGGCCTGACCTCCCAATGCTCCCAGAAACTGGATCACCAACCAAAGAATACACATGGAGGGACCCATGGTGCTGGCCACATATGTGGCAGAGGAGGGTCTTGTTAGCCATCAGGGTGAGGAGAGGCCCTTGGGCCTGAGGGTGTTAGATGCCCCAGTATAGGAGAATGCCTAGGAGGGAAGCCGAGAGTGGGTGGGTGGGTAGGTGGGGGAATACTCTCATAGAGACAGGGGGAAGGGAAGGAATAGGAAGGTTCCAAAGGGGAGATCTGGAAAGGGGGAAACATTTGAAATGTAAATAAAGTATCAATAAATAAATAAATAAATAAAGTCTTTGATAACTCATTATTGAAGGCAAAAAAATTAAGCCTTCCAAATCCCATCAGTATTTAGCCCTGTGAATCATTTTCCAAAGGCATCTTACATTTAGCTGCCATAGTAACTTCCCGTTTCACTATGCGCATTCTAAAGTTATTTGTTTCATTCACCCTACACCCCCCAAGAGTCCTCATGAAGCCATCCAGCTTCTATCTTTCTATAGTAGAGGCAGTTGAGAATTGTCTTTCCCTTTCCTTTCCTCTTTGAAAGCTTCATTCAAAACCTCCACCTTGGTAAGGTAATGTGGATGTCCCCCCAGTCAGATTTTAGAGGTTCAAGGTCTGCTGACAATCCTGCAACTTGAGGACAGTGAGCTTCTGTGGGACTCAGATAGTACAATTGCCCCTCATATTTATGAATGGTTACTTCTGTGACCTCTTCACCCACTGGGGTACCAAAACCCACAGATTCCCATGCATCTTACACAAAATGACACAGTGTTTGCATGTAACCTCCACACATTCTTTTACTGGCTTTGAATACTCAGGAGATGAGGTGCAATTCCTGGTAGCATATATGTGTTGTGTAAATAGTGGTTGCAGTGAGGATGGGGAGGGGTGAGATGCAAAGTCCCCTCCAGCAGCTGCTAGCCCACTTGGTTCTACGTCTTGTCTTCCTTCTATTAAATTGGCTTATCCTATTCATGGTGGCTAGAGCCACGTTCTCTTCCTAACAACTGACATCCCTGAGTATTTTGAAACTGTAGGATTTTGAAGGGGGAGAACAAGAAGTTCCTCATGGACAGACTTCAGAGGAATGTATGTAGGGATGTGGGATAGTGGGGGAGTATGAATGGTCTTCTTGCCCCAGAGAAGTAGAGGATGGTGGATGAGAATCCCAAGGTGAGGTCAGGAGATGATGCAGTCAAAAGTGGGTATCAGCAAACTCCGTTGGCACATGTAGGTTAGAATGGGCATAAATTACCGTTACTCAGAGAGGTAACAGCTCCAATAGAGTATAGGATGAGGAAATTATTTAAAAGAATTGAGAGGAAGGACTCTAGAGATTTCAGCAGCTAGTTGGATTCGAGTGCTCAAAGAGAACAAGAATTGGTCATCAAATCTAACCTAAGTAGCCAGAGGTAGCTAATTCTCAGGTTGATGGTGCTGGTATCCAAAGTAGAAAAGTTGGCATGTAAAAGAGTGTTGGAGCCATGAACAGCCAGAAAAGGTAAGAAAGCGGTGTTCTCTGGGGCCTTTGGGGGAGATTATGAACTTTGTAGTGTAGAAAGAACAAATTGTGCTTTGTATGATCTCACATTATCTCTATGTCTGTCTGTGTCTGTGTCTGTCTAAGTCTACATCTACGTCTACGTCTACTTCTATGTCTGCCTGTCTGTCTGTGTCTGTGTCTATGGCTATGGCTATGGCTATATTTGTCTATGTCCAGTTTGTCTTTATCTATCTATATATCCTGTTCAATTTAATGAATTTAATTTATTGCCAACTTACTGCAAGTAAGGACTCGCCAGGAGGCTTACAAGTGATCAAGTGGCTGTTCCTGCCCTCAAGTGACTTTTTGCTAGAAAATTATCTCTTGCTGCCTTAAATAGTCCTCTGAAGTAATGAGCCTCGTTCCTCTTTAATTGTGCCATCTATCTTGGATGAATCTAAACACCCTGAGGGCAATGATGGAGGCTGATTTTTGTGCACAACCCCAGACCAAGACAGTTTGTCTGTCCTGACAGATAGAAACTCCACATTCCTAAGAGTTTGCCACAGAGAGCTGAGGTTGCAAGTGTTGGCAAGGAGCTGTGTAAGGGGTGAGAAGATTTTCAAAACCAATTCTAACAGGCATGTACAAAAGGACTGTTGTATGGCTCTTAGGATGAGGTGGTGATCTCTTACCCAACATGCTCTGTCTCACTTCCTTTTCAGACTCAAGAGAGAACAAACAATGTTAAAGGCCCGAAACCTCAGTGACTGGCAGAATGAACATTTTGAAAGTCAATCTCTTGGCTGGAGTGTAGAGCTCTCTTTTGACTAGCACACACGAGGCCCAGGCTTTACCCATAATGCCATAAACAAATAAGTAACACTACTGTAAAACATTAAATCCAAACAAGCTCACACCCATATGAGATATCACCTACATAGGAACAAGATGACTTTCCTACTTCTAAATGAAATGTGATCTGGGTTTCTGGAAATATCTATATACATCTAAATGTTTAAATAAAGGGGAGACAAAGCAACCATGCAGAGTTGGATATAACTTAAGACTGAGTGAGCTCAGCACACTAATGTGCATTTTGTAAAAAAACATTTAGAATGATGTTAATGCTACAATAAAGCTTTAAACCTCGAAGGCTAGCTTGCTCCAAAAAAATAAATAAATAAAAATGCTTAGACTTCACATTGTTTTGAATTGTTAGCAGCAGAGCAGAATTCATTTTGGACAAGAATAATTTGAAGAGGAAAGCTAAGATTTCCACATAGAATTCCACCTTCAAGTGATCGTCACGTGTGTGACATTTTTGTTAGCTACAATCAGTCCTCAATTAATCAGAACATCCTAGAAAGAGCTATTCTGAAAAATTACATTTCCATGTTAAAGATTAACTATCAAGTCCTATCAGTGGGAATATAAGTTGAAATCTAAAACACAGATACATTGCAAGCTGATAAATCACCTTAGAAAGCACAGGAGCAGAGGGCGTGTGCAGCACCAGGGAGGTAGCAACACTGGCAACTGGCCCCCCATACTTCTGGAGACTGATCCACCAACTAAAGAATACACATGGAGGGACCCATGGTGCTGGCCACAAAGACTGCAGAGGAGGGCCTTGTTAGCCATCAGGGGGAGGAGAGGCCCTTGGGCCTGAGGGTGTTAGATCCCCCAGTATAGGAGAATTCCAAAGAGGGAAGATGAGAGTGGGTGGGTGGGTGGGAGGGTGGGTTGGAGAATATCCCCATAGTGGCAGGGGGAGGGCGGAGGGAATGAGGAAGTTCCAAAAGGGAGATCTGGAAAGGGGGAAACATTTGAAATGTAAATAAAATATGAAAATTAAAAAAAAAAAAGAAAGAAAGAAAAAGAAAGCACAGCATAGTAAGGAGACAGGTCCTTTCCTGAATCTGGGGTCCTCTGTCCATCAGAGTCACCATTCCAAGACGTACCCACATTCTGCAGTGCTAAATGTGTAGCAGAGTAAGTGGAATGTTTGTGAAATCAAGGCTATCTGCTAAACATGCTTTTTAAAAGAGATAACAAAACTGTCCAGGCATGGCAGCTCATTTCTGTGACCTCAGCATTTGGGAGGCTGAGACAGGAGGATTGTGATCTCTACACATTACTGGACTACACAAGTGAAGGCCATCCTAGGTCACATAGTAAGACCCTTTCTCCAAGATCAAATAAACAAATAAAACACTAATAGTCACAATTTTTTCTGCATTTTACCCCAAAGTGTTGAGAGAGATTTTCATTGAACGAGAGTTCCAATTAACCAAAGTCTGTTTAGTCCTCACTTGAATGCATATTTTAACAAGAAAGACTTTTAAAATATAAAATGTCAGCCAAAGCACTGGCTGGCATGTGCCTTCCTTAGTCCCAGTCTTCATTAAGGATCAAGTAATTCCTTGGGGAGTATGCTTTAGGAGTACCATGGCACCACTCTGCTGTTTCCAGGACTCTGCTCAGAGGATCAATGTCAGACGTGTTGAAAGTTTTCACACTAGAGATGGGCTGTGTTTGAAGAACAAGTCTGTGTAATTTAATAACTGATGGTCTGGGTCCTCTGGCTAGACAGCACTGTCCAAGATTCAAAGAGCTCTCTTTCCTGGGGGTTCCCCTTACTTTATGAACCTCCATGGGGTCATGTAGCCAAGAATGCCTCATTGTCTAGTGATTCATGGTCTGTATGTTCTTCCAGCAACTTGAACTGATTAGAGAGGTAAGCATCACCTCCGTGGGTCCCTGGAGTGTCTCACTGACACCTCACTCAGAGGTGGAAGTTACTATGGCGTTGAAGGACAGATGTGGAAGAAAGGACAACTAGGCTGGGAGGAGAAGTTTTTTCCCTCCCTGTTTGTTGTTGTTGCCCTTTAAAAATAGCAACAAGTGGAAACAAAAAGCATTTCTATGTAGCCTACACTGACCTCGAACTCATCATCTTCCTGTCTCAGCTGCCTGAGTGCCTGGGTTATGGGCATATACTGTACACTCAACAAAATTTTAAATTTAAACACAAACATGTTTGCATACGAACTAATCAGATCATAACTGGTCAGAAAGCCCAAGATGAGGAACATCTATATTACTTGGCTAATGACTTCATCATCTCCCTAGTCAGCAAGTGGTTCGTGTTTCTGATAGTTTCCCACCCTCCAGCCAGGAAAGGTGACTTCTGTTCTTTGAAGGAGAATAGCCCCCATAGGCTCTGATTTTTAAATGTTTGGTTCCCAGTCAGTGGTCTGCTTAAGGATTAGAAAGGAGGTGTGACCTCCTTGGAGGAGGTGTGCCACTGGGGGTAGGCTTTGGGGTTTCAAAAGCTCATGCCATGCCCAGTTCCCAGACACACATCTGCAATTTTGGGATTAGATTGGTCAGCTATTACTCCAGTGCCATGCCTGCTTGCCTGCTTGCCTGCTTGCCTGCTTCCTGCCTTGGCATGACGATTATGGGTTAAACCTCTGAAATTTTAAGCAAGCCCCCAATTAAACGCTTTCTTTTATAAGCTGCCTTGGTTATGGTATCTCTTCACAGCAATAGAATAAGTTGGACAGTGATCCTCCCTCAGGCCTCATATAATTATAGTGGGGCCCCTGGTGAATTCATCATCATTTTCCTTCTCAAGGCTTATTCCTAGCTCGCCCCTGCAAAGTCCTTTTGCAACATGTAACACAGTCACAAGTTCCAGAGATTAAGGGAAGGGTAGCTTTGAGGGGTCATGATTGGAGCATTCCTTGTGGGACAGACTAATACTGGAGAAGTTTCTGGGAGAAATTTGGATAGACTGAGGATGCCACATGGACACTAAGTGAGAGGACGGGAGGGTCTGCTGCCTCAGGAATATGAAGGTAAAGAGGGCACCTTAGTGGAGAGACTTCTTGCAGCTTCTTCCCCTATAGAATCATGAGCTAGGGGAAGCAAGAACACGTTCCTTTATAACTTATGAGAAACCCACTTCCATCCATGGATTAAATAGCCAGAACTTCTTGGAGGAGGTCAAGGAGGCCCATGGTTTTTTAACCAAACAAGTGACACAATTAAAAAGATTTCCGGGTCATAACCACAAAGTTACAAGAAATCCAGAAGACAGTAAAGTACCCATCATAACCCAAACAAAGAACTCTCTCCAAAGGGGCTCAGGAAGAAGATATAGTTTTAAAGACTTTTGAGACTCCAAACAATGGCTTTGGCTATAGGGATGTATAGTGGTCTATTTTTATTGTGATTTATATAGAAGGCTGAGTACTTGAGGTTTATTTTAGCTTGTGTCTTTGGTTCACTGTCTTGCTGGCAGAATCTTAAAGTGTCATGGGATATCACATGGCAAAAACGATAGAGGATATGCTATGTTTTCTGGTCTCTGCCATCAGCATTAAGTGATGGCTCTACCCTCATTAGCCAACATTAATCAATGTCCAACAGCCTTGCCTCTGAACACCATGATCAGATTAATTCTCTAATCACATAATTGGGGATTAAACTTAAATGCAGGAACCTGAGAAGACAAACTCAGACCACAGCTGAGCCACATCAAGATGCCTACCCTTCAGATAGATGTTCTGGTGAGTTTTTGTGTGTTTGATTGATTGTTTGGTGCTTTTTACCTTGATTGTTTCCCCCCATTGGCCTATACATATTCCAGAAACACCTTATGTTTGAGTCAGAAGAGAAAGAAATCAATTATTCTTCCACTTAGGGAAACAGCACAATCTTCTCAACTGTCAAATTTGGAGCCAAACATATGAGTAGTAAGAATTATTGACAAGAGACACAGTGATCTGGGGATAAGTGGGGTGTGGGGGACTCCTGTAGCTGCTGCCCTGGGACGGCCCGGGGCACTCAAGCCATGTTTGAGTGACCTCAGCTGCTAATGCTCAACAGAGAGACACTGAAAAACATTAGCTACTGGAGACTAATATCAAAGCTCAGGGTCCTGCTGAGGCACCTTGAGACCAGGGCCCTCAAGCCCTTCACTGTGCATATGAGGCCTCCCATGACATCACCATGGCTGCCCCTGTGCAATTTCTTTTCAAAGCAACACTTAGCTTCATAAAAATCTGCTGTACACATGAATAGAGTGTGATATGCCTTAGACCCTGAAACTTCAAGATGCCTACGTTATTTATAGAGGGATTCCCGAAATAACACAAAGTAGCAGGGAGCACATCAGTAAATCACCTTTTCCATCCAGTTAATATGAGCAAAAGGCACAAATGTGATGCTGTTGATGAATTTCTAGTCTAAAACCTGTGCTAATTTATAAACAGCAGAGTAACTTCAAAGAAGGCAGTGTTGCTACTTAATTCAGATTCCTGTGGGAGCTGTTGGTACCTATGAGGTCCTTCCTGTGGGTTCTCAGCCAGTGACATTAGCTAGACTGCTCATTTCCTAATATGCCATAGCCTCACATCGCACGTCTTGCTTATCGTTGCTGAGGCTTCTCTTGTCTATAAGAAGGTATTTGGACCCCAGAAAGCAGGACAGTGGCACTAGGGAGTTAAACCCACCATGAACCTAAAAGCACACCTATGGACAACTGCCTCAGCCTTTTAATGCTTTGTGAAGCAATTCTCAAGAATCTTCTATATCTCTCAAGGCTCTCCAGCAGGACTGAGTCTCAGCTGCCGCTCACTGGGCCCCCTTGTCTGTCTGTCTGTCTGTCTTTCTTTTTCTCTTTCTTTCCCTGTTAGTCCTCTCCTACTTACGTGGTAGTCAATACAGGACAGATGAGGGGGACTGACGACGTATTGTTGTGTCATTCTGGAGGCCAGAAGTCCAAGGTCAAGGAATCATCAGGCTTGGTCCATTCAAGGCCTCTGTCCTTCCCAGTGTACCTCATATGGCTCTTCCTTGAAACAGATATTCCTGGAATTGCTTGTCTTTGTACATCGGTCCTATCAGAGTAGAGTTCTGTCTTCAAGGCCATCATTTCATGCTTGTCACCTCTTTAGAGGCTCTGTCTCCAACTACAGTCTTACCAGAGGTTAGAGCTCCAACAAGCACATCTGATCGGGAGTGTGACAGAGTATAAAGTGCCTCCCAGAGAGCACGTGTGAGTGTTAGTCCTTGGCCAGCAGAGCTAGTTTGGGAAGTTACAGGATGTCAAGAACTATGACCAAGCTAGTAGAGTGCTTGCCTTGGGCTTTGAAGGCAATACTTCTTCCAGTTCCTGGCAGAGCTGTTTCCTCAGCTGCCAAAATGTGAACAACTCAGGCTACAGGATCTGGCCTTGCTTGCTGTCCTGGACTGACCACTCCCAGCTGTCATGCCTTCCTACTCATGGACAGACTGCATTGCCAAAACCATGAGTCAAAGAAAATTCTTCCTTCTTTAAAGATGTTTCTGTCCCAGTGATTTTGAAACCACGGGGGACACACGGTAACACCTACCAAATGAATTGTCTGTGCCCAGATCCTTATCTCAGCATTAGAACTCAAACGAAACAGCTACCCGGAAATCCAGTTTACGTTCACACATACACATTCACACCCACCTGGCTTTTCAGAGCAGGCCTTTTGCACGCCCCAAACACTGCTGTGCCTACCAAGTCACGATCTGGACAGCCTTGAATGATAAGGTGTGAGAATATAAATGAGGAAGAGATAGAGCTTTCTCCTTAAAAAAAGGAGCCAGACCCCCACTTTCTCTTCATCCCCTCCTTTCCACTTCTCTAATACCCTTGCTCTACTCAAAGGCAGCTGGGTGTGAGACTACTTGAATGATAGGGGGAAATTCAGGAGACAGATCGCCCAAGGGCCTCTGGGAAGCCGCCTAGCATGTTTTTGTGGACTGTGTCTAAAGCAGTTCATACAAATGCTTTTGGGTCTCTTCCATTGTGAGCACCTTTGCTCTCATGATGGGTCCCTATATCAGTACATCTCCCAAGCTGGGGTTTGAGCAAATCATATTTTTTTGTATGTGCCTAAACTTCTGTTTTTGGAATATGTACAATGTCATAGTGGTGACTAAAATGAAAATTTTCATCTTGCCAGGCTGCTGATTTGTATTATAGCCATTTGTTTTAAATCTGAAGAAATGTAAACTACAACCACTAATGTGATCTTCAAAAACCATTGTTTATGCAAAGGCTTTGAAGTCACTGTTCTATGCTTTAGCCAAGAGCCATGTCTACCTCAGTTTAGTCTCCTCTGACCTCAGCACAGAGTCTGTAACCTATCTCCTGAAGGCCTGATGGCTTCCTTTGATGGTCCCCCCACTGCCCACTGCTCTTTTATTCCAACTATTTCCTTGGTTTCTTTCCTCTGTTCTGCTATTTTCTACAGCCAGAATTTTTCATTACATCCAGGTAGGTTTTCTCTGACTCGGCTTCTTCATCACCTCTTTCTGGATTCTTTACCCTGTTTTGAAATGTTATTTCATTTAAAAAACCATCTGAGGACTTGGAGAAATGTCTAAGTTGGCAAGAGCACTTGTGTATAAATATAAGAACATGGGTTCATATACTAGCACCATATAAAATTCTGGATGTGGTCATATACATGCCTGTAACCTATAACCAGAGCACTGTGGTGTGTGTGTGTGTGTGTGTGTGTGTGTGTGTGTGTGTTGGAGTATAGGATACAAGTGGGTCTCTGGAGCTTGCTGGCTACTAGCCTTGGTGCAAGTTCAGTAAGAAACTAACTCAAGGGAAGAAAGTTGAGAGTTAAAAAGCAGAGTGCCTGCCATCCTCCTCTGGCCTCTGAATATGTGAAAATACCTGTGTACATACGCCACACTCACACAAAAGAAACCCAACCAAAACAAACCCTTCAAAACTACTATTGTGTGTATCCTTGGCAGCTTTGCAGGGCTTACCTTGATGCAGAGGTGTCTAAGAGTCTAGAAAGATCAAAGGGGTGCTGATCCTTGACACCGGGTCCTGGGCGTGGAGCAAATGCAGCCACTACCCAAAGCTACCCAAAGCATTCTACCTTCACAAGCTAAAATTCCCCACCTGTTTACTACCTTCCTGTGACCCCACCTGAAATGCCTCTGGTCAATGCAGTCTATCTGAATACAGGCACAAGTGCAGGACTGAATCGGTTCCCAGAATTGCCTTAAGCTATGGTGGATGAGATTCAATGTTTGATAAATAGTCCAGCTCCTCTCACCTTCAAGTAACTCCAGATTTCTCCAGTGGGTTACGGTCCAGGTGTTCCCTGTAGTTACTCATCTGCTTGACAACCTTGGATTGCCACTCACATTCTCCATTTCTTTCCTCTTCCCCACTGCCCATGCTTCCTGGGATGCCTTTCTCAAATGATCTTATACCCTAAGCCTTGTACCGTGCTTTTGGAGGAACACACATTAAGATGCTCTAAAAACAGTGAAATCATCTAAATTGGAAAGAACAATCTAGCAGTTGTACAGGACCACTTGGATTTGTAATTCCACGGCTTGAAGTTGACACTTAAATAGCTCGGACCCAGTGGATCACTCCTTCGTGCCTCTATTCCAATGATTCCCAACCTGTGGGTTGTGACTCCTTTGAGAATCAAATAACCCTTTCACGGGGGTTGTCTAAGACCACCCGAAATCACAGATATTTGCATTGTGATTCAGAACAGTAGCAAATTTACAGTTTGAAGTAGAAATGAAAATAATGTTATGGCTGGGGTGACTACAGCATGAGGAAGTGTATTAAAGGGCCACGCCTTAAGAAGGTTGGGAACCACTGCTCTACTGTAAGAGATGGTTGGGGTGACTACAGCATGAGGAAGTGTATTAAAGGGCCATGCCTTAAGAAGGTTGGGAACCACTGCTCTACTGTAAGAGAAGGGTTTGTGTTAGAGCAAATTTTCATGATACAGCGTCCCTAAGGGTTCTCCAGACACATCTGTGCTGTGAAAAGGAGGAGATGTTTATAAACTCATTCACATTATGCGGCTGTGGGCAGTAGAGAAGACACCATTCCTGTTGCAGTCTGATTCTCCAAAGAACACTCATATCCTGCCTATTTTATGGGTGGAGTCACTGGCACCCTTCTCTGGCTGTCTTCTAAAAATGCTGTACAGCAGAGTCCTGGACAACACTTGAGATAGTGTTTCCCAAAGGACCAAGCTGGCTTTACTTACTGTCTAATGTAATGACAATCAGGTCTCTTTCCAGAGGACCAAGCTGGCTTTACTTACTGTCTAATGTAATGACGATCAGGTCTATTTCCAGAGGACCAAGCTGGCTTTACTTACTGTCTAACGTAATGATGATCATGTCTCTTTCCAGAGGACCAACCTGGCTTTACTTTACTTACTGTCTAATGTAATGATGATCATGTCTCTTTCCAGTACAATAGTTGCCCAAGCTTATTTGCTTCAGCCAATAGTAATATTCAAGTTCCCTCAGCTCTGCATTCTTCAGTGGGGATGAAGATGCTTTGGGTATACATCTGCCTGGGTCATTCTGCATTACCTATGGGACTCAGGAGGCCAGACAGGCAAAACCTAAAGCCAACATGACTCTCACAGTGAGTCCTAAAGGCTGTATTATCTTGTATCCTTCCCCCAACATGCATGAAACTGAGGGAAGTTCCCTTTGAGCTAACAAGCCAGGTAAGATGTTAATATTTAATGTTGGGAAAATGTCCTGGATCCTGTGTGTGCTGTTGGTATTACAAATAAAATGAGAGGATACTGTGCAATGTTGTGTTCACTACTGAACAGGAACGGGAACTACAGCAGAACCTAAAATCCCAGCTCCAAGGCTCTTGAGCCACTGGCTATAAATCTTGAGATTAGTCAAATGTTTATATTTTAAGTAGAGAATGATCTAGATACTGCTTATTTAGTTCATTATTATTTCTTATTTCCCCCCCTCCCCCCAGAGTTTCTATGAATCCAAGTTAGCCTTTAACTGCACAATCCTGCCATGGACTCCCAACTGCTAGGATTACAGACTTCACCACCACACCCAACTTCTGCTTTTATATATGTCCCAGGGGGGAAAAAAGAAATTTATCACTGTACAAAGTACTCACCATAGACCTATTAGAAGCAGGAAAAATTCAATGCTTAGAATACTACATGACAAACAATTACCCTGAAATGTAGCACTGTTTATACAGTGAATGACAGCTGTAGTCTTTTAAAAAAATACACAACCATGATTCCTATAAAAGTGACAGCCAGTATATGCACAAGCAGCACATTTGCATAACAAGCAAGAGCTAAGGTACTGAAAACAAAACCCACAAATGATTTTAAGTGTTGGGTGATGTCATGCAAATTGTCTTTATAAGGGCCATCTTCATACTGTGAGGTTTCAGCTGTTCACAGTAAACATGAATTACAGACTGTACTTTCAGTATTGAAGGAGGTTACACTGAGGTCACAATCCACATTGCTACTTCAGGCAAAATGAAATTATTGTGTGCTAGAATAATTTTTAGAAAACCTCACAAATGCAGCAAACTACACAAGTTTTCGTGTTTAGAGGCAGTTTTAGAGAACTAAGCATGGCACTGTACGTTCCTGTGTTACTCGGATCAAAGCTGAAATGAGAGCTATGGAACAGAAGGTCTGGTGTCAACAGGCAAAGCCAAGGGGATCAGACAGTTTCAGATCTTCATACGCTCTGGCCATTCACTGCTTATTACCCTATCTGACTGTTAAAAACAAACCGGCTCTTATAGTTCAAAGACATGTTCAGGAAACATCTTCTTCCCAGTGATAATTAAAGCTAAGGTATTTAGCAGTCATCTGGTCAGGCACAATATCATTATGACGATATCGTCAAAAAATATGTGCTTCCCTTTTTTTCTATCAAGTTTCTGAGTTAGTCTAGGTACGGTGAGATATACTCGTAGTCTCAGCACAGAAGAGTCTGAGGGAGGAGGATCAGGAGTATGAGGCCAGTATGAACCATGAAGTATGTTCAGGGCCAGCCTGGAATACATAGTAAAAATTTCCATCAATTGAAAAATTTCTTCTCCAATATCTTTAATGTGTTTAGTTGAAAGCTAAAGCTAATCAGGTTGTCTACCAAACTTTTTTTAGTGAAGTAAACATTTAGAATTACTGACTAGAATAATATTTTATTCTTTTCTGGTGCTGTATGAAAGTATCTGCAAGATAAATAGATTCTGAAGAATCCTTATTTCATAAACTTAAATTTTTCTATATTCCTGATCATAATATTATACCTTCACATTTGTACAAATTGCTATGTAATAAATGACCCCAGAATTTCGTTCTGAAAGCAAGATACATGCATTACCTTTCCATTTCTATGGGTCTTAATGCCAAGCACAGTCTTGCTGGGGCCTCTGGACACAAATCTCCATGAGTATTTATCCGTGTCCATAGCAAAGGGTATGACTTTCGCTGAAGACCCTCATAGCCTTTTGAGACCAGCTCTGTGCTGAACATGGACTTGTTTGCAGGATTGGAGCTCACTTGGGCCTGTGGACTGATGGTTAGCTGTTCCTTACAGGTTTAACTGTTTCCTCTCATGTTGAAACATTTCATCCTCTAGAAAAGCTCTTGGAGACAGGAAGCAAACAACTCAATATAGTTTTATTAAGTCTCTGCAACTAACCAGATTCACCAGGCCCCTCCCTCTCCAAGAATAAACACTAAAGACCGCTGAGGTCACTCTCAGACAAGCCACGCTTCAAAGACTCTCGAACAAGCCCACATGCCTGGAAGAGGCAAGGATGAGCTGAACCACGAGGAGAGGACTCTCTTCAACCTGCCTGGCTGCTTGCAGGCTGTGCAGTGTGCTTCAGCTTTCCAGC
The DNA here is from genome assembly GCA_019843965.1 of Rhynchomys soricoides. NCBI lineage: Eukaryota > Metazoa > Chordata > Mammalia > Rodentia > Muridae > Rhynchomys > Rhynchomys soricoides. Next base: position 20,070,246 of record JADRCH010000031.1, on the reverse strand, counting down.
TTTTGTGAGCTGTCACTCGTGCTGGGGTAGGCTTTGGTGATGTAGCTGTCTTTGAGTTATTTCTGCTCCTGTAAGTAGCCTCTCACCCATAAACCTCAATAAACCACACTGGTTCACCAAATTGTACTTTGGTGGTATTCATATTTTGTTGTGGGGGTTGCATCTTCTTGGGAAAAGCCTTTCACGCCAGTATTACTCAGTGTTTTTCTTAAGTGTTGCTTTACATCGGTCAGCTTAAGATCGCAGCTGAGTTTCATTCAATTTCAGGAAGGCTAAGGAAAGTTCAGACTATAGCTTACCTTTCCCATATTCTGTTGCAAGATACAAGTAATAATGACTAACTCCTGATCGGAGGAGAGATATCAAGTAAGAGACCTTGACTTTGGGGGATGTGGGTCACTGATGTCATATGGGAAATCACTTACTGGAGATTATTATAAAGAACACTCGTGCTTCTGTAATCCAAGTTTTCCTGATTTACACAATTTCCTATCCAGCAGATAGCAAGACACTGACTCAAACAGTAGGCTGCTGTCATTTGTAAATTCCTGCCCAGACTCATGCTGATAGAAGAGCTGGAAGCAAACAGAGCCTTCAGGAGGTGACTGGGCCAGCAAGGCACTGTACTGGTGCGTGGATTCAGCCCTGATGGATGATGGATAGATGGATTACGGGGATAATTACAGTAGCTGGTCCTGGAAGACATACTCTGGCTCTCTGCTATGTTGTGACCCAGCAGTGCTTCCTCACTGGATGCTGAGCTACTGCCAGATCTCTCAGTCTCCAGATCATTAGATAAGTAAACTACAACAGAAAGCAGATTAAAACACAGGAGTGGATGATAGATCTCACCTATTACCAAAATGAAAAGAAGAAACGTCTTGCTGGCATTTTGTAGCCATTCTAGTCAAGCATAGGTAGCAATGGCAGTGATGGAAGGTCTTGTGCTTTCTGGGGGTGGTGGTGGTGGGGGCTAACAGCATGCCTCACCACACCAGGAAATGATGAGCCCTATTTACTCAGAGAAATATACAAGAGGCTCTGAACTCCTCTATAATCAGCCCTTGCTCTCAGTTCCTAACCAGGGCACACTGTATATAAAATGATCTTGAAAGGGCAAGAGAATGTTTCCCCACATTGAAGTTAGCTATAGCAGGACATCTGCTGCTAAGCCTTTCCCCACTGGCCTTATTTCCAAGATGACTAACTGCTATGCCTTGGCTTTCAGGCCTGTCGCCTCGGCTGCTACTGAAGTGCCCACCAGATCTCTGGAAGGTCCAAGTCTCCATTTTACCTATAGCATCAGCTTCATGAGAAACCACTTGGGTGAAGCTTGATCACCTGTCAGCCATCACTGCTAATTAAAACAACATCTGCTTCTTGGAGTCAAAGCACTGGTTATACATGTGTCAAAATGTTCATGGACATGAAAAAGTGAGTCTCATGTGTGAATATGTTCCAGTGTGCAGAATGGACAGAAGGAAGGAAATAACAGTCACAATTCTGGGGGATGGGCGTGGAGGAGCTGAACATTATCACTTGAAATACATATGTGCTTCAGACTCATTACAAATGAAAGCCCCACTCCCCTCCCCGAATCCCCCCCCCCCAAAAAAAAAGTTAAATTGGGATTTCAGCCAGCTCTCCCGAGACCTGTGTAGAATTTGGTGACTGAGTGGCAGGAGCAATCAACTCTCAGTGAGATTGGAGCTGCTGTCTCTCCTCACATGGATGCTGATGGGGAGTTCTGTCAAGCTATTTTGAGGCTGTGCACATTAAGTAAAAAAGCAGGACTATTCTTAGCTCAAGTGTTCAAGCTTCTATTACCCTAAACCCAAGGCAGAAGATCAGAGTACGATTCTGGGTCCCTCCCTTCCGTCTGAGTGGTCCCTCCCAGGTTTTAGAAATCACCCTTGACTCAGCACAGGATGAATTCTGAAAGATAGTAAATAGATGTTTATCCTGCAAACAGTTAACTGTAAATCAGAAATCAGATCCTCCAAGCCAAACAGATACAAGAATTCCTTTCCTAGCAGCTCCTTACACATGTATTTTTCCTGACTTCTCAATGGTTTCGGGACACAGTCAACACCTGGTCTCCTAGTCTTTCACTATTATTATATAATATATAACATATTATATATTATAGCTCCTAGAATGAATCACTCCAGTTCCAGTGTAGTCTGGAAGATCCAGTCTCAAGGAATGAGCTCAGAGGTGGAAAGGAGGAGAAACCTGAAGGGTGGAACTGTGGTGACAGAGGTAGGACATTCTGTGGCAGACAGCTTGGGTGATACTCCTCACATGCCTCTTAGAGTTGTTAAGCATCTATCTCTATCTTCTGGTTTTCAACCACAAAATATAACAAGTATTATTTTTACTTAATGAGCAATACTCCCCTTAAGCCAATGTGATAGACAGAAGTTCTGTCAGTACTGACAAAATAGAAAATTAAGTTTGTGTTGTTTTCTGATGATCAAACTTATTCTCGAGTTGCAGTATATGATGTATTTGTAGCCAATGCCTCTTTTACTAAGTTCTCCACTTAACAAGATGAGGACAGTCTTCCCACAGAAAGCCCTAGGAGAGGTCAAGGGGTATTACTGTTGATGGTCTGTTCCATAGCATAGGAAGAGGCATGGACAAGCATGTGCATACAGGAGCTAACCAAAATCCCCCCCCCTCCTATGTTCCAAATTCTGGAAGACAGAACATCCCATATTCACAACATGTGGGAAGGATGGTAAAATAGCACACAGGGCAAAGTGAAGAAATTGGAGGGAATTCTGGGTAATTCCGATTTTTCTAGAGTAGCTTCCTTGTTCCCAGCAAGGAGACAAATGACTTTGTTTCTTTTCCCGTTGCTATGATAAAAGGAGAAAGAGTTTATTTCCTCTCATAGTTCCTGATGATACTGCATCGGGGCAGGGAGAACAAACTGGTGAGAGCCTGAAGCAAATGGTCACGTCACATCCACAGTAAAAACGGCAGAGAAGAGCAGGGTGATAGGATGGGAAAAATGGATGACCTGACCCCTGCCTAGATCCTGTGACTCTTACCTCATGGAGAACAAATATACACATATGCCTTAGGGTCTAGAGATGGGTGTTATTTTGGATTAACCAAATGACCTCCCATGTGTCTTTAAAGAAGGGGGATTTGACCCCAGGCAGAAGAGAAGGCATGAGACTCTTGGAGGAAGAGGGAAGCCAAAGATGGGGCTGGGGTGGCCAATTGGCCAGAAGGTGGAAGAAGGGACTAACAGATGCTGAGAAAAGTGTCTGGAAAATCAGAGGAATGACTCTCCTCTCAAGCCTGCAGAAAGAACTTAGCCCACTCACAGAATGTTTTTATGTTATTCATTTGTTTGTTTGGGTTTTCTTATTTGTTTTGTTTTATTTAAGACAAGGTCTTACTAAGGAGCCATTGTTAGATTGGAACTGTCTAGGTCAGTGGTTCTCAACCTGTGGGTCAAAATCTTTTTGGGGATTGGCCCATGGCCCTTTCACAGGGGTCACCTAACACAATCAGAAAACACAGGTATTTACATTGATTCCTAATAGTAGCAAAATGTTAGTTATGAAGTAGCAAACAAAAATATTTTTATGGTCTGGGATCACCACAACACGAGGAACTATATTAAACGGTCCCAGCATTAGGACAGTTTAGGTAGACCAGATTGGCCTCAAACTCACAGAAATCTGCCTCTTGAGTGCTAAGATTAAATGTATATCTCATCACAGCTAGCCATACAGCATGGTTTTTAGACCCTGTAAGACTTTCTTCCACTTTTGGCCTTTCCTAGAACTGTTAGGATACACACAGCACTGCTTTGAAACACAAAATTGACAGGTTTTTTTTTTGTGTGTGTGTGTGTGTGTGTAGCATCCAAGGAAAGTCAACAAAGATACCTTTTGACTTATATGAGGTAATAGACTCTGAAAACAGAACGGACCACAGATATGGATTAGGATACCTTGAGACATTCAACCAAATATGGATTGTCCCTTTCAGCCCAAAACACTACCATTAGTTGGAAAAACATTTCCCAAGTCCCATCTTCTAAGGAACTGACTACATCGATTTGATTTTTAAGTTAAATGTTTATAAGCTTTACACTAGCATTTTTAAAAGAAATGATCCCAGGTTGCCTCAGCTATCACTACCAGCCTGGGTTCTTTCCCTTCCACTATTATTTTCCTTCAAATAATTAACTTTTGTGTTTGATGATACGCCATGGCCTGAGTATGTACCCTACAAGTCACATGTTGAAAACTAATCTTCATAGTGATTGTAACTGTTGTCTTAGTTAACTTCAGTTGTCAACCTGACACATGTGGGAAGAAGGAACCTCAACTGAGGCACAACCTCTCTCAGATTGGTTCATGGGTGTATCTGTGGGGTATTTAATTTTCTTCTAAAGGTTTTATGGGGGCCCAATGCACTGTGGGCAGTACCATCCCTGGGTGGGTGGTTTTATTTAGGCAGAATAAGAAAGCAGGCTGAGCAAACCAGAGGGATCAAGCCAGTAAGAAATGTTCTTCCATGGTCTCTGCTTCAGTTCCTGTCTAAAGTTTTTTTCTTTTTTTTCCTTCCTTCCTTCCTTCCTTCCTTCCTTCCTTCCTTCTTTTATTTTTAGTTTCTTTCTTTTTTTCAGATAAATTATTTTATGTTATTCTGGCTGACCTGGAATTCACAGAGATCCATCTGCCTCTGCCTCCTGAGTGCTGGCATTAATGGTGTGTGCCAGAATACGTGGCTAGGTCAGTGTTTTATCACAGCAGTAGAAAAGCAAACTGGAGCAGATATTCAGAGGTGGTCCTTTAAAAAGTGATAAGGTTGTGAAGATCTCGTGAGCAAAATGAGTGCATGTCTCACTTCATTTTGTACTGCTATAGCAAAACACTACAGCAAACTATTCACACTGGTGGAGTTGAAAGTCCAAACAGTATAGCACTGGTTCTGGGTATAGACCTAACATTCAAGTTGGGCAAGTCAATCACATGGCTAAGGAACCGCTCCTAAGGAAAGCATGTTCACCCTAGGCCATTCGAAAGAGATAGGAATACTAATTATTCCTTTAGTGAGATAATATACCTTTTGTTCCCAGAATTCCCACCCTCTAGAGCAGTTGCTACAGAGCCACCATTAGTTTCTTGTCCTGACTCAAGAAAGTATACTTTTACCTTTTTTCCTTTCTGCTCTTTCTTTTGGGTGTTGCTGGAGCCCAGGTATGTCCTTTCTGGCTCTCTGAGCTTCCTTCCCATCTCTCTGAAGCCCTTCCTCATGCCATGTGTCTGCTATGCATTTGTGACTGACTTCCATACTGGCTTAACTCAAGCTCACGATTCCTTTTCCTTCCCCTGCTCCAAGCAGCTGCACAAGTTTACAGCTTGTCACTCTGGGGCTTTCTTTTTCAATCCTAATAAAAATGTATTTTAAGTTTAAAATAGAGTGGATCAATTAGTTTCACTGGACTTTGGGAGTAAAATTGTCTAATGGATAAATTCCTTAGTGAAATATGTAAATAGAAAACTGCCATGTTGTTTTTGTTTATCTGGTTTGATGACAAGTCAATGACTGGCTTTCTCACATCTTGTTATGAATTAGATTCCTGTTCTAGTTTGGACCTAATACCCCCTCCCATTTCCCAGCTATCAAGAGGGAAGCGGTTTCCCTGGCCATGTGTTCTCCACCATTAGGACCTTCTCCTCTGGACCAAGTAACAGTGTTAAGTGACCACAGACTGAAGCCTCGGAAGCCAGGAGCACTAACAAGCCTTTCTTCATTCAAGTTAATCTCCTCTGCATTTGTCACAAAGCAAAACGCAGGACGACACACTATCCGTGGATAATTGTATTTGTAGTTCTTCACACATAGTTTTTTGAGTCATAACATTATTGTGTATATGATCCCTTGATGTAACAAATGCATTGAGCATTTTCCATTAAATTCACTTTGGTCTGTCCATGTCTTTTACGTAATAGTGCTTGTGTTCATGTAAAGGTTCTCTTTTCATGATTTTCTGTACTGAAGAAACTATCTTCCCTCCAAATTTGGATATGATGTTTATTATTTAAAGTTCTCCTATGTGCAAATCTTTCCATTCTGTAGATGTCCAAGTAAGATCTTAAGTGAATGAAAGTGTATTCTTCTTTCTTAAACTCTAACTTATTTGGACACCCTGCCCCCAACCTTCATTGGCTAGTTAATGCTCAGTCATGTGCCTCTCCCTATACTTCATTGTCTGCTTTGAGCAGAGGCTAGACCTTTTTGTTTTGTTTTGTTTTGTTTCCATTTTTGCCAGTAAAGTAAGAGAAAGGCTGTGGCGAAACCATCCTTTGGCCACCTCCTGGCTTAGTTTTCTTCAGCTTTCATAAAGAGTTGCTCATGTTGGTCTAGTTGTGCTAAAAAACATCAGAATATCCTGGGCAGAATCACCCCTAGACCATGGGACAGCACTGGGCACTTTTATACTTTAGGAGGGGGTGGGCTCTGGGGATGCAGAGGAGAGGGTGCTAGCTGTCAGGTCTGGAGCTTGCCTTCTGACTCTACAGTTGAGAGGATCATTCCATCAGCTGAGGAAAGGAGAGACAAGCTAGGGACTCTTCCTGAGCCCTCGTGGTGGGGGAGAACTTACCCATTAGCCCTGTTTCCTACCTGCATCTCATTCCTCCTTGAACTTCATAGGTCTCTAAGTGAGACCACCAGTCCTAAAAGCCTCACAAACTGTTCTTTTCTGAGAGCTTTTTAAATAAAAGCATATATTCTCATTTCTTTGAGAGTTTAATTACTACCCTGCCCCAGGACAGCAAGACAAATTAGATGATATCTTAAGCCATTCTAAAAGGAGTGACTTTAGGGCATCTAAGGCCATCTCCATACACACCAGAAACAAGAGATAACAATGACGATTGAATGTGGAGAGGTCACAAAGTTACATGCAAACTTTTAAAAATGTAGTCCAGGAAATTTTTCTGTTCCCTTTCAAAGCTCCAAGTCCAGCAGCCATGTTACTCCACATATGAGTATTTAATGAGTTCCCAGCTGTGCTGACCCCTCCCTTGCTCGTAGGACCCAGAAAACAGGAATCAGCTAAGGTGCAGTTCTCTGTGAGCCACATAAGGAGCTCTTTTTAGCGATAGATCTGAGTTCCAGGTTCTCAGGAGAAACACAACTTCATTTTTAAAAGGAAATTATTCTTATTTTAGCCACACCATAGCCATTCTGGATATTTGCTAGGCACAGTGAATATTTCAATCAATGTGTATGATAAATGACGATAAGGTAAGGATTATCCATCACTGCAGACAGTGGTCACTTCTTGGTGTTGGGTGTATTCAAATCCTATCTTGTGTTTTGAAAAACATAATTGATTGTTATCCACCATCACTTCCCTGCTAAGCGACAGAGCATCAGAAGTGACTCCAGCTGTAAGCGTTTGCCTGTTGTCACCTCTACGACATTACTTTCTATTCTTTAAAGAACTATTATTTACCACCTTTTGGGTGGAAATTCCAAATTTTGTCTATCCTTATTACTTACTTGATAGTGTTTTCAGCACAGAAGGAAAGGACACATCTATTTTTCCTCACACCGATTTAACAAACACATTGAGTTTTTCACCGTCTTAAAAAGAGAGGAATTAATGCCTACGCTAAACATAACCCTGCATTTATGTTATTAAATACTTCATTTTTTTGACAGGACAGGTGAAGATTTTTTTACATGTTTTATTTTTGTTTATGCATCTGTGAAAAGTAAATAGCCCGTCCTTGAAACTCTGGTGATTTAATTTGGGTGATTTAGTGGTAATATGCTAATGGAAACTTTAATAAATTGGAAAAATAAAACTATAACTACATCTAGTAGTGTAGTAAGTAATGGCAACAGGACTTTTGTGGGGAAAAAAAGTGATACAATGGGTCAGAGAAGTTTCTTTGTAGACAAATAAAAGGTGTGACTCACTTAATGGATAGTGTGTGTAAGTATTTAACACTTTGGAGCAATATCCACTTAAACCATGTAGAAATGATGATGGTTTCCCCAGAAACTCCATTGTTCTTCTTCTGGCTTTCTATGTGGTTGCTGGGATCCAAACCCAGTCCGAATGCTTGGTCAGCAAGCTTTCTTACTCACTGAACCATCTCTGTATCTTTAATTCACCCTTATCAGGAAAAAGCCATTTAAAGTAGGATTTTTAACCTTTCATGTTGGTATTTGGGAATACAAACTGACTTTATAAAACCAACAAACAAACAGTAAGGCTCGAGGAAGTTGATGAGAAAGGACTCCAGAGCAAGCCTAAAGGAAAGGAAAGACATGTGCTTTCCATGAACTAGCTGTTGGTGTGGCTAATGAATTCTAACATATTGATGTCATGGAATCAGGTACAAGCCTTTGGAGACCAATGGCATCTCTCATAGCATCAGCCAGTCTATTATAAGGCAATGCCCATGTGATGGTCTGCATATGGTTGGCCCAGGGAGTGGCACTATTAGCAGGTGGGGCCCTGTTGGAGTGGGTGTGGCCTTGTTGGAGTAGGTGTGGCCTTGTTGGAGTAGGTGTGTCACTGTGGGTGTGGGCTTAAGGCCCTCACCCTAGCTTCTTGGAAGCTAGTATTCTGCCAGCAGCCTTCAGATGAAGATATAGAACTCTCAGCTGCTCCTGCCCCATGCCTGCCTGGATGCTCTCATGTTCCTGCCTTGATGATAATGGACTGAACCTCTGAACCTGCAAGCCAGTCCCAATTAAATGTTGTCCTTGGTCATGATATCTGTTCATAGCAGTAAAACACTAAGACAGCCCTCAAGTACAGCAAAGTTATATTCATGAAGACATTCACAGCCACACTATCTTCATGCTAAAAAATCAGAATCCAGATGCCTAACAAAAATGGAGTAGGTATTATACACCCACTCAGCAATGATGCTTCTAAAACTGCAGCTCACAACAGAAAGGTTGATTTTGTTTGTTGGAAGCCGAGAGCTTTGAACCTGTACACTCATTGGTTTTGTTCTCACACCAACCCTGTCTCTTATCACCCACTCTGAAGCTTCAATCTCATTCTTTTTCCAGGCCTAATCCTGGATTTCAGATGGCTATCTCTACCTGTATTTACCTTGCCTTTCCCAATAAACCTCCCACACTTCTGCAAAATTAATTCCACCCATGGTTTTTGGACAAATATTTACTGAGTACTATTAATTATCCAGAATAGTTCCCAAAGCCTGAGCTGCTTCACCGGCCAAAAGAAGATCTCTAAATCTTCCTAGGGATGACCCTCTGAAGCTGACTCAGCAAACTGTGATCTATGGAATCATTTCTTGGGTTGGGGTGGGGAAGAGGGAGCCAAATAGGTTTGTCCAGTAGGCACAAGCCCATGGGCATAAGCATGGAGTTGGCTAAGTGCTCATTTGAGAAGATAGTATCCAGGCTCAAGGACAGTTGCAGCTCCGAGTGGGATTGTTGAAGGTCTGAGGAAACTTGTGTGGCTGGAGAGGAATGAGGAGACCGACCAGATCACGCAGCAGAAGCATAGCTCCAATGTGGGAGAATGGAGCGGTAGTGCGGGTTGGAGGAGATTGGTTCGGACATGATATTTGGAAGAGTTCTTGTCCTGGGCTGAGTGGAACAAAGGGAGAAAGGGTACAGGCTGCTTCCAGGATTCAGGGTAAGAAGAAGTGAGTGGACTCAGAGTCTCTTTTGACATGGAGCTACAGACTTCCATACGGAGGTATGTGAGGAGACAGGAGAAATCCAGGTTGACCCCAAGCTCTTTAGTTTAAGCAACTGGAAGGGTATACTTGTCCCCCGATGAAAGGACATGTGATGCTTGACCAACTGCTAGGCCTCTCAGTGGCCATGCAAGGCCAGAAGCACAGGAACTCTGACAGAAGGTATGTCTGTAATGCTGTTTTGTGCTGTTTGGGTTTGGCTTGATATTAGGTCCTGTATATCACAAGTTGGTCTCTGATTAGTGATCCTCCTGTCTCAGTCTCCTGAGTGCAGGGATTATAATAGGCCTGCACTATCATGCCTGGCCCATGGCGGACCTTAAGCTTTTGAAGGGCTATCTTGCTATTGACTGCTTGGCATTGTGTCATATCCTTCACTGCCACGAATTTTCAAACCTCAAAGGTTCTCCAGAGTGTGTCCACCCTGGATGCTGTGTCTATGGCATTCAGTGGGCCAAGAGAGTGGATAGTGCTCTTATTCACGAGACCTACCTTCTGCCATTGCTCACATCTAACCTCCCTGTACCTCATCTAGAATGAAGTGGACTGTTTTCTATTTCTATGATGAGATACCAAAGACTAGGTAATTGATAAAAAGAGAGAGAGAGAGAGTTTTCTGAGTCATGCTTCAGAAGCTGGGATGTTCACAAGCATGGCAGTAGCATGTACTTGGTTTCTAGTAAAGACTTATGCTGTGTAGATTCCTGAAAGAAAGCAGGTGTGTGTGTGTGTGTGTGTGTGTGTGTGTGTGTGTGTGTGTGTGAGAGAGAGAGAGAGAGAGAGAGAGAGAGAGAGAGAGAGAGAGACTTGTTTTATAATAACCCAATCTTACAGGAACAGGAATTGTCTTTGAGATTGAGAATGAGAGTTCATGCACAAAAAGCTGGCATTGGTATCCATCCAAGAGGACTGGTACCCACGACCTCCCACCTGTTCCCACCTCTCCTCCACACTGATGCATGTGGAGTTAAGGTTCCAGACCATCAGATTTGGACACACAGTCAGACTATAGGCAGTCCCATCTCCTGTTATTCCCTAAATAACATGATGTCTTATACTTGGATAACCTGTGCTCACACTGCTCAGGACCCTACAAATGCTATGTCCTCTTTTCTTGTTACATAATTATCAATGGAAGTTCTGATGACCCAGTAAGGTACATATCTCCCAGCAAAGGTAGGTAGTACCTTTTTCTTTTTAAATATTCACAGCTCTATATTTATAAAACCAGAGAATGAAAAACATACATGTTCTCTTCTCTCTCTCTCTCTCTCTCTCTCTCTCTCTCTCTCTCCCCTTTGACATTTGGAGTGTGTGTGTATGATGGAGGACAGATTACATCCTCAAGAAATTATTATTGATAAAAGTAAAGTGTTATTGATATAAGCACCTGCACGGAAATGGATTGTAAAACATTGTGTATAAAATATGCTTTGACCCTTGTTCTCCCAATATTTATGTGACAACAGTTAAAAGTTACAAAGAATTATTTGGCACACAGTGTGTATTTACACAACAATCTTAAGATGTGGGGACAGCAAGAGCCACTCCCCCTTCTACTGCCAGAAGCAAAAGACACAGAGGGGAAGTTATCATCCTGGAGACAAGTCAGTCAGGAGCTAGGAGAGGTCTGAGCCTCAGCTGCCTGGGCTTGCCTTTCCAGGGGATTATCTGCTCAGAGCCCTTTCTCCTTGGGGCTCAGAGTGCCTCTATCAACAGGCATCCCAATTTAACTACATAAGTCGCTACAGCTGAGTCACGCCTGTGGGGAAAGTCCAGGCAAATGTCTTAGTTCACAGTGACTTAAGCACATCTATCATTATCCTTCTGGTGTGATGATCATAATCATAATGACATTAGTAAATGTGTAGTATGAAAGACACTAAGCATTTCTGGAAGTGATGGGAGCAGCCAAGACCATCAGAATAGCACATGGGCACTTGTAGAAGAGCTCTTCTCTATTTTCTGCTATACCCCTTTGTCCCTAGAGTGACCCAAAGAGATACTAGCCTTGATTCCATTGCTACCGTCTCTGTCAACCACCTTATTTAGTCATATTTTGACATGGTAGCACCAGCAGCCTGGGCAAGTCAACAACACCTTGAGCCATTCTGCTGAAGAGTGGGCATGTCAAAGCCAGTATTTTCTTTTGGAGGACGTTAAGTTGCAGAGTATTTCCTTGAGGACTTCAGTCAGACCTGCAAGGCTTTGAAGTGTCAAGTCTCCAGATTATTATTTTTTTAAATACTACTGACCCCTGACCCACTGAAAATTGCCACTGAATTGTGTTCAAATATTTGAAGTCCTCTGTCTGATTGTTTCTCATGCTCAAGAGACTGTCAACAAATAACATGGATCAGATGGTTACACCAGGAGTCACTGATCATTGTTTCCTTTGCCCAGGGATCTATCTGCTAAAGCTCCATGCATGGAGCTTTGTCTTGAGACTCCAAGCTAAGTCAGCACAGGAAAAGATGGTAGGCTTTCTTAGATGGAAGGAAGCCCCCATTCAATAAATTCCAAAGTTCTGAGGTCATCTGCTGCAGGAAGTGTCAACCCACTAGGGAAGGAGTAGGAGGTATTTGCTTAAATTAAAATTGAGATCAGAGTTAACTCTGTTGCTTTTGTGAAACTCACAATGCAGTTCTGACACAGCCAAAACTCTTAGAAATGAGGGTATCGCCTGGCTCGCATTGGCTTACGGTGAGGTGTTTGTGCTACTTATAGCAGGAGTGTTTCGTCCTTAGCATGAGGGTTCGGGTTTTATGGTTGCCACATGCTCCCCATTCTGTACCCTGAAAATGGTGCAACAGTAGGTGTTCTCCTGCTCACAGCAATAGGCTCATCCACCCAGGGTCTCTCACCTTAAGTAGACGTGGGACTTAAAGGGGAAACTTATCAGAGGCAGATGCTCAGTCCACACCTCAGGGCCTGTGAGTCAAAGACCCATGTGGCTCCCAAGAATTTGCATTTCTTTCAGTTTAGCAAGTAATGCTGGAACTGCTGGTTCATGGCCACATTTGGAGACCACTGGAGTAGAAGACTGAATTTACCAGGCAGTGGTGGCGCTCGCCTTTAATCCCAGCACTCAGGAGGCAGAGGCAGGTAAATCTCTGAGTTTAGTCTGTAGAGCAAGTTCCAGGACAGCTGAGGCTATACTCAGAAACCTTGTTTCAAAAAAAACATTTAAAAAAAGAAAGATTGAGTTCTTTTTGCTTTTTTAATAAGCCCAGAAGTGGGTTAGGGTGGAAAGGAGATTGGCTCCAGAAGACACTCCTGGGCTGGATTTCAACTCTGACAGTTAACAGTTGTGTGGACACAGAGGGATTTTGTACTCTCTAAAACTTTCAGTTCACTTACCCATAAGATAGACAGCAGCAACGACAAAACATCTCGTCAGCAACATTTCTTTTTTTCTTTTTTCTTTTTCTTTTTTCCTTTTCTTGAGTAACTGCAAAAGCAGAATAGATTGTCCAGAGATGAGTCAGTGGATCTCTGCTGCCCCAAACCTTGGTCTCAGAGTGAGCATGGGCCTTGCCTGTATAATAATGTTGAGCTCTTCTGAAGAGCCAGTGTTCTGAGAATAATCCATATCTCAAAAAGCAAGAAGCTGCTTTAGGACAATTTGGATACTGATTTTTGACAAGACCGCAGTATGGAAGTCTGTAGTTCTATATTGATAGTGTCTTTTAAAAGAGAATGTCCGTGCAAACCCAACGGCATTTGGCCTAGGATCAGGACACTAAGCACACAGATGACGTGGGATTAAATGTATCACTAGTGAATGCTGTCTAGAAGTTCATTGTCTTGGGGTAGCTGACATTGATGTCTCTGTGATTTATTTTCAACAGAATCTGGTCTTTGTTCATATTGCACAAAGCCATGTAGAACACCCAGGGGCAGAAGAGCCTTGAGTCCTTCTCCAGAAAATCCTTTTCTCTGATAACTTTTAAAGAAGTAGGGAATCAGGCAAGCAATGAGTCAAATAGTGACCGAGAACAGATGCTCAGGAATGTGCCTGCATCCCTTCTCACCGGCCTGGGAGCAATGTTATTTTCATGTCCCATTGGTTAAACACCAATTACCCCAAGGAGCTTTGTAGACATTGTTAAAATTCTTACCTATCCCTTCTCAAGCCTCTCCTGACACTCTAAGCTGTCTTCTTAATAGGCAGAGAATGGAAATATCCCAAGTGTGCTGGATAGTTTATGTTAACTTGACACAAGCTAAAATCATCTGAGAGGAGGGAACCTAGATTGAGAAAATTCCTTCATAAGACTGCTCTGGAGGCAAGCCTGTAGGGTATTTTCTTAATTGGTAATTGATAGAGGAGGATCTGGATGACTGTGGGTGGTGTCATTTTTGGTGGGCCTGGGTTCTCTAGGAAAACAGACTGAGCAAGCCATGGGGAACAAGCTAGTAAGCTACACCCCCTCTCCCCCATGGTTTCTGCATCAACTCGTGCTTCCAGGTTCCCGTTCTGCTTGAGTTCCTGCCCGGACTTCCTCTGAGGATGGACTATGATTTGGAAGTATAAGCCAAATAAACTCTTTCCCCCCAGCTTACTTTTGGTTATGATGTTTCATTATAACAGTAGAAACCCTAACTAAGGACACCAAGTGTTCAGAGTCAGAGACACAGATGAAAAAGGAATAAAAAACCATGGCACATCTACACAGTGAGATACACAGCCTGAAGGGGGGAGGTCTTATATGGAAAGTCTAATATTTTAAGGGAAACTCCCTTATATGTGGATTTACTATTACTTGATTGAAAAACCCTAGTCACAAGATGACATATACTGTGTGATTTCACTTACATGTTGTACCTAGGACAGTCAAATCCACAGAAACAGGAAGTGGAACAGTTGTTGGAGCTGGGAGCGAGGGCAGTTAGTGTGTAGAGAGTTAGTGGTTAGTTACAGGCAGGTTTTGTCAGTGTTTGATGGACCTGGCGTTTCAGTCTGGAAAGATGAGAGGCTCTGGAGATAGATGGTGGAAGAGGCTTCTCAACACTGTAGCTGTCCCTAATGTCACTGACCTGCATACTTGGGATGACTAAGATGACTAATATATTTAAGATATATTTTACTGAGAGGGAAAATGAAAGGCAAAACTCAAATGGATTCAGTTCAGTGGGTTTGCTAGCTAAAGTCAGAGACTGAGAAAAGGCTCCATTTTACCTCCTTCCACATTACTGAATGACATGAGTTAGCCCCGCCCAGTGTCAGGCAACTGCCCATCTGCCACAGCAGAAGGAAATAGCTTGGAGGATGGGTATTGTTGGAATGAAAGCAGTATGCGTGGAGAACAACGTGGGCACACCGAATAAAAATCCCAGTAGCTTTCCCAGTGTTTCCAAAAACAGAAAGAAGCTATTCAAGTAGGAAGGAGGAGTTTCATTGATTGATCCCCCGTGTTGTTTAGACAACACCTTCATACACTCAGAAGCAGTTTCTATTCCATACTGTGGAATCTGTAGGGGTCTCACTGGTCTGTTAAATGACTTTTACTGACAAATTCTGCTTGTGAAAACTGTGTCAGGAGGTGTCCCAGCCTTCCCACTTAAGCTGTGTGAGCTCTTTGGTACAGGCTGTGAGATCTTCAGAATCCCCCTAGTACCCCACCTTGCTTTCTCACTGGCACATGGCTGGCTGGACTCACTTCCCTTCCCTCCTGGGCTTCTTCTGAGTTACATAAACCCATGTACATTTGAGAATCCAGGGAGATGCTGAACTACACAGCTGGGAAGAATCAGTTTCGCTCTTCCAGGCTGACGATGTAGAATAGAGGAACATCTGTGAGCACTGATGGGCACCTGAATTCTGAAGGCTGGATGCAGATTTTTCTCAGTCCTTACTATCTTGTTTCCTTTATTTGACAGTGGGAAAAATTAAACCTCAGGGAATTTTTCTTTAAGTAGAATTTCACAACCTCTAAGCAAAAGAAGTAGAATCTGCAACAGATACTGTGCCTCAGAGTCAGCACAGAACACACCCAGACACCAAATTCTCAGCACAAAGGAGATTTATTACCCTTGAGGGGCAAATAGGGTGTTGGAGGGTGCTGCCTTTAGATCTGATGAAGATGAACAGCAGGTATTTCTGCAGCAGTGGCTTTTAATGAGAAAAAGCGAAAGTCTGTTTGGATGAGTTGGTAAGTCCTCATTGGACAGGTTAATCAGCGTAGCTTCAGTTTTGATAGTTGGACCTTGGTGTTTAGTCTCAGAAATGAGTCAGTGGCCAAATAAGTTAATGGAGAGGGTAGAGGGAAGAGCAAAACCTGCCAAAACCATGGTTGCAATGCTTGTGTTTGTTAGGGCCTCCTTCAGATACTTAGACTCAAATCTGTGCGTTTCTACTCGCTGATATTGGGAAAACCTCTGGGGTTGGTTTGTTTATTGTTGTTTTCTACTCTTGTTTATTTTGAACATCTTTAAGTATCTGAGTGACTGACAAGGATGGATTCATCATAGCACCAGGTGATCCATGGTTTAGTAGTAAGGTGACTAGGAAAAGTGCAAAGATTTTTATTGTATGATATAGTCTTCCCTGAAAAACAATACTGATGTGAAAAAGCAAATGGACTCCAAAGGGCCCTACCCCAATGTGTAGTGTGAGTGTGGAGTAAAATAGAAGTAGTAACCGACTTTCCCTTTAGATACAGTGTTTTTCTTTGAAGAACACAGAACGGCACTGTATTCGTCAGCTTCGTGTTGCTGTAAGGAAGCATCTGAGTGAAGCTACTTACAAAGACAAAGGGTTATTGTGGATCGACTTTGGTCTCAGAACTAAGGAAGAGCAGGACAAGACACACAAGCCTGAGGCTTGGTGTTCTGTCTTCAGAGGAGTCCACAGAATAAGCTTATGAAGTGAGGAAAGAGTTCATGTTTTCCCCAGGTGGAAGTGGGGACAGAGAGAATGTGCAAATCTGACATTTTTGTGGGACACAGTCTGTAAGTAAGGCTGAATAAAGAACATGGATGGAAGCCAGCTCAATTCTCAACTTCAGAGCTGCTGATGTAGATGGCCTACTGAAAGATTCTCTTCTGTCTTCCTTTCTTTCTCATACACATATGTACATATGCATGCAACATGTATGCAACATACCTTCATTTTGATTTTATACTTCTTTGCTAGCCAAGACCCCTGTGTTCTCTGTTTCTCAAGAATCATCTACAATTAATATATAAGATATAATAACAGAAGAAACAGGCCTGGGATGCCCTATAATAGAAGTTGAATTAAAAATCATCCTACAAAGTAGGCACCTGTTATAGTTCCACAAATCAATTCTATGTATAGTCAAGATAGGCTAATCTTGTGCAAGTTTTTTTCTCTAAAAACCAAAAATGGTATCCTCCAGTTATCATGAAAGTACACATAACATACTAAAAACTGACAGGGACAGTACAAGAAAGGGGTTATACATAGATGAAACATGTTCACTAAAATAGGCATTGTTTTACTATATTCACAGATGAAGAAAAAATAATTATTTTAATATGTAAATACAAAAACATAGATTACAATT
Organism: Rhynchomys soricoides; assembly: GCA_019843965.1. Lineage (NCBI taxonomy): Eukaryota > Metazoa > Chordata > Mammalia > Rodentia > Muridae > Rhynchomys > Rhynchomys soricoides. Next base: position 20,052,977 of record JADRCH010000031.1, on the reverse strand, counting down.
CAAGGTCTGTATATTCCTTCCATATCCATATCCATATCCATATCTATACATACCTATGTAGTTCTTGAGAGGTAGAAGCAGGAGGATAAGCACGAGGTTAAGGTCATTCTGGTCGACAAGTTTACACAGCAAGACTGTTCTGAAAACACACAGGGGGCTGAAGGGAAGGCTTGGCAGTTAGGAGCACTCACTGTTCTTCCGGAGGACCTCGTTCTGTTCCCAGCACCCACACGGTGGCTCACAACCATCTATAACTATAGTTCCAAGGAGTCTGATGCTTTCTACTGGTCTGTAAGTGCCTCTGCACATGGGTGATGCACGTACATTTACACATACACATTAACATAAACATAATTGTTTTAGAAGTAAGAAAAATGTTTTAGAGCTGACAAAATGGCTCAGCAGTTACAAGTGCTTGCCACACAAGCCTGTCAACCTGACTTTGGAGCCTTTAGCTCACAGTGGAGGGAGAGAATGGATTCCCACACATTGTCCTGTGCCTTTCACATGTGCATGGTAACACATGGCCACTCACACTCACACTCACACACACACTGTGTGTGTGTGTGTATATATATATATATATATGTATATATAATATAAATATGCATAAAGTAATAACAAATACGATTTTAAATTTAAAACCTTATATACACGTATGGGTGCAATGATATAAATGCCATGTAAAAAGCATGAAGTAGGATCAGTTTTCCCAGTGTCCACCATACTGAAAGCCCCAGACAATGCAGCATGAAGAATAGGAAATGTCAATGTGAGAGAGAAAAGAAAAACAACAACAGCAACAGAAACAAAACAAAACAAAAGTCACCACATACATGTGTGGGAATCTATATAGGAAAAGTAATACATCAAAGTTGTCTAAAAAAAGATACACATGTTAAAAATATTTTATTGCTACGTAACCAGCAAGTTGAAAATAGTATTTAACAAGAACTCAGTCCTAAGTAGCAAAATATTAACAGAACTTGGATCAAAAATAGGTAAGAGCATCACAGGAAAGAAGAAAACAAAATCTTATAGAAAGATTTTACAGAAACCCACTGAACGGTGTTACACTTTCCTTAGTCCACCTGCACTGTTGTGGACACTCATCTCTGGAGGGAGACACAGGGCAGAGACCACTGGGCGGAGCTACAATTGAATGACTATTACCAAGTTTGTCTCCGAGAAATTGTTTTGCTCACAGGAGTGTGTGGAGGAAGGGATTTCACAGCTGGATTCTGGGAGCAAGCTTCACCTCACAAATGTTCGAGATAGGACTGGGGAGAGAAAGGGAGAAGGGAAGGACAGACTGCACAAAAAATGCTCTGAGGTAGAGAGGGCCATGCCACACCGAGAGGGTTTTAAGTTCCTTTTGTGTAAAATTAATAAGTGATGGCATTCCTCCTGCTGGTGAATACTGTTTTAGCATCATTTTAAGAGGAGGATGTGTTCCTATTTATTCACTGAGCCAATTTCTTTTTGCATGTTATGTCAAGGGGGACATCTCTGAGTATACTTTGATTTGTTTCCTCAGAATACATTCTTAAAATGGAAGTGTTGTGACAGAGGGGACTCAAATTGAGTAAGTTTGACTCCTACCATCTTCCCCCCACCCCCTTCAACAGGATTGCTTATGCTCCAAGGGGAGGGACTTGATGGAGACCTACAGTTTAGACCCTTTTCTCTGCATAATGTCTGGCTGTGGGGCTCTGCACCTGTTCCTATCTGCTGCTGGAGGAAGCCTCTCTGATGATGACTGGATAAGGCACCTATCTATAAATATAGCAGAATACCATTAGGAATCATTTTGTTGATTTTTTCCCCAGTCATGTTTGGCTCTATCCTAGGTCTCTGTGCTAAACAGTCTCCAGCCATCCTGGCTATCCACAGGATAAAGAGTATAGGTTCCCTCTCAAGTTAAAGCTCAAGTGGTTAGCCACTCCCACAAGAAGTCAGAGGAGATAGAAGGCACCAGGTGACCATGGCCCACTGAATCAACTAAGCAGGCCTTACATAGGCTCACAGAGACACATGTGGCAAGCGCAGGGTCTGCATGGGTCTGCATCATATCCTCTGTGTATATTGTAACTCTTAGCTTGGTGGTTTGTGGGAGTCCTGACAATGAGAGCAAGCTTATTTCCCACTCTTTTATCTACCTGCGAGCTCTTTAACATCTATAGGGTTGCCTAGTCCAGCATGAGGGTTGGTTGTCCCCTCTGGGAGGCCTGCTCTTTTCTGAAGAGAAAAAGGAGAGGAGTAGATTCGGAGGAAAGGGAAGGAGGGGGGAGGAGTGGAGGGAGGGGGAACTGTGGTTGAGATATATTGTATGAGGGAAGAATTTTATTTTCAATAAAAATAAAATCTGCAAAAACAAAATTTTAAAAGTGAGCATGTTTGATGCTTATTGTTAAAGTAGGATCTAGAATCTCTACACAGCTTACATTTCTATAAAAATATCATTCCATGTGTCCAACACTATTACTGTCTTTAAAAGTTTTGCTGATTTGATAAGGGATAATTTCTGTGTAATACGTTTCTCTGCTATTCCACTGTGCCTGTGAAGTGGCTCATGCGTATTCGTACAGCACCACATGTGGCGGTACCTACATTCCTTCTCCACTCACCCAAGCACTCTGTCCAGTGTACATTTTCTGATAAAGAATGCTTTTCTTGGGTTAGAAGTGTGAGCATGTGAAAGGCATCTGTCTTTTCACCAATGACCTTTATCTTTTCTTTCCAGTGTTTTTCCCCTCATATAGAAGTACATCAAATCTTTCCATACACTCTGTGTGTGTGTGTGTGTGTGTGTGTGTGTACAGAATGCAAAGTTCCACGAACAGAATTGCTAGATCAAAGATTAGGTGCATTTAAGTTATGTGTGGCTATTCCTACTTATCTGTAGTTATAGGAATTATATATGAATTATGTATGAATATATGTATATATTCTATGGGAGTACTAATGTATGAATTATATATAAAACCACATGTTTACATATGAATTATATGTAATACATATAGCAAAGTAGAATGAGCTATAGTGTGAAAATGTCTTAATGACACCTATTATTTTATGTGCTAATTAAAAAATTAAGCACAAAACACGATGACAGGGATTATTAACTATCTGTGTGCTTGTATCCAGCTTGCAATAGTGTAGTGAGACAGCTCCTGCTATCACCTTCACATAGATGATGAAGCAGAGGCTAACATGGGCACTCTCATGGCACTCAGCTAGGGCAGGGGTCAGTCAGGTCAGACTCTTGGCCATGGCCATGGCAAACAGTTCATACTGCATGGGAAAAAAATCAAACCAACAACCTGATAAATCTCCATTGGCAAGATCCTATACTCTTCTTCAGCTAGCAAACAGAGATCAAATAAAACAGTTTGTGGTAAAGTAGCATCAAAAGAAATAATGGTTCAAGTCTGGGAAATGAAACAGTTTGAAGGCTGCCACCATCTCTGTTGTAGCCAGGGCAGCGTTGCTGTGAAAAGGCAGACAGCCAGCTCTGTTTGTAGGGTGTCCCCACCCCCCCTGTTAGATTTAAAAAAAAAATACATTCCCGTTTTTTCAAGGGCCGTGTGTGTGCGCGTGTGAGTGGATACGTGCGTGCGCGTGCGTGCATGTGTATGTGTGTGTGTGTGTGTGTGTGTGTGTGTGTGTGTGTGTGTGTATTAGGGGTATTTAAGAACTAGTGGGAAGGCACATAGGGAGAACATACAGGTATTGAAAACAGATTTTATATTCTGCATAGTAAGAGACTCTATATGAGAATGACCAAGCCTAAATAAATGCGAGCTTATGGGTAGCACAATGTAAATATATTATTATTTATTACTCCTCCTTAATTGAGAAATGATGTGACATCTGGAAATCCATAGCACTGTGAACTTGTCCTTCACTGTCAACTTTAACTTTCATCTCAGAAGTAATTAATTGTTTCAGGTGTTGCCAACAAACCTGATTGTTTCAAACACAACACCTTCCAATCAATCTATGCAACAACCATATACCATAAAGGCTTCTGTGTTGATGAAAACTTGCATCTTAAAGAACAGAAATAGCTCTTCAGTTCAATTCTTCAATCATGTATAATGGCTACACAGCAAAGAAGTGATATTACCATTGCTATTAAGGATAATTGCTCTGGTTCTCAGTCCCATAGAACAGGCATGGTGGCCAGAGAGGATCAATGGGTAACACATCTTATAAAACAGAAGGACACACAGTTTTGTATATTGACAGTGCTGGCATGGTGGCACACATTACAACCAATGTCACCTTCCACAAGACAGCAGGGCACAGTTTACGAGAAGTTTTTCTTTTGTTCTTTTCTTTCTTAATGATGCAGAAAATAATAGCATGTCTTCCAACTACTGATGCCCAGTGGAATGAAGGGTGAATCCATGTGACATATAGCAAAGCACAGAGACTATCATGGGCAAGGAGACAGTATCATTCATTTCTGTACCTATCAGTTCATTTTGGTTAAAGGATGAGAGCCTAGCATACAGGCTTTGATGCAGGCCTATACAGATGTTAAGAAAAGCTGGAAAGAAGAGGAAGCTGGGGCTGCTTGACTCACAGTTGAACACAGGAGAGTGACAACTGTAGACCATCGAAGGACATTGTCATAATAATACACGGTTTCTCAAAATCAATAAGATGGCATTTATTTATTTTTTAAACACTGACATTCCTGGGCATTTGCCTTACGGCCTGAAATTAGGGCATTGATGGAAAATATTGGATTGTTTTGGACATAACATTTGTATCTATCAACTGTAATTTGTAACAGTTAATGGATGTTCAGATGTAACAGTTAAACAGAGTACTTCTGCCCTGCAGCATCATTCTAGGATTGATTTTCTACAAAGCAGTTAAAGTGATGTGAGCGTCACAGCTACAGAGATGTAAGGAGAGAAGCTTCAGAATCTGAAGTGGAATAGATGCCAGGGATTTTAATTCTCAAAAGTGATGGAAGATCCCACCATGGTGATATCAGAGACACTCGACCAGTGTCACCCATGCCTGGGCTTCCTGCTTCCTATGTGACTTGGGAAGATACAGGAGAGGCAGATGGGTCTGGCAGGGTCATTTCTCAGTAGTGCCACCTGACCTCACTTAGGAGGGAAGATGCTTCAAAGTGACAGGAGTCTGCAAGGGACTGAGATCTATCCCTGGCCAGGTTAGGGAAGGGGAAGGCCCATGATCTATAAGGTGAGACGCATGAGGAGGTGATAAAAGGAAGCTAAAGCGGATTCCACAGAGTGGGACAATTGTGCTAAGGTAAATGGCAGGGAAGGTGGTGTTTGGGACAGTGACATTTAGCTGTGGCTGAATATTACCTGGGAACTTTGGGGACAGCAGTGCCTGGGCTCAGGCTTCTTGCCTAGCTAGAAACTTATGTGGAACCAGCATTGTGTCCCTCCCACAGGGAGTGGCCCACACGGTGATGTGTAAGCTTTTGTTCGGTGATTCTAAAGGGCAGTCAGAAATGAAGGACTCTTGGACTTCACTGAAATTCAAGCGCAAAGAGAGAGGAATTAGAAGATGGCATGATTATCTAGACGGAAACAGAATCCCAGTCACTCAGTCACCTAGTTTAGGACCCCTGATTACTCAGAGGCTGACTGTGGCTCCGGGGAACTCAACAGGGGCCACTAAAAACTTTGACCCAGTAAGTAGGAAGTCTGTGAAATGAAGAATCAAAGGAAAAAGGCACTCAGGAGCCCAGGAAATGTATCCTAGAGGAGGGATGGGGATAGACTCTCAGAGAAACATAAACATTGCCAGAAACCCAGCTCCAAGCACGGAAAGGATAAAAAACACATGCTCCCAGTAAAGGCCAAAGCCACTCTGTGCGCCCGTCTGCCAATCTCTTTGTGTTTCTTTTTGTTGGTTTAACCTAGCCCAAGTCACAGTATGAGGAAGCCCAAATCTGACATGACTGGCTTCCCAGAGAGCAGAGTCAGGAATGAGGCGAAGGAACATTTGGAAGTGGCGGTGGGGTGGCAGGTAAATGGACGCATTCACAGGTAACAGTAACCGCAGAGATTGTTTCCAGGTTCCCAAAGGTACCGACAGATGTCCTAGCCCTGTGCTCTCGGGTTTTTCATTGCAGTGTGAGAACATCAATGGGAGAGAGGAGAGAATGGTTTCTTTTCTTCATGGTTTCAGAGGTCTCAGTCTGTTGCCTTGGGGCCTATGGCAAGGCAGTGTGTTTAAATGGAAAACATGTAACCAAAAAAGCTGTGCTCTTTATGGTGGCTGGGAAGCAAAGAGAAAGAAAGGAGGGGTGGAGTCATTGTACCCTCATCAAGCATATGGTTCCAGTAATACCAGTCTGGCAAACAAGCCTTTAACACGCAATCCTTGGGATTCAAACCATAAGAGGTGGCCTGTAAATTGTGAGCAACTAATGTAGAGTGTCCTGCAGTTTTCAAACTACTCGATATTGTTCATAATACACAACACAACATAAGCTAGCTGTTAGGTGCTTGTTCAGAGAATCAGGACAAAAAAGAAGTAATGTAACATGTACAGAGTACATGTAATACTTTTATGTTACAGAGAGCTGAATGTATAAGCAACAGTGCTAAAGACACTGTAAGAAGTATAGCTTGGCTTCAGGAAGCAATAGGGAACCCTGGAACTTTTAAATTGTTGTCAAATTAACAAAAATTAGTTACATAACTTTCCCCTTCCCTTTCATCCATGTACCTACTCTGCTCTCCTAGCTTCTCCAGAAATATGGCCCCTCCCCTCCCCTCTCTCTCACTCGCTCTGTCTTTCTCTCTCTCACACACACAATTTGCCTAAATATATAAATACAATCCGCTGAGTCTGTCTAGGTTTATGTGCATCTATTGGATTTCAGGGTTGACCGCTTGGTAGTGGATAGTCAATTAGAGGACACCTATCCCTGGGGAGGACCGTTTTTCCCGCTTGCAACCGTCTTTAGTCGCCTGATTTTCGTTGGCTTTGGGTGAGGCCCTAAGACAGTTTTTCCACCTCCTCTTCCATAATGTTCTATAAGCCTTAGTGCAGATGTTGTGTTGTAAACTTATCAGGTGGCGCTGGACACTGCACGGTCACTTGCTCTTTGCACTTTGACTGGCTGTGGTCTAAGTAATGGTCTAAGTAATGCAAAAGAATTTTCTTTGATAAGGGTAAAACCTATATGCATCTGTGGTTTAAGGACAAACATTTGAATGCAGCTAGGAATTTTTCTGGCTTAATTTAGTAAAGCGGTGAGTGTAGTTTCTCTTCTAGGATTCACGATATCAGGAGTCCTGGGTAGTTGCTTAGGTTTCCAGTACCAGGCATGATTTCTCTCTGTTGATTAGGCCTTACGTCCATTTATACAGCTGTTGGTCAAGCCCGAGATATGTGTCACTGTTGTACCCTCAGGGTTATCTTGCTGTGCTGATCATTGTGGTTCATGGTGTCCTAGTCAGGTAGGACTATTGGTTGCTTCCTTCTTTAGAAGTTTGAATGTTGCCTTCTGCTATGGTGAAGGCTGTATTTTTTAGTACAATCCATCTTGGGTCCTCCATTAAAAAATGTCTAAACTGTCATGATATAAAAGAGTTAGTGTCTGTGAAAGGAATTTTGAGGTGAAGTTAATCAACACCACATTAACCATATTTTCTGCATGCTTATAGCCATGAAGATTGGGGTTGAGGGATCTCTAATCATGACACCTGCCAAGTGTTAGGATGATCCTAGCTTTATCCTGACTTTGGTTTCTGCTGTTTGAGCTCATTACTAATGTTCCATACTAAAGAACACAGTCTTGTCTGACAGTTATTTGTTTCATTTCTCAGGAATAAGCCCAACTTTCTAGGGTTGATTCACCCTGGGTTAAAGCCCCATTAAACTGTTGGCAAATAGGGAGGTGGAGATTCTGTTTTTCTGTGTGTGGGATTGGGAACAGGCTACATTTCCATGGTGGATATGTGAGAAAGCAAGGGCTATTTCCAATAGCAGCCACCCTGGCAGGAACAGAGGAATGGGGGAGTCTCCTCTTCCTGTAACTGGCTGCTCTGTTTTGTGTGGGAAAGTCTTCGTAGGCCTTTTTGTGCTTGGCAGTTGTGAGTTGGGACCTATAACCATCAGAATGTGACAGTCTCAGTTGGATGTTTGCAAAGCATCTCTGCTGAGAAATACAGAACATCACATGCAAGATGGATCAGCTCTACCTTGGCCACACCTGGAACAAGGACCAGGCAAGGAGAATATGATGATAGACACGCTTTATTTAACTTGACACAAGCAAACTCTTTCACTCAGAGTTTCCCAACAAAGGAATAAGACCTTGTGAAAGGCAGGCTCCCCATTCTTCTTGGGCTTCTTGAGCCCAAGAAGATGTCTGCTGGCTGCTTTTTATGGCTGATGTTTTAGAAGGCATTCCCACACAGAGACCAGGACAGAAGGTAGATTTGATTATAGGACAACTTGTCCATTACAAGGACTGCAATTCATGTCAAAGTCCACAGAGCCTTTAGTACCTCAGTATTCTTTATTTAGAAGTAATTGTCGATAGGATAAAATGTGGGGGTTTGTTTTCTGTTTTGTTGGAATAAATTTTTACTCTGTAGCTCTGGTTGGCCCCAAACTCACAAGATAAACCAGGCTGGCTTCCAACTCACAGAGCTCAGCCTGCCTCTGCCTCATAAGCCCTGGGATTAAAGGTATACACCACCATGTCTAGCCTAGGATGTGTTCTATAAGGTGAGTCCCAATACAATGTGACCGGTGTCTTTATAAGATGAGGCAAGTGGAGCACAGACAAGCACAGAGAGAAGATGGCCACCAAACACTAGGGGAGAGGCTTCTGTGATGGTTAATCTTGACTGTCCACTAGGCACCTGCAACACAAACATCTGGGTTTATCCACGAGGGCATTTTCAAAGAGATATAACTAGTCAGAGAAGACTCACTTTGAATGTGGGTTCCATTCCATAAACTAAGATCTCAACCTGAACACAAAGAAGAAAGAGAGCTAGTCAGTGTATCCATCTCTCTGTGTGGACCCTACATGGCCAGCTGCCTCATCCTGGCACCTTCACCATGATGGACTGTACTATCAGACTGTGAGAAAAGATAAACCCTTCTTCTCTTGGTTTGCTTTGCCAGGTGTTTTGTCGACACCATGAGAAATGTAAACAGTATAGCCTCAGAGATACCAACCCTTTTGACGTCATGATTCAGGTCTAGAAAACCACTAGATCAGCCACACAATAAATTTCTGTTGTATAAACCACCTGTCTGGCTTTTACCCTTTCAATATTTTTGAGCTTTCTATTTGATTTGAAAAAAATTAAAAGTCCATTCCCTGGAGCCCAGGATAACACTAAGGATAACAAACCTTGGCTTTTAATAACAAAGCAGGAGCCTTGGGTTGCAGCTGCATGTTACTTAGCTTCTTCAATAATTGAAATAGGAGGCAACCACCAAGAGGAAATCACTGGAAGGATATATTCATTCATTAATGATACCTGTTATGGGCTTCCTGTATGCCAAGAGCATCAAATAAAAGCCACAGGGAGTCAGCTGGCCCAGTTGTAAAGTGCAAAGCTGTTGCATCTGCCAACTGGCATCATGCAACAGAAGGGCAGGCCAGGGTATCCTGGCAGGTAGCCACTAGATACCTAGGTATTAAGATGTGGAGGACATTGGCTCTTGTGTTGAAGACATAATGGACTTTCCCTGCAACCTTATAACTAAAATTAATGAGCAGAAGTTTCTGAAGCTAATTTTAGAGCAATTATGGAGCACTTGTCAAATTTTCAAGATCTACAGAACCGAATTTGTTTTCCATTAAGAGTGAGTACTTGTAGACAATAGTGTATAGCTTTGGTGGAGATGTTCTTCAGGGTCAGGTGTCATGAGAAAAAGAATGACAATCCAACCTCGTCCTTCAGCAATGTTGGAGGACAATTAATATCTCAATGGGGTGATAGATGGGTATAGGGAGACCTGTTAGGACATCATAGAAATAACTTAGTACTATAGGTCTTTGTGTGGTTATGTCAGGGAAGAGAAAAGGTAGAAAAAGTCACAGTTCAGCCAGAGACTGTTTTGTCCTTTCTGGGCAGCTATTTTGCAAATAGCTTCCCTGTGAAACTTGACTGCACAGACTCAGTGACTTCTGTTCTCCCTGGAATGTGAATGCAGCCCCTCTGAGCCAGTGGAAAGACCAGCAGGAAATGGGAAGGAGAGGGGAAAGGGCATTTACTCCCTGTTCTCTCTTCAACTACATGACTTCTCTCAAAGTGGCCTCCTCTGACAATTCTCCCCTTTCCATATTTGTACTAAGTCTAAGCTTAGGGATAGCCATGGTTGCAGCCTGAACCCCTTGAACAACTGCAGTCGCCCCATCATCAAGAGTCTTTTCATGAAGTGACCTTCCTGAGTGGCCTCAGTTGATCATGCCATCCATTTTCTTTCTTTCTTTCTTTCTTTCTTTCTTTCTTTCTTTCTTTCTCTCTCTCTCTCTCTCTTTCTCTCTCTCTCTCTCTCTTTCTTTCTCTCTTTCTTTCTTTCCATGCATACTCTGTTTTTAAAGGATTTATTTTGTTTATTTTATGTGAATAAATTGTCTCTCTCTTCAGACACACCAGAAGAGGGCAACAGATCCCATTAGAGATGGTTGTGAGCCACCATGTGGTTGCTGAGAATTGAACTCAGGACCTCTGGAACAGCAGTTGGTGCTCTTAACCACTGAGCCATCTCTCCATCTCCCATTTTCTTTCTTGCTCTCCCTGATACACACAAACTGCATGGCAGGGTTGGGTCAATGACAAATTGCAACCTTGTGTTTGCTTAGTGACAAATTTTCTACAGATTGGTGTATTTCAACACATGCATTACAGTAAGATAGGATGCTATATTGTGTGTGGCCAAGAGGAGTCAAGCTCCCCCAACCTCTTGAGTTTTTCCCTAAAATTCCATCAACAGGAAGGATTTCAAGAGTGAAACTCAGTTTGAAAATCTCTGTCACGTACATAGGGACATAGAAAATCTGGAATAAAGAAAACTCTCCAGATTTTAATTGTGGGATTAAAAAAAAACCCTTAGACTCTTACTCAGTCTTTGTACAAACCTCAAGGAACCTGAGTTTTGCCAATGCCATGCACTATGACATCACAGTGTAACATAAATGGAGTATTGGCATCATTCCATTTAGCTTAATAAGTCTGCACGACTAACAAGGTAGAGTGGGTTGGTGTCTGAAAACATCTATCTGCTGCCTAAATTATTCAAGTAATCTGTCCGTATTAATCAAATCGGCTGGATAGTGGCCAAATCTCCACTTCTCTTTGTATCACCCAGGGCCAAGAATGAATGTTAAAGAGGGGTGGGTAGGTCTTCAACATTCATCCTCATAAAGATGCTGTAGGACACAGCTTCTCATAAAAATGTCTGAAGCCCATAGGAGTCTGCAGGGAAATTCTTTTTCTGGTGGCTCTCTGATCTGAGATCCAGACAACCTGTGCATTTCAAAGCTTCAAAGCACTGGGGACTTTGATAGGAGTTAACTCTAGAGAGTCAGGAGAGACTAAATTATGTGAAGCCAAAATTGCTTTCTTCCCAGTTATGGGTCTATTGTTTCCAAGATACTCTCATCAAAATCAGATACATAGCCAAACTCCAAATCCACCACCAAATCTGAAGAAAAGATGTTCTGCCAAGTGTAATGATAGGTAGAGGCTGACATATTAGCACCTGCATTCAGAGAGGAAGGCCAGGAAGAACTGAAAACAGCTAGAAATGGCAGGTGTCAAGGAATGGGTAAAGTAAAAACACTCTGAGAATTGTTTAGGAGGCAGAGGCTAGAGTATCTGAGTATTTGGGACTGAATTGTGTCTGATGTCTAGAGAGAAACCAAAAGGATATTCTGACTAGCAAAGCCCAACACTGGTGCAGTGTGGAGCTCTGCCAGAGTATGGGGTCATGGAACCCCAGACCTGATGGTGTCCCTTGAGTTCCAGGTCAGCAGCAGGGATAGTGGACTCCAAGTAACTTTGGAAGATGAGCTACAGTTCTGCCTACTCTATGATTCCAGGTCTGCCCTTTCTTATTTTTTTTTTTCTCAGCAGAATAGTGATTAGGAGGAGAATGGTTATAAACCTCAGAAGATGGAGATGAGCTGGTGTGGCCACTGCTGAAGGGTAAAGGTTAATGGTACCATTTTTCTGGAAGAACCTTCCATGCAATGGACCAAGCCAAGGAGATTTGGCCTGGAGATGTTTGGTTGTTGTTGTTCTTGCTGCTGCTGTTGCTTTGCTTTGCTTATTTTTATTTTTCATTTGTGTAGGTGGAGGGCAGATATGGAGGGATGAGAAGATGAGTAGAATTGGAGTGCATGATGTGGAATTCACAAAGAAGCAATTTTTAAAAAGGAAGCTTTAGCCTGGAGAGAGCTCAGTTTTCAGGTAAATTTAAGTATGGAAATTAGGGAATGGCCTCTTCTTTTTCACTTATCCACTTTACATCCCATTCACTTCCCCCTCCAGGTCACTCCCTCCTACCATCCTTCCCTCTCCCACTCCCCTCACCCCCTCTTCTCCTCTGAGCAGATGGAGCCCCCTGGGTATCCCTCTACCTTGGCACTTCAAACTTCTGTGAAGCTAGGTGCTTCCTTTCCCACTGAGGACAGACAAGGCAGCCCACCTAGTAGAACATAACCCATGTACAGACAACAGCTTTTGGGATAGCCCCAATTTCAGTTGTTCAGGACTCACACGAAGACCAAGCTGCACATCTGCTACATATGTTCAAGGAGGCCTAGGTCCAGTCCAAGTATGTTCTTTGATTGGTGGTTCAGACTGCAAGAACCCCAAGGGTCCAGGTTAGTTGTCTCTGTTGGCCTTCCTGTGGAGTTCCTATTCCCTTTGGGTCCCACATACCTTTCTCCTATTCTTCCATAAGAGTCCCCAAGCTCCATCCACTATTTGGCTGTGGGTGTCTGTATCTGTCTGAGTCAGCTATTGGGTGAGTCAGCCTCTCAGAGGACAACATGCTCCTGCCTGCAAGCATAACAGAGTATCACTAATAGTGTTAGGGATTGGTGCTTACCCATGAGATGGGTCTTTATAAATACCAGTCCTGCTTAGATGGGGTCCATGTTGGCTCCAGGAGTAGAAGGAGAAAGGGCCACACAGAGGAGTGAGAACAAGGTATACTCCACTGGAGAGGAGCTTGGCTAGAGAAGCCTACCATCCCCTGTAAAGTCACTCACTATACTTCAATCTTATGCTTTACTCACCATTGAAACACCAGCTTTTCTCTCTAAACAAATCATGCAGGGGAAAATGATATAGTTCTCAACACACTAAGCAATCTTCCCCTTTCTTCCATTAAAAAAATAAATAACAGAAAATCAAGACACAGAAGAGTGATTTTTCTCATACAACTGCTCTCAATGTTAAAACGTTTTTCTAGTCACTGTTAAAGTGTAGCTTTGAATTCCTTTTACTACATAGAGAATTTTTTAAATGGATAGCATTTTAGTCCAGAGAAACTAAAAGGATTACCTTCTCTACACTTTAACAATCCCATGGATGATGGAAAAGTTCCAACATTATGTTTAGAAGGTCTGATCTGAAAATTTGAAGGTCAAAATTCACTCAGAATCCTCAAGACTGGAACCCTCCCTGAATGTTAAAAATGAAAATGAAGAAGGAAAAATGTGAACTGGATTTTTTCTGAGTTAAGAACCATGCTACCTCCACTCTTTCAGAAATATTTTCAAGGTCAGTTTGACCAGACATCAATCCAGGCACTGATATGTACTTGATTATTAAGTCATCTTCTTTGATTTTTCAGGCCATGTCAGATTCAAACTTCAGTGGAAGGAGTGACTGAGATACCAACAGTAAGTCAATCACATTCCAGAGAAGCAGACATCTACCACACAAGTTTCCTGGTAAATAACATGGAGATATAGTGACACCCTTATTTGACAGAAGAGTATTCCAAGACTCCTAGTGGACACCTGAACCATAAATGGTACCAAGCCATGTATGTACACATGAAAATATACTCTTTGGTTTTGTTCCTACATTCACAGACTTATGTAAAATTTAGTTTATAACCTATCAACAACTTAACAATAGTAGCTAATAATAAAGTAAAACAACTGTGAAAATATACTGGGACATGAATCAATTAAATATGTAATAGATGATTTTTATCTAACTAGTTCCCCTGAAAAGGGCAACTCATCCTGCCAAGACTTACCCCATTATCTTCTAGAGGCAGGAAACATGTCTCTAAGGAAATCACTTTCATGTGCAGGCCTAGGGACCACTCACAATATCAGAGCTACAGATGGTCTCTGTGGAGTTAGAAGAATGGATCTAAATTTATTTTGAAAATAAATGGTGAAAAAAACCAGAGAACATGATATAGACCATGTTGATTTGGGTATATTGTGTATGAAGTCTCATAGAAAATAAAAATAACCAGGTGTTTTTCATCTCTTTTTTAATGTTAGAGACAGCAAAACAAAGTTATCACTTTCAAAGTCATGCAAGTGTCTTGTTAGTAGTAAGATGATCCTAAAACCTAGTTTCTCAAATATAACTAAATAAAAATTAAACAAAAGCAACTGTTTGTATACAATGGCCACAGTTCACCTCTATCCATCCATTCTGTTTTGAGAGTGTAGAGTGGGGTGCATAAAGTCGTAAATAAAATGGGCATATTGTTCTTGTCCTCTTTAAACAACTGGAGGATACATTCTTTACAAGCTGACAATAGGGAATTTCCTACTATCATGAGAGTGATCATAGTCATTTTACAGGACATAAACTACCATGAATCAGAGTTAGAAGGTTTTAGAGCTAAAAGCATGATGGGAGACAGGATCCTTCAGTTCCTTTTAATATACACAGTACACACACACACACACACACACACATCATACACAAATAATACACATAAGCAAAATATGTAGGACATACACAAAACATTCACACTCATAAAAATACAGGTACACACACATCTACAGACAGCTTATATTCAAATCACATACACAAGCATACACATATGACACACACATAGAAATCATGAAAACATTTAGGCCTCTGGTGCTTTCAATGAGAATGCTTTCCATAGGCTTATACATTTGAATACTTGGTTCCCAGATGGTGGAGCTGTTTGGGAAGGATTAAGAGGTGTGGCCTTGTTAGAGGAGGTGTGTCACTAGGTATAGGCTTTGAGATTTCTAGAGCCATTCCCAGTTAGCTTTCACTAATTCCTGCCTGTGAATGAGTTGTAAGTTCTTAGCTTCTGTTCCAGCATCATGCCTGCACTTCTGTTCCTATTCTATTTCTTAGCAAAATTTAATAATAGTAATAATTGTGGTGGTTTAAATATGTGGTGGTTTATATTCCCTGGCTTATGGGAAGTTGCACTATTAGGAGATGTGGCCTTGTTGGAGGAAGTGTGTCACTGTGTGGGCTTTGAGGCTCCTAGTAATCAAACTCTGCCCAATGCAGAAGAGACCCTCCTTCTGGCTGCCTGTGGAGGACAGCCTCCTCTGCCTGCCTTTTGGATCAAAATGTAGAATTCTAGGCTCCTCTAGTACTGTGTCTACCTACACTGACATGCTTCCCATCATGATGATAATGGACTGAACTTCTGACACTGTAAGCCAGCCCCAATTAAATATTTGTCTTTATAAGAGTTGCTTTGGTCATGGTGTCTCTTCACAGCAATGAAACCCTAAGACGATAATGATGATGATGGTGGTGATGGTGATGGTGATGATGAGTAAGAAGATGAAATTGAACTTGTTTGACTGCATCTAAGTGTTAAAAGGTTATGACACCACAATTACTGCTTGTACAGCCACGTGCCACATAACAGCACAACACATTTTGAGAAACTCAGTGCTCAGCTGTTTCATTGCACCTTGAACACCATATCTAGGTGGTACAAATCCACTTTTCATGTTGTCAGATGCAACCAGGAGACAAAGTAACACAACATGTGTGAGGCAGCTATTAGTACAGCACATCACCTGGCTTAATTTGTTTTGTACTTAGAGAGAGCACACTGAGCTTAGATGAAGTCCAGTGCTGTCATCTGCTACCATTCTCTGGGAGGATGCTCTCCACAGAATTGCAGGTGTTTTATTTTGATTAATGGCTCAGCCAATTTGCTTTCACCAGCATCAGCCCTAGTATGGAAGAATGTCTTGTGCTAGAATATAACAATATTACAGATATATCTAGTATGGGTTCATGAAGCCACGGTAGGGCATGCTCTTACACCCACCATAATGTTGTTCTGCAGCATAAGTTTGCACGCAATTATTTGAACCACTATATACACATTATAGATTTGGGGACATGCACACACACACACACACACACACACACACACACACCACAGAGGCAGTGTAAGCTGTCAGAGTACACCAGGCTAGCACCTGACTCAGATGGAGATAGGATCTGGACAACCTTCAGAAATGCAATGATGGTAAATTTAGGTCTGTAGGGAGTCTGAGTTTGGGGAAGATGTGACACTGGCCATTCTTGCATAGGGACAAAGCTAAGGCAGGACTAAGTTCTTAGAGCACTTGTAGACTTCATGAAAGGATTTGGCTTTATTGAAGGCACAGTGGAAATTTTGAGGGGTGGGGCAGAGGCAGAAACTGACTCAGCCAGAGTGAGGGTACATCTGGGTCACTGATGGCTGGAATGTGGGAGGATGTCCAGGAAAGCCCCACATTTCTGTCTTGAGTGAAAATTTGAGTGACTTCTATGTTTTCACACACTAAATTATTTTTGCATGCACACTTTGAGCAATATGACTGCCCTTGCTTATGGCAAAGGACTGAGAGTGAGTTCTAACTCGATGGAAGCAGTTCCTGCGCTCTACCAGGAAACAAGAGTTTAATTTCATCTTTACAGCATTTGTATACTTAATTTAATAGCAACATATGAGTTTATTTTCCATTACTGGGAGACACTCCACCCAATATTAAAACTGACTTGAATGCAGTATGAGTAAGCACACATGTACACAGCCTCTGCTATGACTGCATCTAGAATGTTTCTGGAGGGAAAAAAACAAAGCAAAATAAAACCAAAACATCCAAATCAACAAACTAATTATTTTTCACAGACCAAACAAATCATGTTAGGCAATGTTATTAACATTTAATGTGATTTATCTAACAAGGCAGTTAAAATGTACCTGTGAAAATATATCATAATCATCTAGTTACAGTTATAATACATCATCATAAAAGGCATGGAAGTTGGCGTTTTCTCATTTTTTGAGGCTTACATTCTTTAACAGCCATCCCTCTTCCTTCTTTGAGGCATAGTGATAAAATTACAAGAGTTTCAGGGTACAGGAGTTCATGCTGCATACACTGTGGAATGATGTACAGCATTAGAGTTCATTGACACACCTGTTGCTTCACCTTTACTAATTTTTCTTGTTGGTTGTTTCCATGGTGAGAATATTTAAGATCTGGCTACTCAGTTCCATGTATGTGGGACAGTGTGGTGACTACAGTCACCCATTGCACTGCTGATCTCTGGAGTTTAGGGGTCACACCTCCCAGGGTGTCCCCTTGGTCATCACTTTTTATTTCCTACTCACAGTCCTGGGCACTCACCATTCTTTTTTATGCTTCAAAGTTTATCATTTAAAAAAAAATACAAAGCATTTCAATATCATATGTAGTCTCAAATTAAAGGAGAATAGAGGCTTTTAATAAACAGTAATTTCTCCCACAAGAAGTTTTAAGATATTTACAGATCTTAGGTATAGTTAATTAGTTTTGGAATTGCTAGTAACACATCATGTCAAAATTACTAAAATGTAACTACGGTTCTATTAAATAAACATATTGGGCTCTAAAATTTAAAATGTAATTTTTGTAATCCTGCTTGGGAAATTACATATAATCCAGTGACTCAGCTAACATAGTGCCCGTGAGGGGATTTGCCAAGTATATTAAAATTATTTTCTATAAATAATTTTCAAGTGTGCTGAAAGTTTTCTATGTATTGAATTGAACAGCTGACAAGTTGACATAATAATATGTTTGTAGATATTTAATGAAATGTTTGAGAATGTTATTTTGGCTGTTTTTGTTTTGAATGGCTTGAAATTATAGCTTTGTTACCAAGAGCTATGGGTTTAGTAGACTTACACTCCCATAACTGCTGCCTCTGCTGTCATAGCCTTGGATAGTTGATAGCTCCTGGTACCCCCACTTTGCTATCTGTAAAATGGAGCTACAACTAGCTAATCTTTCATCCGTGTTTTTGAAATCCATAGAGCTTGAAAGCAGAGTTTTCAGGTAGAAGCTAGCCAAGTCCAAAGAGCTCTGTATTGTCTATGTTTATCCCAGGGAGCATGTTAGGTTAATTTTTTACCCCATTATGTAGGGTCCACAGTTTGCACCAGCTTCTGCTAGGGGCTCAGAAAATGTGTGATATATGTACTATGTTTCTATTTTTAAAATCACAAGCAATCTGAATTCTGAGACAGTTTGCTTCAGGGAATGCCCAAAAGTAGACTCGGAACCTACCACACCTTCCTCATGGGCTGGAAGAGGATGAAAACAGGAAACACTGGGGGAGGGCTCTGTGCTCAGTGATAGCTCAGGGATGCAGTCCAGCAAGTCTCTCTCAGCATTCTTTTGATGGCTTAGAACTTCATGCACATTCTTGGAAACAACTCCCTGCTCCTCAACCCCTCTCAAAGACAGTTGTGCTGTTCTGTTGATGGCTATTCATGTGGCGTCAATACAGACTTCCATCTCTTTGCCACTTTAGATTTAATTATTGGTAGTAGCAATGGTGGACACTGACATTACACCTATCTTCCACTTCTCCAAGGTAGGTTCTGGATCTATATCCTCCCATCACTGGTAAATATTATAACTGTAAATACCCATGTCTTATTTGATTCACCAGAAACACAAGCCTGTTTCCCATGTCCATTTGTGCTGCTATAACAAAAATCTCTGAGGACAGGAAATCTATAAAGAACACGAACTTATTTCTCATAGTTCTCAAGATGGAGAGGCCAAGCCCACAGCACCAGCAGGTTCCACTCTCTAGTGAGATCTCCTTCCAGCTTCCAAGCTGTCATCTTACTGATGAGTTCTTCAAAGAGCAGGAGCACTATGTCCTTACAAGAAAGCCTATCACTGGGTACAGTCTGAAGTCTACATGAATGACTTCACAGAAGAGCCTTTCTGGTGCCTGCAGGTCCCTAATTGTAAAACTTTACTTTGATGCTATTTTCTTGGTGATATTTCCCTCGATCATTTCATTTAGCCTTGAACTACCCAGTAATTTTAATCACCTTGACAGCCTCATCTTTCTTTAAGCCACTCAAAGGCACAATTATATCTGCTGTGTATATCCTTTGTCAATATCTCCAGACTTCCATCATTAAACTTAGGATTTATGATGGTATAAAAGTATGTCTATATAACCATTTTAATTTTCACTTTTAGTATTCAAAAATTGCATGAAATAGTCAACATTTTATTATACAATGGACTTCAACTGAGGGCTGTTCCCAGAGGGAACAAGATGGACTTGAGTAATCAGAACAAGCCTTGAAGTGAATGTCCAGGCTCTCAAAGGCCAGAGTAGAGAGAGTGTGGATGACACAGATATTGTATTGAGCTTATCCTGCCTGTCTGATCACTGGGCAATGAGTTCAGTGCCCAAGAAGCAGAGCTGTGTTTGTCTGATTGCTGAGGAAAGAAACAGGAATCCTGACTGGATGTTCCATTCAAGGAAAAAGTGTGTTTGAGGGTTGCCAGTGAGTGAAGCAGCTGTGGCTCACTGGGAGGTGCTGTGGTTTCCTCCCTTTAGAGAAAACCATCTCCCCAAGAGAGTTCTTGAAGATAAGGGAAAGTAGACATGTAAGCATGCAAGGTTTTCCTTGGGATGGCAGGGCCTATGCCTCAGTGCTAGCTGCCCTCTTAGCTTTTATGGACTCCAGTCCCACTCAGGGTGTGGTGCTGAAATTACAGGGAATGTTGCACATCATCAGAGGGCTTCAGTGTCTCAGAAGGCTCCACCTGGCACTCTCTCTCTCTCTCTCTCTCTCAAAGACTACGGTAGACTGTACTGGAACAGAGCCTGGAAGAATGGACAAGAGGATCAATAGTTCAATGCCCTTGTACTTGTGTTGATGCTAGCAAAAAAAAAAACAAAGAGCAAACAAGTGGTGTTTAAAATAGTCAAAAGCAAACTAATATTTAATGAAACCTGTTTTCAAAAGTGCCTCAGACTTGAAAAACAAAAAAACAAAACAAAACAAACAAGTGCCTAAGAGGAACAAGGAAAACAGGCCCAGGGTTCAATTATTTAATATTATTTAATATTATTGGTAGTTGTTTCTATTTAATAAATGAATTAAAACCATATCTCTTCTCACACAGCAGGAAGGATCATCTCACAGCTGCAAATGTACCTGTGGTTAAAGCACGGGCTGGATATCCTAGGAGCATCGTTCCCCATCACTGTGCAGTATCGGTATCCTGTTTATGCTCAGCAAGTGTGACATGACCAGAAAGTGGATGTTCACATTCCTAGAAGGCCTGGGTATCACACTTGTTGGTGGACATTGTAAACACAGTGCAGTGAGGTTGTGAGTTTTCATGAGAACCAGGATCCATGGTCACAGAGCCAAGTGCTGCATTCTTGGCCATCATGGGACCAGCATTAAGTATGTGGTATGAGGTAGCAGCAGAAGCAGGAAAGTGTGTGTTGTTAGAATTAGCTCCACCCGAAGGACACAGGCTGTTATGTGGAGACATAAAACTTGACAGGAGTCATATATTGGACAATAAAGAGAAGACATGGGCTGCATACATGTGCACATAGGCACTGTCCATCCTCTGCAGACCAGCTTAGTGACTCATCCCAACTCGATGAAAGATAGATTTTATTATCTTCTCTCTACCATGCCCCCTGGCCTCTTAGAGATGGAACTATTCTTCATGTATCAGCATTGGAAACAGGAAATACATGCAAGCTCTGCTTCCCCACAGTCTTCACCATGTTGGGGCAGAGCCCTTGTTCTCTCTCCTCTCTCCTCACACACGTCCTACCTTCTTCCAGCCATGGTCCGGGTGTCCATCCTCCTGGTCTGGAAGGAGAGGGCTGGGGGTTCAGATGAAAGGTCACCTTCTCTCTTGAAGTCATTTCCAGCAATACAGTGTAGGAAACATATGGGTCTGGGTCTACATTTTTATTGTAAGAATAAAATATAATTGTGTAAACAGAGGTAAACAACGCATTTTTAGGTGAATAATTTATAGTGAGCGCTCAGACCCCAATAGATGCTCCAGATAGATAGATAGATAGATAGATAGATAAGAATTCTATCCTGCTTAGTTCTCAGCCCAGGGGCAGAACCAATGCAGCCATCCTCCATTGTCCAAAAGGGATTGGTCCTAGGACCATTGCAGATACCCAAATTCCAAGATGTTCAAGTCTGTTATAAATAATGGCATTGTACTTACATGTAACCTACACATATAGTACTATGTACTATGTATGTAAATAGTTTTTATACTGTCTTATCTAGGGAATAATAAATATAATAAAATTATAGAAAATAAATCTGTATATGTTCAATGGGGACACAACAAACTTTTTTTTGATTAGTTGTTGGTTGAATCCACACATTCAGAAAGCACAGATACAAAAGCCACCTTTTTGTACCTGTTGACTGTGGTCCTGATTCTGCCATATCTCCATCGAACTTTGATTCCCTTCTTCTCCAATAAAGCTATCAGTGTTCAGAGCAGCCTAGTAATGGCTCTCCTTCCTCCAGTTTTGCTGTACATGCAGGTCTGATGGTAAAGACCACAAAATAAAAATAGGTCATCTCCATCACCATGCACCTTTGCTCTGCTTTCCTTTGCTCTTTCTGCTCTCTCTGTGTGATACAGAAGCCGGAGCAGACATTTGTGACTACAGGGACAGTTCATTGTCAGAGGGCGGCAGGAAAGGAGACTGCCCTAAAATGTAGTTCTGGACCTGTGTGGCCTGCCACATGGATGGCTTACTTGGTGGTTGTCAATTAAGGGAGGTAATTATGCTTCTCAAGGAGAGTTTCCCCAAACCTCCATTCAATGTAAGCTGAATTCACCTTCATCACTAAAGCCCTTCTGTTCTGTTCCTTCCCTGAATTGGCCCAGAGGCAACAGAGACTTTATCACTTTCTGATTCTACATCTACTGTTTTCCATCTTGAATTCTCTCTATGTCCATAAAGCCTTACCTCTCAAGCCCACAAGGTCCATTTTCACTTTGACTCCACACAGCCCTCAAACTAAATTGTCTTCTCTTAACTAAGTGTCTCAGTTAGGGTTTTACTACTGTGAACAGAAACCATGACTAATGCAAGTTTTATAAAGGACAACATTTAATTGGAACTGGCTTACAAGTTCAAAGGTTCAGTCCATTATCATCAAGGCAGGAGCATGAGAGATTCCAGGCAGGCATGGGGCAGGAGCAGCTGAGAGTTCTATATCTTTGTCTGAAGGCTGTGAGCAGAATACTTAACTTCCAGACAGCTAGGACTAAGGTGTACAGAAATGAACCCACACACATATGGTCACTTGATCTTTGACAAAGGAGCTAAAGCCATACAGTGAAAAAAAAAGACAGCATCTTCAACAAATGGTGCTGGTTCAACTGGCAGTCTACATGTAGAAGATTGTGAATTGATCCATTCCTATCTCCCTGTACAAAGTTCAAGTCCAAGTGGATGAAGGACCTCCACATAAAACCAGATACACTGAATCTAATAGAAGAGAAAGTGGGGGAAAATTCTCGAACACATGGGCACAGGGGAAAAGTTCCTGAACAGAACACCAATGGCTTGTACTCTAAGATCAAGAATTGACAAATGGGACCTCATAAAATTACAAAGCTTCTGTAAGGTAAAGAACACTGTAAATAGGACAAAACAGCAACCTACAGATTGGGAAAAGATCTTTACCAATCCTACATCTGATAGAGGGCTATCCAATGTATACAAAAAACTCAAAAAGCTAAACTCCAGAGATCCAAATAACCATATCAAAAAATGGGGAAAAGAGCTAAACAGAGAATTCTCAACTGAGGAAACTTGAATGGCCGAGAAGCACCTAAAGAAATGTTCAACATCCTTAGTCATCA
>JADRCH010000031.1:19992558-20029767 GCA_019843965.1 Rhynchomys soricoides | reverse complement strand
AAAACAACCCTGAGATTTCACCTCACACTAGTCAGAATGGCTAAGATAAAAAACTCAGGTGACAGCAGATGTTGGTGAAGATGTGGAGAAAGAGGAACACTCCTCCAATACTGATAGGATTGCAAAAGCTGATACATTCTCTTTGGAAATCAGTTTGGGGGACCCTCAGAAGAATGAACATAATACTACCTGAGGACCCAGCTATACCATTCCTGGGCATATACCCAGAAGATGCTCCAACATCTAATAAAGACACCTGCTCCACTATGTTCATAGCAGTCATATTTATAATAGCCAGAAACTGGAAACAACCCAGATGTCCCTCCACAGAGAAATGGATACAGAAAATGTGGTACATTTACACAATGGAATACTACTCATCTATTGAAAACAATGACTTCATGAAATTCACAGACAAATGGATGGAACTTGAAAATATCATCCTGAGCGAGGTAACTCAGTCACAAAAGAATGAACATAGTATGTACTCACTGATAGGTGATTATTAGCCCAAATGTTCGGAATACCCAAGAGTCACTTCACAGCAACCATTGGGCTCAGCATGAGGTTCCAGATGGAGGAGTTGGAGAAGGGACTGAAGGAGCTGAGGGATTCGGCAGCCCCATGGAGGGAACAACTGTGTCCACTGGCCTGACCTCCGTTTGCTCCCGGAGACTGGATCACCAACCAAATAATACACATGGAGGGACCCATGGTCCTGACCACATATGTGGCAGAAGAGAGTCTTGTTATCCAACATGGGGAGGAGAGGCCCTTGGGTCTGAGGGTGTTAGATGCCCCAGTATAGGAGAATGCCAAGGAGGGAAGAAGAGAGTGGGTAAGTGGGATAGAGAATTCCTGCATAGAGGCGGGGGGTGGGGGGGGGAGGGAATAGGGAGGTTCCAGAGGGGAGATCTGGAAAGATGGAAACATTTGAAATGTAAATAAATATCAAAAAAAGAAAGAAAGAAAGAAAGAAAGGAAGAAAGGAAGGAAGGAAGGAAGAAAGAAAACAGATGCAAGCTGTGAACCCAGATCTGATCCAACAAAGATCAGCTTTTACAAATCATAGTGAACTTAAAACCTTTCCAGACAACTGAAAGATGAGAAAGTTTGCTGCTAATTAATTAATGTTCACAGGATAAAAAGCAGAAGGAACCTGTGTGGTGAGTAGAAGTGGCTCCATATGAAGTTGGTGTCACAGTCACAGAGAAGAAAGAGGAACAACAAAAATGTAAAGGTGTGTGTGCATTAAAATAAAATAAAGCCACTACATTTTTTTATACAAACTTAAAGAAACTGTTTAAAACAGAGCTGGCTGGTGTGACTATGAAAGGGCGGAGAGGCAAATGGAAGATGCTGTTCAGCTTCTCCATAGTTTTCTAAGACATGGCCCATACTGGATCTCTACAGGCTCTGGCCAGACACCAATATGTGTTGTGTTATCCATTGAAACTGAAAACAGAAGAGACGGAGACAGTTCAAGAGCAATTATAGTCAAGGGTGGAATTCCATTCACATCAAAGAAGGCAAGAGTATAAAGAGGGGATAAATTCCCTGGGAACAAGTGAAAACCCAAAATCATAAGCTTAAATCCTAACACACACTGTCATCCTTAGTGTTAGTGGTGTTGTGGTGAAACACCATGACCCAAATCAAACTGGGAAAGATAGGGTTGATTTTACTCTACATGTCCATATCACCGTTCATCATTGAAGGAAGTCAGGGTAAAAGCTGAAGAAGGGCAGGAATCTAGATGCAGAGGCCATGAAGGAGTGCTGCTTACTGGCTTGCTCATCATGCTATGCTCAGCCTGCTTTCTTATAGAACCCAGGACATCAGCCTAGGGGTGGTATACCATCTACAAGGGGCTGGGCCCTCCTTCATTAATCACTAATTTTAAGAAAATGTTCTACAAGAGAGCATACAGCCAGATTTCAGGAAGACATTTTTCAACTGAGGTTCCCTCCTCTCTGATGAATATAACTTCTGGTGAGTTGACATAAAATTAACCAACTCACATATCTAATTTCATTTTATATAAATTAAACAATTAAATATAGAGACTTTAATATAAAACAGATGCATCTACATAGTTTCTTGTGTGGTAAAGACATTAGTAGGATAAAAGAGAAGAAAGACCCTCCACCAGCAAGCAGAAATATGAGGAAGTAGAATGAGACAGCAGGTGAAGATGCCATCACAGGCTATTTCCAGAGACAAGGGGCATATTTGACGAATATACATGTGTTTGATAATAGAACACAGTGCTGGCTAAGTTATGTCAACTTGACATAGCTAGAATCATAAAGGAAGAGAAAACCTCCACTGAGAAAGTGTCCTTATCAGATTGGACTGTGATTCATTTTCTCAATTAGTGATTGATGTTGGAGGGCCCAGTCTATTGTGGGCAGTGCCATCCCTGGGCAAGTGTTCTTGGGTACTACACAGGAGCCTGATGAACAAACCATGAGGAATAAACCATTAAGTAGCACTCCTTCATGGCTTATGCTTCAGCTCTTGCCTTGAGTTTCTGTCATAACTCCTTGGATGATGGACTACAGGCTGTGAGATGAAATAAACCTTTTCTTCCCCATGTTTACCATGTTAAAACATTGATCATTGTTTTACCACAGCAATTAGAAACTCTAAGACAAGGGCTGAATGAAGAGAATTGGAAGATGCAGAATCTTATTTGGAAAGTTGGACATTCTTCTCTCTGAGACTGAGAGACTAGGAAAGAATCAATACAAGCATAGCAGTTTTAAACATCAATCAACCTCTCTTGAGTTGGCAGTGGCTGTATGATATACTTTCATTTTACAAGCACAACACATTGGCAGGGGGAGCTATTCATTAAGACTCCACAGACTTCAAAGGATTAGAATTATTTTCCCTAATAATAATAGAATTAGATACAATGTAAAATACAAAGTAATTCCCAATTAAATTTGACACATCGCCACACAATCTACATGTCAGAAAAATTAGAAAGAATTTTACTTTGGTGTTGATAATGTCTTTTTTTTTTTTTTTTTTTTTTTTTTTTTTTTTTTTTTTTTGGTTTTTTGAGACAGTGTTTCTCTGTGTAGCCTTGGCTGTCCTGGAACTCACTCTGTAGACCAGGCTGGCCTCAAACTCAGAGATCCGCCTGACTCTGCCTCCCAAGTGCTGGGGTTAAAGGCATGGGCCATGACTGCCCGGTGATAATGTCTTGATGTATCAAATTATGCCAATCTTGGCTAACACAGGGATTTAGAGCAAATGAGTAGGTTCAGTGTTGATAACGATAGAAAAGAAGGAAGGGTTAACATCAACTAAGCTTGCAGTGCCAAAAGCCATACTAAGAGATAAGCCAAGCCTGGAGGTACAGGTCCATAAGCCCAGCTACTGAATGGAAATCAAAAGTTCAGAGCCAGCCAGGGCCACAAACCAAGTTCAGGAACAGCATGTCTCAAAGTAAAAAGTAAAACAGATAAATAAATTAAAACAAAGGGCTTAGCATGTAGCTCAGAGGTAGAGTACTTGTCTAGTATGCATGAATCCCAGGATTGCTAAAGTGAAACAATCAATCTATCAATAATGGCAGTCAATGAAACCGGAACCATAACTATGGTAGTGAAAGTCATGTTAATTCTCAAAGCAAAACAAAAACCAACCTGTAAGCTTGGTTGGTTTCTAGCAAGACTAGAAGTGAATGGTGTGAGACAATCTAACTTTTAGAAACATGGCCACTGTACATACTGCTGGCTCTGAAGGAAGAAAAACATACCATAAGAAACTGCGTGCTAATGACTTTGATAGCTTGTGTGCAGGATCCACATTTCCCTGAAAAATGTAACTTGAAATAAGTGCCATATAAACAAATAGGAAAATCTAACTAGCTCTACAACTCAACAACTTGAACTTTTTTTTTTAACTATGTCATAGCAGTTTTATTCATAATCATCAGAATCTGAAAACAAGCTAGATGTCCCTCAACTGATGAATGGATTTAAAAAATGTGGTATGTCTACACAATGAAATACTATTCAGCTATTAAAAACAAGAATATCATGAATTTTTCAGGCAAATGGAATCAACTTGAAAATATCATCCTTAGTGAGATAACCCAGACCTAAAAAAGGACATGAATCCTATATAATCACTGTTAAATATTTTATGGTTTTCTCTGTTAAGAAAAGCAAATGACCCTCAATGTGAGAAAGCAAGTCTAGAAATCACATTTATGATGAAGGACTTATCTCCAGAGTTCACAAACATCTTTCCAAGTAAATATAAGACAGGAACCCAACTTAAAGAAAAACAAAAATACAGATGCCTCATCAAAAGAGACAGGTAGACAGAACACATGCATATGGATAGCTGGTGAACATCTGGTGTCATTGCAAAATGCAGATGAAAGTTGCTACACATCCAGTTAGCATGTCTCAGATGAAACGGATCAATGTCAAATGCTTCTAAGGATTCACAACAGCAGGGACTCTCACTAGTAGTGGAAATACAAAACTCTAAAGTCACCTTCAAAGATAGTTTAGGACTTTACTGTAAACTCAAACATGGAATGGACTTAATATATGACTCAAATAACACACTTCAACATTTCACATATCTGATTTGAACACTTATACTCTTCTATACTTAGCATGTTTAGTATGTATGGTTGTATAATACCACACACTCACACACACATACACACACACACACACACACACACTGTATAATAGATTTAACACTATTGCAAATCACTTAAAGCACTCAAAATTCCCTCATTAGGGGAATGAATAAATAGTGATATATCCATTCAATAAAATATTCAATAATAATTGACAGGTTGATTTGCTATGTGTTTATTTCTAAGTGAAATAAGCCAGTCTTAAAAAGCATATATAGTATCATTCCAATTATATATATATTAGACAGGGAACGTTATACACACTAAAAAATAGTATCTGTGTTTATCAGGAGATGTGTAGGGGAAGATGTTGAACACTCCTCAGTGCTGGTGGGAATAGAAGCCGATACAACCTCTGGAAATCAGTTTGGCAGACCCTCAGAAAAATGAACATAATACTACCTGAGGACCCAGCTATTCCACTCCTGGGCATATACCCAGAAGATGCTCCAACATGTAATAAAGACACATGCTCCACTATGTTCATAGCAGCCATATTTATAATAGCCAGAAACTGGAAACAACCCAGATATCCCTCAACAGAGGAATGGATACAGAAAATGTGGTGCATTTACACAATGGAATACTACTCAGCTATTAAAAACAATGACTTCATGAAATTCTTAGGCAAATGGATGGATCTTGAAAATACCATTCTGAGTGAGGTAACTCAGTCACAAAAGAATGAACACGGTATGTACTCACTGATAGATGGTTATTAGCCCAAAAGTTCGGAACTTACAATCAAACAAAAGATCTTCTGAGCTCAGATTATTCATTGAGGAATTTTGTCAAACAGTTAAAGAAAAAGTGATGCCAATCTTATACATATTTATGGGCCAGTACAGTACAAACATCAACATAACACACAGGAAAAGAAAAATTGCAGACTACTATCTTTCATAAAAATATTTTTTAAAACCCTCATTGACAAAATTCCAGCAATGGTGGGCTGGAGCACTTTCTGTTCTTACAGAGGACGGAGGTTTGGGTCTCATCGTCCACATCCATTTGTAACTTAAGTTCCAAGGTGATCCAGTGCCGTCACCTGGCCTCCATGGGCTCATGAAAAAGGTACGTAGATATACATTTAGGTTGCATGCATGTGGTGCAAAACACTCATACATATAAAAATAAAATTATTATTCAAAACTACCAGTAATTGGTGCTTGTCCTATTTGTGTTTAACTGAGATAATTTATCATATCACTGAAGTGGGAGGAGCAATCAGTCTCATCCCAACAGAGGTTGAGCAGCAGTTATCAAACCACATCAGAAAGATCCTCCGCAAAGTACAAATACAAAAGAACTTCATTCCACTTGTGTACTGGCTGGTTTTGTGTGTCAACTTGACACAAGCTGAAGTTATCACAGAGAAAGGAGTGTCAGTTGAGAAAATGCCTCCATGAGATCCAGCGGTAAGGCATTTTCTCAAATAGTGATCAGTGGGGGAGGGCCCCTTGTGGGTAGTGCCATCTGTGGGCTGGTAGTCTTGGGCTCTATAAAAAAGCAGGTTGAGCAAGCCAGGAAAAGCAAGCAAGCCAGTAAGCAGCATCCCTCCATGGCCTCTGTTCCTCCATGGCTCCTGCTCCTTGACCTGCTTGAGTTCTAGTCCTGACTTCCTTTCGTGATGAACAGCAGCATGGAAGCGTAAGCTCAATAAACCCTTTCCTCCCCATCTTGCATCTTGGTCATGATGTTTGTGCAGGAATAGAAACCCTGACTAAGCAACTTGTGATTGGCCCTCAGGAAAATCCCTTCACTGCTTAATGGTGAGCTAGGAAACCCTGGGAACAGGAGCCCTTGTGCTATGGGTCCTAGTCGGTGTGAGAATCAATAAGAAATGAGCAGCCAAGATTGAGAAGGATGAATAAAATTGACTGTAATCACAGATGATGTGACTGTTCATGCAGAAAATACATGAAATCTCCAAAAGCTGCTAGACGAGAAAGTGAATTTAGTAATCGCTAGTATATAAAGTTGATATACTCAAACCAACTTTTTTCGTTCTCTCATCTAGAGTCCATTTTATTTCTCTACTAAATCCCCCAAAATAGAAAAAAAAAACTTTCAGCAATTTAGCAGAGGCATGTAAGACTTCTGCACAGAAATACTTAGTGGCAATTTATATAGGTAAGTTAAATCAATTACTTAAATGTATTGGAACAGTATCTGAATTTTAATCTACAAATTCAACCCAATCTCTGTAAAAATCCTGCAGACTTCATTCCAGAACTCAAAAGGTGTTTCCAGACACATTGACTAGAGTCACCAAATCCTTTAAAATCAATAATGTTGGAGCAGTCATCTGATCTTGAGACTCCCGTAGGTTACATTGACCAAGAAGGTGTAATATTGGCATATTTATAGGTAGTTAGATGGGACACAATTAGACACAATTATTTAGTCCATTGAATTTTAATAAATGTGTCAAAACAATTTACTTAGACAATAATTAGCCCTTTAGAAAGAAAGAAGTTTTAACAACTATGAGTTTAAAATCAGACTAATCCTTTGAGAGAATTCTAGTCTGAATTCTCTTGTGTGTGATCTGTGCTTATGTGGCTATCTGTATGCCTGGTTCCTCGGGCTCCATATGAGTTTTAACATAAGATTTTTGTCTCTGAAAAACAAAAAGAAAAAGAAAAAGAAAAAGAAAAAGAAAAAGAAAAAGAAAAACGGTACCACTGGGATTTGGTATAGACTGTGTTCACGCTGTAGATCGTTTTGTGCAATTAATGCGATATTTGGTTACTATGACTCTTTTTCACCTGGTGTTTTGTAGTTTTCAATGCACAGGTCTTATGTTACCTTGGTTTAGAATTTTTACACTACTGTAAATAGAATTTTAAAATTTGATTGTTCTTTGTTAGTATTTAAAACACAGTTCAATTTCGTGTACTGGTTTTGCAAATTTGGGGTGTGTGTGTGTGTGTGTGTGTGTGTGTGTGAGAGAGAGAGAGAGAGAGAGAGAGAGAGAGAGAGAGAGAGAGAACATAATAATTGGGAATATCTTCAAATAAGACCATGTAGTTTTTCAAAGGGATAATTCTACTGTCCAATTTGAATCCATGTTCTTTCTTTTCATCTGACAGGGCATTGGCGATGGTGGTTAAGAGTGCTGAGAGTGGCCATCTTTGTCTTCTGCTCATAGTGGGGCAGCTGCCAGCCATTCTCTATTGATCATGTTGTTTAGGGGCTAGTTAGGGAATAGTCTCTCTATCATTAGTTTTTTGATTCTTTTTATTTTTTTAAATCATGCAAAGTTGTAAAATTTTGTCAGTTCTTCTATTCATTAGTATGTTGCTCCTGTTCTCCCTTCTGCAGTGGAAGAAGCTGGCCAAGACTACATACATTTATACTATGGGATACAAGCTCTCTCTTCCACTTCCTCTTGTTCTTTACTCGACCTGGGGAGAGGATAATCATACTGCGTCTACCCATGTGTATCTGCTTGTGGGGTTTCTTCATCCACAGAAAAACTACTAGCTTCATCTAGAGGAAGAAGATCCTGGGGTGATGCCATTTGATTCTATTTTATACAAGGCAACTTTCCAGGCTTTCTTAAAAGTACAAAACTTAAAAAAAAAAGATTTATTTATGTTCTGTGTAATGTCTGTGTGTTTAATAGAGGAGGGTAAAGCATGTGCACCGGAGTGCAGTACCTAGGAGACTGAGGCAGTAGATCCTCTAGAGCTGTGAGCTGCCTGATGTGACTGTTAGAAATTGAATTTAGACCCTCTACAAGAGCAAACTGTACTCTTAACTACTAATCCATCTCTCTAGACAATAATATAAAACCCTTAAGCAACCTCAGATGATGCGCCTCTCCCAGAACAAACAGAAGAAACACGTGCTTGCCATTTACCTCTGTGTGCACAACATCACATGATATATCAGTTCACTCAATTGTTGTCCTGCAAGCATGAGGCATTCTGTTTATGGCACAATTTACTATAATTATGTGAGTGTTTTTATTTTTCTATTTTTTGCCTCAGAGTTTTAAGTACAATGGTAGAGCACACATGCTTTAACAAGGAGAAAGTACTAAAATATTCTTGCTGTGAAATTTTATTCAAATAAAATATATTCTAGAGGTTGCCTTTAAAATATATTAAATTACAGGCCATGGAGAATTCTTCTGTTCAAATGCTTTCTATATTTACTTACCTGTTAAATTAAAACAGGGCACTTCCTTTGGAAGTGCTTTCATGGAAAATATGGAAGAACATTTACAAAGGCAATTGTTTTGGCTATTTTTGTGAGAAATACATCTTTTCAGATATTTAATTATACATTTACTTAAATGATGCATACTTAATTGACATTTGAGATCATATACTGAAATTTTCTATATCAATGCAACCTAAGTATCTAGCTAAACATGATGAAACTTTAGAACAATGGCAAAGTTTATTAAAACAGAGAATCTAGAAGTTAGGCTAAAATGAAGTTAGGGAAACCAATATGTATTTTTATGTCAAAATTATTTTTATTCACAATAAAACAGGGAAACTGTCTTCTTTGAATATTCAAAAAGGTGTTCTCTAAATACTAAGATTTGTACAAGAGCTTGCAGCCTATGGTCCTTACGTCACAATTGTCTCATAATCTGGAAAGACCTGAATGGAAACAAGGTTTTACATGCATGCTCTGTGAACCTAATCTGACAATTCCTTCATGAACACTGTGGTTTCACCAGTTGGAATTCTCCGATATAAATTACTGAGGACAGATTTGGCACTTGTTGATTGTCCGTGTGGAAATCTGCAGGAATCTCTACAAAAGCATACTCTAAGAAAGAAAACAATCCCCAGGCATGCAGTAATTACTCCTTGTGGGGCCATGTATCTTTTCAGAGATGTCCTTGCAATTTAAATTCAACCTTGCTTCTGATAATGTTATAAATTTCAATGATGGGAGTACTACTTGAAACGTTGACTCTCAAGGCAAAATAATAACTTCATGGTTTACCATTGCCTCCACAGTGCCTCAAATATCTTTGAAAGTCCAGCACACTTAAGAAACCATCTCTCAAAAATCACTACGTGTAGTCTAAGTCACCTAAGAAACTCTTTGCCTTAAGGGTCAGGCACAAAGCAGAAAGACAGGGACAACAAATACAGGTTAGACATGGTGAAAATAGAAATGCTAGCTTCCTGCCCAAATTCATCATTCTACTGTGGAGGGAGGGGGTGAGTGTGTTTGTTTACAGAGTACCTGGTCATCTTGCTTCCCAGATTGCCAGTGACTCATTGTTTGCTGATGGAGAGAGGCAGAGACTTCCTGTCTTCTGCAATAAACTCAGTACTATCCACATGGGGACAGCTGTTCACTGCTCATCTCTTGTATAGTCTTCTGGAAACTGTCCTCCAGATAGATTATTCCTAAAGGCCCTTCCTTTCATCTCTTGTGAAGCTCATGCTATCTGTATAACCTTGAATGAATTTCTGAACCTGAGCTTTTTATTTGTATAGAGAACTGATAGGATTGTGACAACACACACAGTGCTTTAGATAAGATATAAGAAAGTTCTCAATATAAGGTGGGGTTATGTAAATAGTATGGATTTACATAATATCTATTGTATGGATATTATTCTTCAGAGCAGGTTCAGGCCCACAGCCAACTGAATGGCAGGTACTAAGATAGTACACACTCCACATACTTGTCCCGCCCCCTTACCAGTATCCCCACTACAGTGGTGTACTTGTTATAGTTGATGAGCCCACAAGCATACTGGTGTCGCCACCTAGGTCCCAGTTTGCACTAAGGGTTACTCTTGGCACAACATTCTATAGACTTGGAAAATGTGCATTGAGATGTACCCACCACTAACATGCCATGTAGCACCTTCATCAACACACCAGCTTCATACCATACAAACCTACACTTTACACCTATCTGTCTCGTGACCCTTGTCTCTGATTGCTGGTCTTTTCACTGTCTGCAGTGGTTTACATTTTCCAGAATGTCATATACACCGAGTAAGACAGTCTTGCACTTCCTCAGATCAGCTTTTTCCACTTAGCATGCATTTAAGTTTCTACCATTTCTTTTCACAGCTTAAGAGCTGAGTTGATTTTTTTTTGACATTGAACAATATGCCTTTGTCTGGTTATATTATTTTTAGTGTTATTATTTTTCATAGTTGTACTAGTTCTTAGAAAGAAGGACCCTGAAGGAACTAGCTAACTCCCCCTCCCCTCTCTCTCTCTCTCACACACACACACACACACACAGGTGGGGGAGATAACTGTGCAGTAAGAAGGGAAGCAATCATTTTATTCACTGCTATTATGCAAATGATTGCCTAAATAGCTAGGACAGTCTGCTAAGACAGGCAGAGAATATAGGACAATACATGACCAGGAGCACATGGTTACTATGGAGAACACAATTGTAGGGAGGGAGAAGTGGGGCTAACTGGTAGGCCCCGGGATGGTAAGGTGGGCATGGTGATTTGAGTAGTAATGGCCTCCATTGAATGCTTGGTCCTATGGAGTGGCACTATTAGGAGCTGTAGCCTTGTTGAAGTAACTGTGGCCTTGTTGGTGAAAATAGGTCATTGGAGGTGGCCTTTGAGGTCTCAGAAGCTCAAGTCCAGCCAGTGTGTCTCAGTCTTCTCTCCCACTGCCTGTGGATCAAGATGTAGAACTCTCAGCTCCTTCTCCAGCACCATGTCTGCCTGCATGCCACCATGCTTACTGCCGTGATGATAATGAATTAACCTCTGAACTGTAAGCCAGTCCCAATTAAATGTTGTTCTTTATAAGAGGTGCCGTGGTTATGGTTTCTCTTCACAGCAATAAAACCCGAACTAAGACAGTGGGCAGAGAAGACAAGGAGAGAAGTGAGGCAGATTGGTGACAGAGAAACACTAGAATGCAGGGAAATGATCGAAGAACAGAGATGGAGTCATAGTCAAGGAACAGGATCCTGACACGGCAGACAGGTGACTCAGTCATATAGAAAATTTTAATCTCAGTCCAGGGTTTCTATCCTACCTTGATCACCTAGTTCCCGGAAAAAGACACATACACAACTTTTATCATTTACAATAAGCCTTAAACAGCACAAGAGCTGGGCAGATATCTACCCCCTATGCTATTAAAATCTACTTCCTATTGGTAACCCCGAGTTATTACTTACTATGTCTCATGTGGGCTTCTCTTAACTCCAGTTGGCCAGCCCTCAGGACCATGCTTTCTTGACTCCTAACCCATGGTGACTGTTTTTGTTTTCCTCACCTTCTTCTCTCCCTCATGGCTCTCTCTAGACAACGCCCTCTCTCCAGATCTGGAAAGCCTAAATCCACCTATGTCTCTTCTGCTCAGCTATTAGCATCCTTATTTATCAATCAGAAATACCTTGGCGGGAGGTCACAAAGCATCATTTGGGTCTACGTGCAGATTCTCTTGTCTTGGGGGCTTCCACTTATCATTACAACACATAGCAAAAGACTAAACCTCAACACAGCCATTTTCCCCTAACATTCAGGAGCAAAGGGCAGTGTGAAGTGAGAAAGGTAGGAATAGGTAGGACTGCTTTGCTACCATGAAGGGAACAGACAAAGAGGGTGGTTATGGCCTTGCTGCGGTGGCAGAGAGTCCAAGGCCTGAGGAGGAGGCTGAAGGTCCTTCCAAGAGGGAGAAGAGAAACTGTTAGGAGGTTGTTTGCTGGAGATTTTAGCGTGCGGTGATAAATAAGATTTGGTTTCAAATACTTGGAGGTGGAGTTATCCTGACATCAGTTATATTTGCAGAGAGGGGAAAGCAGTGTTAGTCAGGTAATAGAAAGATAGACAGAACACACACACACACACACACACACACTCACACACACACTCACACACATACACACTCACATACACTCACACCCACACTCACACACACTCACACTCACACACACTCACACACTCACACACACTCACACCCACTCACACACTCACTCACACACACTCACACTCACACACACACTCACACACTCACTCACACACTCACACACACTCACACACTCACTCACACACACACACTCACACACACTCACTCACACACTCACACACACACTCTCACACCCACACTCACACACCCACACACTCACACACACACACACACACACACACACACACTCGTCTACCCACAATCCATAACTACACGCTCTGGATCCTCCCAGAAGGGAAGACAGGATGATGATAAACTCTAGTGCTAGGAGGGTGAATGCTATGCTTCTGCTGGCTTGGCATAAAGTGCAAGTGGAAGAGGTCTGGGTTCAGCACACACAACTTAACTTCTTGTCACTTTTTTTCCCTAGTGTGTTCTTCCCCTTCCCAATCCCTAGTGAAAGCTAGCTCAGTGGAAGCAGCTGAGTCCTCTTCCCATCAGGAGAGCATCTCTCTGCTTAGTTTGCTTGGTGATGTATTCAGTCATGGTCCACATGGGTCCATCCCTGAGGGATGACAACCCATTTTGCCTCTGCTGTACCTTTCTCCTTGCCCTAATCCAGATCTCACAGGAAGGTTTCAGTCATAGTGGACTTTCCTGTCCATACACCCTTTTCTATGCACTCCATTAGACTGTAAAGAAATGGACTTGTAGTCAAAGCTACTGTTGGAGTGATCTATACCTGATGTCTATACCTTAACTCATCTCTGAGGTTTCTTTCAGGGGCTTCATCTCCTTTAAAGGCAAAGAGAGAGATCGACAGAGGTCCATAGCTGGAAGCGTCTCTCTTCTGTTTTGCAGCAACTGCCAAGTCTACACAATGATCCGATCACGATGTTCCACCTAAAGAGACATAAGTTGAGCTTGTTAATTTAAGGCAGAGCTCCAGTGGCATTCAACCAGTGCCCAAGCTGTACTATGTCCTCCTTGTCCAGTAAGATGAGATGAAAGAGATGAAGCCATCCTAAGGATGAAAATATGTAGGTAATTTCATAGAAAAGATAAGCAGTTGATCTCTCAGTAGGGTCAGTCTAGGGTGAGCTGTGAGAGCAAAGGGTCAGGAAACTCAACTCTTCTGTTGCTCACCCCACATTGCCTTTTACCTAAAGATCTGGCCTCGCCTCCTTGTGATTATGTCCTATCAGTGGCCTTGTTGACAGCCACCCCAGCTGCCTCCCTCAGTGCCACTGCCTTCCCTCTCTGTGGTGGTTTGAATGAGAAATGTCCCTCCCAGGCCCGCACATTTGAACACTTGGTCCCTTTGCATGGTGCTGTTCAGGAAGGCTCTGGAACATTTAGGAAGTTCAGTTCACTGTGGACAGGCTTTGACACTTTATAGTCTGGCTCCACTTCTTGTTCCCTTTCTTTGCTCCCTGTGTAGATGAACTGTGATCTCCACCTCCTGACTGCCAGGCAGGCTCATAATTTAACCCTACTTCCTTGCTGGACTCTATCTCTCTTAAACTATAAGCAAACTCTTCTTTGCTCTGTGATTTTGTCAGGAAATTTTATTACAGCAACGCAAAAGATATTCTTTCATTCCCCATCTGGGTGGCAGTGTGCACTGGTGAGCCCTGCACACTCAGTTTGGCCTAAAACTGGTTTCCATTGAAACTGAAGGATGCCTTTCTTTGTCCGTTTCCACTGCAAAGATCTTTTATTATCATTTATCTAGCCTAGTGTTGGAGGTACGGAGCTGATGATAGCAAAATGATCGAGTACTCAGTCCACTGGAAGCGGAAGCTGGACACACAATAGTACTTCATTCTCTGCGCTGGTTTCTGCTCGAGTGAAATGCCCAGGGTGAATCCATACTCAGAATATTTTTCAACCCCAACATTTCCCTGAAAGCTGGCTATATCTGAACCGTTAGTAGTCTTAGAACATGTAGTTAACTGAGTTCTCACGACCTGTTGAATTGGAGGAGGTTCTACAGAAACCAAGCCAGACTCTGATGGCTAGCAGGGCCTCTATTCCTTTCCTCAATTCTTTTGGCATGAAAATTTCCCTCTTCATGAAATTGGCTTGGATATGTGGTCCCAATGGCGCTCTCATTTTCCAATAACCTGGAACCTTCAGCCTTTTCTGGGTTAACCACAATCGGTCTAAGCACATACCTACTAAACTTGGGAGCTATTTGTTGAATTCAATCCAATTTAGATTTGGGACAAGACAGTATGCTCTTCCTCCCTGGAATTTGCCCTCAAGGGAGACTGGGCAAATTGTCAAGGACAGATGTCTCCCTTCCTGTGTTCCTTTCACTCCCCCATCCCGAGAACATTCTCTGTCCTCCCCTATGGCTCCCTATCTCCCTCTACCTCTCAGAAATTGGCTACCTCCTACCTGTTCTTGGCACCCTAGTCTAAGACACTCTCCATTTGTTTCTTCAAACTCCACAGGCTCCGAGCTCACCCCTATGTGGTCCTGCCAACATTAAGGGAAGCCAAGGTCACAAAGCTGAGCCCAGTGCCCAGCATCCAAACTTTGGCTCAATGGTCCTTTACTAATTTGTAGTTTATTCCCAGGATCTCAGGGAATTCCACTTTCTGTGTTGCCCATCCTGCATCTGTTCTTCTGCTAGCCTAAACTGAGACAGACATGGGGATCCTGAATTTGGTTCCTTTTTCCTCCTCATTCATGGACACATGCTTGAGCTTCTCTGGGGACATAGAAGTAAAGTCCTT
This sequence comes from Rhynchomys soricoides, assembly GCA_019843965.1. NCBI lineage: Eukaryota > Metazoa > Chordata > Mammalia > Rodentia > Muridae > Rhynchomys > Rhynchomys soricoides. The sequence goes on along the minus strand of JADRCH010000031.1, from coordinate 20,014,465 downwards.
GACCTCTTAGCTATTCATTGGAATGATAAACAGAAGCTGAAAACAATCTTGCAGGAATCCTTGGTGCCACCAGGATCACTGCTCTACTGGTTGAAAGAATCTGTGTGGTATGCAAAGTACTTTGTCCTTCCTGTTTCATAATTTCAAATCCTCAGAGACTCTTTTTGTTAGTAAGGAGTTCAGCTTGATGGCTGTTTGGCTTCTCTACTAGCATCTCTCTCTCTCTCTCTCTCTCTCTCTCTCTCTCTCTCTCTCTCTCTCCCCTCCCCCCAGAAGCAGGCATGTGCTGGAAAATGGAAAACAAATGATGCAGAAGCATCTTCCAGACTCCCTTTGCCATCTAGGAACTGATCATCTACAGAGGGAGACCAGGCGGGAAGCCTGGCATCTGTCAGGGAGAGCAATGGAGTCATCTTCTCAGCGCCTTGCAGTCTCCAGGCACATTCATGCCTCTCACTTACTACACATGACATCTTGTGAATGAGGAAGTCAAGACTTTGATGTGATTTAAAATAAGAGAAACAGAAAGCTCTTGATGAAAAAGAAGCCTCCCCAGTACCTCTTAGAAACTTTTGGTTTCTGAACAGGTTCTCTGTCTGCCCCCACAAACACCTGCTCAGGTACAGTTTCACAGCAATGCTGTGTGGGGTCAAATATGTTTGCTGACATGGACAGCTAAGTATACTAAAAGCCCAATGGGCTTATAGCTTTCATATTAGACCAGATCAAGACTTTGTGGTGATACCAAGGTGGAAGTTAGTAAAGAGGGAAGGAGCTGAGTGGGCTGAGAGAGGAGGAAGCTAGGGGTTCTTTACTCAGATTCTCTGGAGGTAGCAGAGGATATGGAATGGGCAGCCTTGAAAGCACTGTTGTGGGTTGTTTCTGCCATGGCCTCATGGGTAGTTCAGCATGCATCTGCAAGCTCTTGCAAATGGAAGCTATCAGAATAAAGGTATAGGCAGGGCAGGACAGGGCATGGGTTGATCCTCTTGTATTAATGAGAAGTTTTATCTTCTTTTTTGCCCATTGATCCGCAGAGAGTCATTTGGCACTGAGAAGTGAGCATTCCCTGATTACTGCTGGAAGATGGCAGACAGCCAGTCTGGATGGGGGTCATTCCTAATGAATCCAACTGACACCAAGGAGTGACTTCAGAAGCCCTCGCCACAAGCAGGAAAAAAGAAGGGGAGGGCTCCAGGATCAGTGCTATGTGTTCAAAATTGGAAGCACTGAATCAGAAGGAAGCTGAGTCAATACTGTCTGGTATTTTATTTGTTATTATGTTGAAGTGTTGTTTTATGCCTTGTTGTTGACATTGTTTGTTTGAATGGAACATCTGCTGTGTGCAAGCTACTGTTTCCCACTGAGGTTTTCTTACACTAAGTCTTTTGCATTTGGGCACAGCTGTCTTAAATGGTTACCTGCCTTTATCCCCTCCATTCCCTCTTGCTTTAACTCAGTCTAGGAAGTAAAGGACATAAAGTTTACCTCCAATGTAAAGCTTGCTCCAGGTCCTCATGTATGAACAGACAGGACTTGTCTTCTGGTGCCTAAGGAACCATAACCAGGGTGGCTTGTTCCTAACTTTAGGTTTAAGTGCTACCTAGCAAGTGTCAATCTTCTGCCTCTTGGCTTATCTAAGAGGTAAAAGAGCATCAGCCCCTGAGGCAGATCAACTTTATTTGCTACACAGAAATCTTAGGGCAGAGTTGTCTGACCAGTAGAAAACCAGGAAACGGCCTCTGCTCACTGGGGTCACAAAAATGTCAGTCTCCAAAGTCATTAATCCTTTTCGAGCAGCAGCCATGTGGACAGGGCCTACAATAGAGCTCTTTCTCCCTGGAGTCAGGATGTTTGGAAACTGCAGTTTGATTGTCACTGGATAAATCACCACTGTACTGTGTGGGGTAGAGACCAGAAGGAAAGTGTTGTATCCAGGGTGCCTAACAGTGCAGCTGCCAAAGTTACCCTTGCATAAGCCAGCCCACAGCTATGAGGGGGAAAGAGGACTTTCTTTTTTAAAAAGAAAGAAATATATGTTCAGAACTAAAACCATGACCTTGGTCTGGAAAAGTACCTGAGCCTGGCTGGTGGTGGCATCTGAGGGAAAGTCCCCCTTGAACACTCGGAGCTGTTAATTCACTGGTAAGAATTTCCTCCCAGTTCGGAACTACCACGTACACAGTTCAGGTAGTTCTGCTGGGAAATGTGCTGGGTGTTCACAGCGGGGCCGTCCTGTTTCAGCTGCTTTGTGAGGGCTTGGGGATGGTCACTGCCCCTTTGTTCCTTCAGCCTGGAAAACAGAAAACATAACATCCAAGAGACACTGTTTGTACAGCCCTTATCACAGTCTAGGAGCCAGGGGTGGGGCTGAGAGGTGGGAGAGGGAATGGGGGTGCAGAGAGGATCTGTTATTGGGCTGTGACCTTCAGACTATATCCTTTCTTTTCAGTTCTGCTTGGAGGGAAGAAAAAAACGTCCTCCTGGCTATAGGAAGCATATGATGTAACTGAACACCATGTTCTCATAGGGTCTGCATTTTTGTAAAAATTGGTCAAGGTTGTAAATTCCAGTTTCTGAAGGTTGATTTAAAAAAAAAAAAGACTCTGTGTCAGACAGCTAAAGCCTTTCTTTCTCAGCTGATTGAACTTAGGTGGAGGGAACATAATCTTGCACCATCTGTATCCCAACTAACATCAGCCCAAAGGTATGGCAGCAATCCCAGAACATAACAAAGGGTCTGGATTTCCTATTGTCTAGGACTTCCTGTGGTCCCTTCTATGCTCAGCTACGTAGATACTTTCGTGTTCCAGTGGCCCATGTTACCAAATACTACCAAGCTATACAGGTTTGTGGCCTAGGAGAATGGACTGTGTGCAGGATCTGGGTGTGTGGTAGACTGTTATACTCAGGCCTAGGGGGTTGGTAATTTAGGGAGTTCACACAGTGATGAGACAAATACTGAGATTTCAGATTGTTGTCACTATGCCTCATGCCCTTCCTTACCATTAAAATTGAGAGTCAACTCCTCACTAATGAATCTATCTCCCATTATGCCAGGACCCGGAAAGGATCATTAACTAAAGAATTTAGCACGGAGCCTGGTCAATGGCTGGCCTTGTTCATCTAGTTCAGTCTTGTGTTTGGTAAACTTTTGTTCTTCACGCCTTGTTTATTTGTTTGTGTCTCTTGCAATCTTCAAGTTTTCAGTGTGCCCTATCACTCCAGTCAGTCTCCTCACTTCAAATCCCACCTAAAACAATCTTATAAGTTACCTTACATCGGGATTATGTTCACCTGTTCAGTAGTCTGTCTACTCATGAGGAACACATTCAAAGACAATGCACTCCAGTGCATTCTGAGACCACACACAGAATTGAACCCCATATATACGATGTACCTTTCTGTGCATGTATACCTGTGATAAAACATACTTGAAAAATTAAGGGCAGTAAGATATTAACATCAATAATAATAAATTATAACAAATATAATAAAATGACACCAATGGGGCCTTTCTTTCATATTTTATTATCTACTATATGTTTCATCCATGACTGACCACATGGGAACTGAAACCACAGAAATTTGAAAAACAGACAAAGAGAAACTTGTATATAGTCTATGTTCTCCAAAACCACACAATAAACTCTGGAGTATCGGGATTGATATAATTTAATCTTTTGTTCATAGTTATGGCCAAATATAGTTCTTTACAAATAATAAGGACTTAAAAGAATTTTATTCCTCAATTTGACCCACATGGACACCCAAGGAGCAGGTGGCAATGCCTATTTTCAATGAGAAGGAAGAGGTAAAGTTGTGTGCTCTTGTTAAGTTACAGTAGCAAATAGGACAGGAGGGTCCTGGCTCTCATCCTACACCTAAGACCTCACTCTGGGCTATGACAATCATTGGTAAGCTTAGGGCGTTGTCTAACAGTTGCACCCTGATAACATCATACAGTTAGGTAACCTTATCCACAGGTTTGAACCCACAAATTAAACCAGAAATGAAAACAATTGAAAGAATAGCACATCTTTACCAGACAGTTTGATTTCCTGACTCCCCAAGTAAGACAGCAGCATGCCTCTACTTACACAGAATTCACATGAGATTACATGTCACAGTGCTCTGTTGACAGCTTACAGGAGTATGAGAACAGGTCACATATAAACACCACGCCATTTTGTACAGGGGACTTGCATACCCGTGAACTGAGTGTCTGAGGAGGGTTCTAGATTAAAGCGTTAGCATCTGCTCCTTGCTTGACATGCTCTAGTGGGTCCTGTGCCTGGCAGGCCTCATCTGTCAGCGGTTACAGATGGGCTGCTCGCCAACAAGGGAACAAACACTGTGCCTATTGTTGTCTGTCTCCTGGACACTGTACTCTTATTTGATACAGACTAACAGCACCCTGCCTTTCTTTGGCATCTATGACCCATTATCTTAAAAATAAAAATAAAAATATGGTTATTTAAATCCCTAATGTTCTTCTTAGAGAAAAAAAGCAATGTTCACTCCCCACTGTCATTAACATACATTGTTCTTTAAATTTAATAATTTTATTAGATAACTTTTACCTGTTCTTACTGGTATTTTAATTAAAAGGAGGGTTAATTTTGTATGTGAAATCTTAAGCTTTTGAATATTTTTCAATATTATATTCCTCACATGATTATTTTAGCTTCACAAAAGGGATGATTTTTAAAATGTTGTCATTTATAAGAACAATGTACTTTTATTATAAGTCTGAGTGTTATTTTTGAACTACACATGTATCCACGTTCTGCTCATCCAGTTCCCACTCTCTCCTCTGTGGAATATTCCAACTACATCTGCACACTTATATTTTAGAAAGACCAGGAGAGTTGAACAAAGGAACTGCCACTGCCTGAGTGGTGGTGAAGAGAACAGTCACCTGCAGTTGGCCTGTTGCTTAACTGAGAACAAAATTAATTCTGACATCCATGGAAGAAGGTTGACAGTTACTGAATGTGCAGGCATTTTGGAATGCATCTGTACTTGGCAGCAAACCTCCTGTTTGGGGAGTGTTGATTCTTAAGTAGAAGGAGATCATCCGGGCACTATCAGATACTTAACTCTAGGTTGGACTGAGTTTTTCATTTTGACTTGTAGAGGAAGGTGCTATATAATGTTACTAGGTGAACACAGGAGAATTAAAAACTGGAACACTAACAAAAGATAAGGTTACATCAGTGTTAACAGGTCCATCTACGTAAACTCAGACAGATGCATTGTTCTTTATACAGAATATGATGTGATGTGAAGGCAGGCCTGTGGGGAACAGGTCTTTGTGACACTATGTGGTCCCATAAGCTTCCGAACACATAAACGAATACTGTTTTCAGAGCCTGACAATTTAACCACCACTGTTACATCTTGGACTAGGAAACATCACCCAGTTGTTTCTGGAGCGTGTGTGTGTGTGTGTGTGTGTGTGTGTGTGTGTGTGTCTTTCATAATTCTTGTTCTATGACTCTCATAGATAACAATATCCGTGTATGATAAGATATATCACACAAAATGGAGTAGTATTTGCATATAACCTACACATGTCCATTCATATACTTTAAGTATTCTCTCCAAAATTGCTTATAATATCAGATACAATGCAGACTACATAAAATAGATGCTATATTGTTTAGAAAATAATGACAAGAAAAAAGTTCTGCAATACGTTCTGTACATACATCATTTTTTTGTTTTGTTTGTTTGTTTGTTTGTTTGTTTTGGTTTTTCGAGACAGGGTTTCTCTGTGTAGCCCTGGCTGTCCTGGAACTCACTCTGTAGACCAAGCTGGCCTCAAACTCAGAAATCCACCTGCCTCTGCCTCCCAAGTGCTGGGATTAAAGGCGTGCGCCACTACTGCCCGGCTACATACATCATTTTTTAAAGAATGTTTTCAGTCTGGATATGAATATAGGTCAGTGGTGGAACACAGGCATGATTTACAGGTTCTTGATTCAATACATATTACCAAAAAAGGGGGAGTGAGGAGGAAGACGTTTACTCTTGAGTTGATTAAATCCACAGAAATAGAATTTGTGAATCGGAAAGGTTGACCACCCATGTTTGAGAGAGAGATAGAAATAAAAACAAACCCGCTTTTTCCACAAGGCGAGTAAGATGCCCAAAGGGAAGAAGGCCAAGGGGAAGAAGGTGGCTCTGGCCCCTGCCATCGTCAAGAAATAGGAGGCCACAAAGGTGGTCAATCCTTTGTTTGAGAAAAGGCCCAAGAACTTTGGCATTGGGCAGGACATCCAGCCCAAAAGAGATTTCACACGCTTCATCAAATGGCACCGCTACATAAGGCTGCAGTGGCAAAGAGCCATCCTTTATAAGCGGCTCAAAGTGCCTCCTACCATTAACCAGTTCACCCAGGCCCTGGACAGCAAACAGCTGTTCAGCTGCTTAAGCTTGCCCAAAGTACAAGCCAGAGACCAAGCAAGAGAAGAAGCAAAGGCTATTGGCCCGTGCTGAGAAGAAAGCTGCGGGCAAAGAGGACATCCCAACTAAGAGACCACCTCCGATCAGGAGTCAATATAGTCACCACCTTGGTGGAGAACAAGAAAGCTCAGCTGGTGGTGATTGCCCATGATGTAGACCCCATTGAGCTGGTAGTTTTCTTGCCTGCCTTGTGTTGAAAGATGGGGACGCCCTACTGCATCATCAAGGGAAAGGCCAAGTTGGGGCACCTGGTCCACAGAAAGACATGCACCACCGTTGCCTTCACACAGGTAAACTCGGAAGACATGGGTGCTCTGGCTAAGCTGGTGGAAGCTATTTGGACCAATTATAATGACAGTTATGACAAGATCCACCGCCACTGGGGAGGCAACGTCCTGGGTCCTGAGTCTGTAGCTTGCATTGCCAAGCTGGAAGAGGCAAAGGCTAAAGAACTCTCCACTAACCTGGGTTAAATGTACATTAAGTTTTCTGTACATAAATATAATTACAAAATTAAAAAAGAAATATAAACAAATCCATAACACATACACACACAAACACACACACACACACACACACACACACACACACACACACATATATATATAATCAGGGATGCTAAGCAAGCACTCTATCATTTATCTATCTCCCTAACCCTGGCCACATGTCCAAAATCAGCTGTATTTTTAGAGGGGTAATATAAAGAATGAAACCCATAGCCTAATGCATGATAGACAAAAGTCATACTCCCAACCCAAGGTCATGATTACTTATTTAAGATAAATTAGTAGAAGTGGGATCATTGGTTTTAAAGGCATTAATTGTTTTTAAGGCTCTTGACACATATGGGCCAATTTCTTTTAAAGTTTTTAATTGCCTAAGCAGTCTCATTTCAAGAGTTGGTGAGAATGATTCACATTACCCTTTATAGCACTGAGTCTTATTTATTCATTATTTGCCCATTTTCATTACATAGTATATTATGGTTTTAATTTGCATTTAAAAATACAGTGGCTTCTCTAGGTGTTATATAGAGAATCTTCTTTTACAAATCACATTTGCTTATTTCTCATCTTTGTTGTATTTTATAAGACTTTATCTAACATCCTCCTTTAATAGATTTTAGCATCTGGACCTTTAAAAGCTTCAGTGTTTATTTGTATGTGCTCCATCTGAAAAGATAAATTAGTAGAGAAATAGAGCTAGTGATCTTTCCATAAGCACCGGGCTTAATTTCCTTTCAAATAGCCATTCTTTTCCTTCAAGAATTCCTATTTCTCTGGCTGGATTACCTACAGATGAATTATATAGCTAAGGATAATATCTGAGTATGTAAGGAAGGCCATGAGCCTGTTAGAGAAGTGTGATCTGAAGATAAGGATTCAACCTCCAGTGTCTGATGTACTTGGGTCTGCTACTGGAACTATCAAGGCAAAAACTCAACCCTTGGGGAATGGAAAGAAGGCTCAGCAGTTAAGAGCACTTTCTGTGCTTCCACAGGACCTGAATTTGATTCCCAGCACCCACATGGCATTACAACCAGCTGTAATTCTAGGTCCAGATGATCCAATGCCCTCTTCTGGTATTCATGGGCACCAGGTGCATAGATGGTCCACATACATTCATGTAGACTAAAGAACCCACATATTAAATATAAATAATATAATATAAGATAGATAGATAGATAGATAGATAGATAGGAAAAATCTCAGCCACTGGTTCCCAATCAATAATTTTTAGAGCAATGGAGAAAGAACACTGACTGCCAAACAGCTGGCCTGCTGGGAAATGAATGAATCTCCTGTGAATCAGGTCCAAAGAGTACTTTGGTCTAGATTTTGTTTCCCTCTTTGGTTCACTCCTGAGTGTGTGTGGGGTGATACAATTTCCTTAATTTTCCTACCAGCTCTTTATATAAGTCTTCTTGTGGTTTTGACATCCATTAGTAAAGTCTAACAATGACCTAAGAAACTCATGAGGTCTGCTCCATGAATAAAAGCCAATTAAAATGTTGATGAGCTGCTGAATATGTTAATCATAAAACCCACAGCAGTTCCTACCTGAAGACTGAAGCTCAGGGCATGCCACAGGGGAGATCTTCCTTCTTTCTCAGAGGCTCTTCAGGAAAGGAGTAGGTACCAGAGTTCTGTCACCATGGTATTTGGTGACTGAGAGAGCAAGGGGTTTTTTGAGATGCACGAGATGCAAAGTCAGTAGATAATTATAATTAAGAGATTTGATAATATGGATACTAATATCAAAGAAAGAAAAAAGTGGAAACAGTTTACAAATAAAAAGTGATTTAAACAAACAAGACAAATGCTAATTTAATGCCTTTTAAATCAGGCACATGTCCAAAGACAACAAACAAAACCACAATGTTTCCTGAGCATCATGTCTACAGTTGTTTCAAGCTCAGTCCTAGCCCATTTGATAATACATGTCTTCAGGCAGTCTGTATGGGTCCCAGTGCAAGTTTACACTTTTCTCAATCAAAGTGGGCTTTTCAGCAGGTATGTGTCACATGAACATACACAATACATATACAAAGAATTTCCATGTACTTGCATCGCAGAGCCTCAAGGGAAAACTCAGCAGGAAGTTCCCAAGCGTGAAATCACAACATCAGGTTTAACTTGCTTGTCAAGGATGATTTATTTGTCTTTGAAATCTTGCCCCCAACCTGCCTCTTGCCCAAAGCCCATTCAGGCACCAGTCACTGATTTCAACAACACACAGGACTCCACTCATCTGCAAATTTCCTTTCAGACAACTCTTGGCATCCACAGCCTCCAGATTGGAAGAATCTATGTTTATGGAGCCAATCAGCAGCTCTGTATCTCTTAGGAACATGTTGATGTTCTTTTTCTTGTCACCATTTCCTAGAGAACACAATGTAACAGCTTTTACTCAGCATTCACGTTACATTAAGTTTTGTAAGGCATCTACAGATGATGTTAATTTTACTGAAACGATGCATAGTATAAATGTAAACACCATGCCTTTTTATCAAATAGACTTGAGTATCTATGGACTGTGGCATCTGGAATCGGTTCCTCTAGGTACCTCAAGGTGATAGTATATGTTGGAAAGCAAATGAATGACTAAGGGGTGTTTAAGGTGTCAGCAAGGATAACTGGTCTTCGTCATTGTATCAACTCTAGTGTGTACAAAAATGTGGCAGCTTGAGGAGTTTTCAGAAAGGCAGCTTTTGATTCAGCAGTGATAGGATGCAGCCTGGAACGTGGCATCTTTGAAGGCTCAAAGGATGCTGCTGCTGCTGGGCTACATTTTGAACAGCAGGTCTTCAGGGAACACATCTTTTCCCACTGTTACAGAGTACTAGTACCAGCCCAGATGTATATCTCTTGCTGGTATGGTTATAAAGTGTAGGAAGACCAAAAGCTTCTGAGAAGTGGGACACTTCTATACCAAGATAAAACATGCTACATTATGGGTACTCTCTGTAGAAGAAGTCCATATTTTTAGCAAGAAAAATCCAACCAACAGTGATGGGAGTTTGAATCCGTGAAATTATTCTACTTCTCAGGCTAGTAGACGTATACCACCTTTGACATAAGTTTTCAGGCCCAGTCTCCTGGGCCTTAGGAGAAAAAGTAAAAAAGAATACCTGGCTCTTGCTTACTCTGTTAGTGAGGAATTAGTCCCACAGCCTCTCCAGATGTGAATGAAATGGAAGTGTCTTCTCTGACTGCACAGCTGTCTCCCACCAGAGCCTCGTACAGTATGAGGCAGGCACAGCTGTCCCAACTTTGGTAGAGGACCATGCTTACTCACCGAGTCTCCTATTGTTGCACAGCCATTGCCTTCTTCAGTGTAGACTTTGCCATCTGATTCTGAAGGAGGCTAGCCACTGGAAATAGCACAAATTAGTTCTAAAATGCCATTAGTTATGCAATAAACATTTGGTAGAGTGAATTGTCACTTAAAATAGAACATGGAGCAATGGAGTAATCTACTCAGACACATGAGGGGCCATTCTCTGCTCACTTACAGGGCAACCAAGGGGGAGTTAACAAGTCATGCTTTGCCATGATCCCTGGCTAATGAGACAAGGGGTTGGGTTGGGAGGGGTATGATGATCCTCTTCTGTTATCTTCTGTGTTCTTTCTTATAAAACTCCTGCTAACAAAAGGTGGGGCTTTTGGGTTTATTTTAAAACTTAAGGATATATTTGGGCTGCTCTGTTCTCCAGGTATGATTTCTGCTTGCATTGGCAGCAGAATGGCTTCTGACCTCCCCTTCCCCAAGTTGACTCACCTGCCCCCAGAGATGACCACAGAGCCTATGTTAGTTTTCCCTAGCAACACCAAAATTAATGTCTTCTAAAGTACAAAGTCTTTTTTTATTCAACCCTAATTTGAAAAAAACCCACAAATCTTACAAGTGGAGTGGACTGTTGTACCAATGAGACACCAGCCAATGAAAAAGCAGTTGTTTTCTGGGTCCTTGTGAGCTCCCAAGTGGCCTAAGAGATGAAGAAAAGAAAAGCACAGACTTTCTATTTAGCAAAGAGAATGGGTATCCATCCCACAGGAGCACAGGACAGAGAGCCATTCACTGCATTGTTACTGAGGCTGGAGAAGAAAGCCTCAGTGTTGGTCACCCTATCCTGTTTCCTGTTGGGAATTCCTGCTCAGTGAGCTCATGAACATTCCAGAGAATTTAAATCTCTTACCAAAAATTGAGGGAAGAAAGACAGCTTAATAAAAAGGGTTATAAGCATAAAGGATTTTCTTCTTTTCAGTATTTACCAATCTTTCTCACTTTGCTTCAAAGCAGGCTTTTTGTCATTTAGTAAAACACAGTTACCTTTATCTACTGTAGCTGGTGAACACGGTCACCTGGCAGTTATGGGAATTGATTTAAGATTCATTTTTAAAAGATTTGTTTCTATAATTTAAAAATTATATGTGTCTGTGTGGGGGTTTGTGCATGTGAATGGAGCTGCTCTTAGTGTCCAGAAATGGGTGTTGGATCCCCTGAAACTGGAGTTATATATAGCTGTAGGCCACCTGGTATGGATGATGGGCACTGAACTCTAGTCCTCTTTAAGAGAAGTAGCAAGTGCTCTTAACCACTGAGCCATCTCTCAGGCCCCCTAAGGATTCCTCTTCTGACTTCCAAGGATCATAGTGGCAGTGTCCCAAATGTTAAAATAGTATGGTCTTAGTTACTTAGTAAAATAGTATTTATTGTCTTAGAATTTCTCAGAAGTGGTCCTGGAGATGAACCAGCACCAGATTTTCACAGCACAAGATTTTATGGAGGGATGACAAAGCTACTATATCAAGAGAAAACACTGGAAAGTAGCCTACAAGTCCCACAGGGAGCTCTGGACAGTGAGACCCAAAGATGTTGCAAGCAGGGGTAGTGGAGCTCCTATATTTCCATATTCATGGCTGCCAGCCATTGTGTAGGAGCGTTCACCTCTGGACAGCCTTTGGGGTAAGGGGTTTCCAATGGTAAGCATGAGCACGTACAGTACCTACCATAATGCTAGTTTATCATGAGGAAGAGCATGTCTCAGTATCCTTTTCCCATAGTATTCTGAGACCTAGTAGGTAGTGAGGCCATTTGTTCAGTATTCATTCTTTCTCTTATCTATTTTCTTATAACTTTTATTTACCTGCGTCTCAGTTCAGGAATAAAAAGAAATGAAATAGCTTTCATTTTACGTGTATCCCTCCAAACTGCCATTATAGGCTCAGCAGCCTCTTCATTAGGGAGAGAAGAAGATTGTTGGGAAGCCATAGGTGGCAGAAGCCATAGGTGGCAGAAGCCCTAGGTGGCAGAAGCCATAGGTGGCAGAAGCCATAGGTGGCATGCAGACTCAAGAGGACCTAAATGTGTACAGTCTCAAAGTTCCTCAGCTCTCATTCCTCATCCCCAGGCAGCTGCACATCATGCAGGTGGCTTCACTTACTGTATTAGTATCTCTAAGAGATATCCAAGCTAGAGTCAAAGAAGAGAAGCAGCAGAGACATGGGACTTTTAGGGGATTGCCACACTGGAGTTGAAACATCTGTCCAGGGGTAATGGCTGCTTCAGTTGTCCTAGAATTCAGGGCTAAGACTCTGCAGTTTTACAGATTTTCACATGGTCTGCGGTGGGCCCATGTATTGATGGAGACACAGTATTTGACTTTGTTTTGCTCCATGACATGTTAGCTCCATGGTAGTGATTTTAGGGAGTCAGCATTTCTTCCCCAAAACAAAAGGAGAGGTGAGCTATCATCTTGTGTGGAAGATGTGGTGCTACCTGGAGCCCATACATTGAGGTATGCATGTATGGTCTTAGCAATTGTTTTGGTTTAAAATACATACTGAGGCACACCCTGCAATCAGAACATCACCTGTGTTTATAAAAATCTTATTTATTCCCTCCTGGTTGATCTTCATTTAGAAACTCGAAACTATGCAGAACAAAGAAGCATCCTTTCTCCATTCCTGAACACTTGGGCCCTCCTTACAGCCAGGGCACCAGCTGAGCCTAAACAGGTGGTTACCAGTTCCTAGTACACCTCAGGCTAAAGGGCAAAAACCCCAGACAAAGAGAACCAAATGCTCTCTGTTATCCAGGACTCACAGCTTCAGACATCACCAGGCTGGGTCTGAGAACAGAGAAAAGCTCACTCAATTATGCACGATATCCTTCCAGCTTCTGCAAATATTCTATAGTGTGTGCACAGGGCTTTCTGAATGCTATTATTCTGCGGGTGGTGTGACCTACATATTCTGAAACAGAATTCTGCAAAGGGTCTGGGCCAAGCAAAGAGAATTGAATATGAATCTGCCAGTTGCTTCAGTCCCCATCAGATAAGGTCAGAGTGCATGTTAGACCTATTCTGTTGGGCACCAAGTGACACAGAGTCCTTGTTTTCTGTCCTTGTATGATAGTTCTGTGAAAAAGAGGTGCTACGAGCTAATGAAAGTGCTCTGAAGTTCTACTCCATGTTGCCTTGTGTCTATCCAAGAGGCTCTAGAGTGTGTCTTTTCAAATGGTCATCTATTCCTTTAACAATGTCATGTATTACTAACACTTAGGAGAGACAGGAAATTGAAATGGGAGGCGGCCTCATTGTTAGACTGGCTTCATTGCTTTGCAGGTATGAGGACAGAGTTTGGATCCCCAGAACCCATGGAGAAGCACATGATGGTGGCACACAGTTGCAGCAAGATAGGAAGCAGAAATAGGTGGATTCTTGGACATACACAGCAACTAGTCTGGCCTACATGGTAATATTCCAGGCCAATGATAAACTCTATCTCAAAGACCTGAGACCTCACACCCAAGACCTCTGTCTGCTGCATACACACATTCACATCAATGCATACACCCACATAAACATAAATGTGTGCCTGTGCACACACAATTGAAAAGTTAACAAGAGCAACTTCCTTATACCTGTCCCCAGAAGGAAATAAAGTATTCTAGTACCTGAACACCATGTGTACATTCCAAGCCCTCAACTTCCTTTTTGACTTAGGTGACTTTCCTAAACTCTTCTTTAGACATTTATCTCATGTAGCCATTAAACACACACACACACACACACACACACACACACACACACCTTGTTTTTGTGCATATGTGTGTGCTGTGGAGATCAGAGGTTAACCTGTGGGAGTTGATCTGTTCTACCATTATGTGGATCCTGGGGCTCAAACTCAGGTCATCAGCTTCATTGGCAGGATGACCTTTATCCACTGAGCCATCTCTCTGGCTCCTCACATCTTTATGTTCCTATGCAACATACAGTAAATATTTTAAATCTAAATAAGTTAATTGAAATAATATGTTCGTTACGGTGGTGCCAACCTGTAATTCCATTACTGGGGAGACTGAGTCAGGGTTATCATGGATTACAAACGATCATTAACTGTATAGTGAGCTTCCTTCTCGAAACAAAATAAAACCTTAAGTGTTCTTGCCACATATTTGTCCTAAATTTGCTTTTTTGTCTGCCCATTACCTCTTTGGTTTGGGATACTGGTTTCATGCATCCAGGTTAACCCCCACCAGCTATTTTCACTGGCACATAAGACACAACTATGTGAATGTACTGCACATACATACAGTCCTGAATTAGCCATATTTATTTTTCCTGATTTCCCCCCCCTCCCCAACAAACACCATTGCTACTAGCATTCTTGAGTATGTCTTCTATTCTTACATACTTGAGAGTTTCTCTAGGGAATAAATATGCAGAGGAATTGTTGAGCAGAAACATCTTCCATCTCCTGCATGGTGCTGCTAAACTCTACGGTTTCATTCCCACAAGCATTGCCTGGAATACATATTGCTTAGTCCTTATTAGTTCAGGCACCTGCTGGGTTTTGAAACCTGCCTTGTGGATGTCAATGGTGCAACTCTATGATTCTAATTGGACATTTACCCATCGTGCATAAGCACAGTCTTTAATGGAGGTATAAGGTTTGGCCACCACAGGGAAAAGCCACAGCTGACTGATTGTTGCTGACTATCTCACTTAATTGCTGCACATACATGTTTCCAAACTTTCAACATATGTGAACAAACTTCATTAAATATCCCAGAAGAAAAACTCTTTACCAGAATGGCTAATGGCTCTCCTATAGGGTAAATGTGTGAGGATATATATTGCTCAAAATGCTTTAATATGCTTCCTCTTACATGGAGACCACTATTTACTGCAGTTTCTGAGTCTGCTTCCTAGCTTGGACTTCCAGTGATTTAATGTTAAATAATAAACAGTACCAATTAAATAGACAATTATAAATTGTTTAAATTTTCCTGTTATTTTTTTATTGAAGAGAAATACATTTATATGATTAGTAATCATTCATAATTCTTATTCTGCAAATTATTAACATATCTAGGTTGTCTGTTTTTTGCTGTTTATAGAATGAGATAGTTTGAACTTTGGAAATATTACTTATTCTGTCAACAAAACTGTAAGAAAAGTTCCCCAAAAGCAAACAAATGGCTTTGTATGATGGTCTAGGCCACAGTTGAGAGTTAATATCAAGTCACATGGTACCATTAGATGACAATTACATGGATTCAAAGTTTTAGACTCACTTCAGTTTTGATTTTAGTTTGAACCAAGTCACTTGATAATGTTTCTTAATAATGATAGGACTGGCATTAATCAGTTTAATGCTGATGATAAACAGAATTTTGCAAAAGGAACATTTTCTATAAACCCAAGATAAGTCTTTAGCAGAGAAAAATCCCACTGTATTCAAGAGCTGCTTCCAAAGCACTCACATGGGTATTCACAACACAACCTTGAGGTGATGTTCATAATTAAATGTGGTTATAGATGAGCACATAATTCAGGGCTGAGACAATTTCCACTATGATGTACAGCCATAAGCCACTCATTCTAGTTATGAGAAGAGTCATAATACAAGCTGTTAATGAAGCTCATTTGCAAGGGAAATACAGTGTCACTGCAGGCTGAGTTGATTGCTTTCCTTAAATGGGAAAAAGCTTGTCATCTTCTGGGTCTGATAGGAAGGCTTGTAGAGTCTCTCAGGAAGACTATTCCTGGCTCAGAATCGACCTTTCCCCTCTTAACACTGCAGTGAGAAGATTCAGGATATTGACATGACATTTAATAAAATGGCAACAAATTTGCAAACAGCCAAGAATTGTGATAATTGACTGGCTTAAAGTAAAATATTTCAGAATTTTAAAAAATGCCATATAGAAATCAAGAGACCAAAAAGTCCAATAATCTAAACACATGTAAACTTGATTTTTATAATTCATAATGCTTACATTCTATAAAACCACCATCAACACTGTATTAGCAAAAACTGAATACTGCTCCTTGAGGAAATACAGGAAGAGGTTCTTATAAATTCTGATCATAGTTTTGTCAATTAATGGTTCTGTAACTACATGTAATATATGTTTCTTCCTAAAGTGACCTGATTTAATATATATCATTGGTTCATTAATATCTGATTCACAACCAAGAATGTCATGACTCATGCCTATAGAGGGTTTATCTAACATGCAGTTTCTTTGTAAGGTGCATGGCACCTTCTTGTGTGAAGAGACAGTACTTTCAGCACTGTCCTTTGAGGTCACTTAAAACAGTGAGATCAATACCCAAAGACTCAGTGGAAAGAATGATTTAGTGAAGAGGATCATTTTCTACAACTGTTTTTGTTTCTTCAGGTAACTGGTCTGATACCAAGAGTCTTCTATGTAGCTCAGTCTTGTCAGTCTAAGGAATGAATACTCTCATCTTTTATTGTTTACTCTGGAAGGCAGGAGCCTAGTGAACCTAGTCAGTTTTAGGGACTTCCTGCAGTTTGTTTGAGTTGTTAACCTTCCTGCTTAAGGAGCTTCCCTACAGGATGAAGTGTTTCAATCCTACACAACGCTGTTAAAATCAACATTGGAGCCCTATACAAGAATGTTAATGATCCCCAAAAGTGACTGCTTTTCCTGATGCCTTAAACCTCTGTGTAACCACGGGTTTTCCCATCTGTGCCCCAGTCCCTGAAGTAATGATTCTGAGACTTATTATTTATGAATAAATGCCTAGGCCATAAGCTAGGGCTTGTTCCCCGACTAGTTCTAAACTTAACTATCTCTTTTGTTCTATTCTATGAGTGCCACAGGTCTGGTTATCTCTTCTCAGTTTCATGTCTCTGTCTTCTCAGAGACAAATCTTTCTGTTGCCTGGCTGTCTCAGAGTTCCTCTCTCCTTACCAGAACTCCCACCTCCTATTTCCTGCCCCAGCTAATAGGTCATCAGCATTTTATTGACAGGGATGCTTCCATACAGTACGTAAGAGATTCTCTCTATACCTATGAGAAAAAGGACTCTGCAGATGTGACTAAGAATCTTCAAATGGGGACCACTGATGTCAGTAATCTTGGGATAACTGAATGGGCTCTCTATGGTCACAAGTGTCCTTGAAAATAGACAGGCAGGAGAACCAGGATACTGTGTACTGAAGCTTAATGGTTGTAAGCCAAGGAAATCATGTAGTCTTGAGGTGCTAGAAACAGTCTGGAAACATTCTGCCTCAGGCCTCCTCAGGGCTCCATGGCTGTGTTGATGCCTCAGTTTCAGCCATGTGACACCTGTTTCAGACTTCAGACCTCAGGTATAGATTGTTTTAGAACCAAATGCGTGCAAATTTGTTACAACTACAACAAGAGATTGATAAAGGTGTCTTTTGCTAGAGAGGGCAGAATAGAAGAGTGAAAACATCAAATCATCATGATAGACTGGTTCAACCACTAAACCAAAGAAAGGCCAAGGTTTCTGAGAGGGAGCAAGCGAGCTGTTCCCATTACTGAATGGGTTCAAGGTCACTTGTCAGAGATAGCTGGGAAAAGATTTGTTCTTTTGTGTCGGTGGGAGCAGGAACAAAGAAAGAGAATTAGTCTCAAATGTTCTCTCCAAAGCTACCCAAACCTGAGTTTTCATTTTGAATTAAAAAGGACTCTTTTTTTTTTTTTTAATGGTCAAATAACAAATCCTTTATTATAACACGGGGTCAGGTATTTCTTTTGTATTTGGAAGTTGCCAAGGTGGCTTATAATCCTATTTGAATAATGTACAAGGAGCAGAAGGGATTCACCACACAGCTTACCTGTGAACCAGGCTTATTTCCTTTCTTACTAAAGGATTTTCTGTGGTTCCAAAGCAAGCCAACTTGCTCAGGACAATATCATGAACCTCAGAATCCCTCTGTTCTTCTGGCCTCTGCTCAGTCACTGAGGCAGTTGGGCCACAGAGAACTGGGAAGTTCTATGGGCTCTGGAACTACAGGTAATCTCTGTAAAAAGCCAAATCTCAGGTTCACAATCCATGTAGACCAAGTATAACATGATGGTGACCACATGAGCCTCAAACTTCTTGTCTATAAAATATAGGGTAGGGGTAGCATCAGAGAATTCCATACTGTTGAAAGGGCTAAGGAATAAGAAAGCACATCAACAGTGGACCTTCAGCAAGAGTCTAGGACCCTTTTTGGCCCTTTATAGGTCATTTACATGAGGACTTTTTGAGTGTGTGCTCTGTTACTTGTATCTCAGATAGGAAAGGCTTTCCAGTTTGTTTTGTCAACTGGCTTCTTTCATATGTTAATATTTTAAAAGCTATTTATTTATCTACTTACTTTTATATGTGTGCACACTTGTGCCAGGCGGGCATGTGGAGGTTACACAACAACCAGAAGAAGTCAGTTTTCTCTTTCCATCATTTGGGTCCCAGGGATTGAACTCAGGTAGTCAGGTTTGGTGTCAAGCATCTTTATCCACTGAGCCATCCCCCAGGGCCCAGATTTCAATGTTGCTGCTGCTCTTTCCAGTCCTTCCTCTCCTGACACAGTATTTGATTTTAACATTTTGTACCTAAGCTGTGCTGAATATATTCCAGCGTTCCCTCAGGAGGATCTCATGCATTCCCATGACACTGTCCTCCTGGGAGCTGTGGTTGGATGCTGTTTGACAGTGCCCTGAGTTTCACCTGCTCTAATTAAACCTCCATTGTAAAGCCCTGAGAGGATGGAAACATAATCAACTACAGCACCTGGAGGAGAGGCCTTTGGGGAGTGATTTGCATGAGGTAAGGTCACAGTAACGTGAAACAAATTAGGAGACATCACACTGCAGAAGAATGAAAAACTAACAACTTGAAAACCAAATTCCATTTCTTCTCACTTTCCCCAAGTGCTTCTAACTGAAATAGTTATTTCTGCCACTTTCTGGCTGAGGGTTATTGTAGACGTAGGTTCCCATCTACAATCTTACCAAGTCATTTCCCAGCTCTGGGGCATCTGTCACTGTTTTCAACTCTGTTTTCACAAATGAATTGTCTGGTGTGGTAGTTTGAATAGGAGTAGCCTAGGTAAGTTCATATGTATGAAAGCTTTGTCCACAGGTAGTGGAACTGTTTGGGAAAGATTAGGAGGTGCGGTTGTGTTGGAAAAGGTGTGCCATTAGGATGGGCTTTGAGGTTTCAAAATCCTAGGCCAGCCTCACCCTCCCAAGCTTATTGCCTGGGGATCGGGATGGAAAGCCCTTAGACACTGCTACAGTGCTATGTCTGTCTGCTTCCTGCCATGATAATAATGGACACACCCTCTGAAACCGTAAGCAAGTCCCTAATTACATTTTTTTCTTTTATAAGAATTGTCCTGGTCATTGTGTCTCCTCACAGCAATAGAAAATAACTGAGACATCTGGTATGGGTCATGATTTGCCCTGAGTTCTAATCCTTGTGATGTTAGATCTAGAGATTAAATCTAAGGACTTAAGCTTGTGGATTCTCAAGAGGAATGTCACTTGACCTGTTGACAGAAACTGAAATAAAACATTTTTATCACAGTGATGGTGACCCACTTTCTATTACTACCCACCTGTCTACTCAGGAACTAGAGTGGGCCACCACTGTAGAACAGCTGTCCCCATATTGCAATGACACTAGGCAGGAATTCCAAGGTGATGGCTTGCATCTCTCTGCGTACCCCAAGGAAAGCACAGACTTATGCCTCAAGCCCAGACTGTGGTGGTTGACAGAACATGCCTCTAGACCTTCATTCTAAATACATCTGTGTGCTAGTGCCCAGGACTTTTGAACAGTAGTCTGCAGGGCACACAGACTGCAGATGTGACTGAGTGACAAGGAGGGAAGGTTATTATGCTTCAGTGGGAATGAGACTGGAAGTTAGAGACAAGAATGTGGCAAAGATCACAGTTTCAGAGTGTTTGTCCATTATCATCATGACAGAGCCAGATAAATTGCAATTTGAAGAATTACACAGATGTTGCTGGCTCTGGAGACAATGCAAAGGCCTAAGTCAAAGACTGTTAGTGGCCTCTAGGAGTTAGAAAAAAAAAAAGACAGGAATGGGGTTTCCCCTGTAATCTCCACGAAGAACTGCCAATAGCTTGGTCTTAGCCTAGTGAGATGTACACCGGAAAGCCAACCCATGCCCCTGTGTTGTATCAAGATGCCAAGTTCACATGACCATCACAGTAGCAACAGGGAATGGAGTTTTCTAGAGAGAGCTGTAGCTACAGGTAATTCCAGTTCTACAGCTGGCTTTGGTTTGGCTTATTGGGCCTTTTGGTGTTTCAATCAAAACCTGAACTTCTTGGTCATGCTTGTTCACTGCTGAGAGAGCTACCCTTGGAAGCAGAAGGGGCCTACGGGTTAGAGAAGGACATGAAGTCAGTTGTGCTTTTGGATCTGATAGATCTAAAAAGAATTGTTGTCTGAACCTTGGGTTGAGACCCAAGCATGGAAGTTTAGAAGGTGGGAACATTTGCATATGTCATAGGACATAGGGCCCAGTGTCAGGTGTGAGATCCTACCATGTTGGAAAACTAAATGAAGCACACAGAACAGTGGCCCCCAAAGCCAGAATAAGAGGATGCCCTTTGCAGAGAAACATCCTTTTATCTTATAATCCTGCTTGATCAGTGCACAGACCCATTTGGGAAAACTCCTGGCAGCAGGGTGTACATACTTGAGCTCTCCAAGGGTGGTTGCAATGATGAAGCTGGAGCCAGTGAGTGGCCAGGCTTTGCATTATGAACCCTAGGACCTGAAGAATATTGGTCCCTGTAGTCATCAGCTGTCTGTTTATTCTATTATTATTATTATTATTATTATTATTATTATTATTATTATTAAGGACAACATTTAATTGGGGCTGGCTTACAGGTTCAGAGGTTCAGTCCATTATCATCAAGGTGGGAGCATGGAGCATCTAGGCAGGCATGGTACAGGAGGAGCTGAGAGTTCTACGTCTTCATCTGAAGGAATTTAGTGGAAGGAATCTAGTGGAAGACTGGCTTCCAGGAAGCTAGGATGAGGGTCTTAAAGCCCACACCCACAGTGACACACCTACTCCAACAAGGCCACACCTCTTAATAGTGCAAACCATCATGCATGCCAACATCATGGCATGTATTTTCACAGACTGGATAGCTATGATGTCACTAGGCAGTGGGGATTTTTCACTTCATATAATTTTATAGAACCACCACCATCTATGCAGCCTATTGTTCATAAAAAAAACAAAACACTATGCACTACATGACTGTACTGTGTTTCTAAGCCAGCTTGTCAATTAGTAGAGACAAGGGGTGTGGGGGTGCTAGAGGTCCACATCATCTGGTGTCTTCTTCAGCCACTCTCTCTTTTCTAAGACTGATTCTCTCATTGAACCTGGCTGGCCACATGCTCCTGAGAACTGCCTGTCTCCACCCCTCACTGGCAACAATAGGATTGTTGATGTGTACTTCTGAACCCAACTTTTTATATGGTTGCTAGGACTCTAACCCAGGTCTTCGTGCTTGTCTGGTCCTCCAGCTAAACCATCTCTCCAGTCCTAATTCCTCATTCACTCCTTCCAGCCTGGAAACAGGCTGCCATGCTCACTCACTCCTT
>JADRCH010000031.1:19980226-19992548 GCA_019843965.1 Rhynchomys soricoides | reverse complement strand
ACAGGCTGCCATGCTCACTCACTCCTTCCAGCCTGGAAACAGGCTGCTAGGTCATCCTCCAGGCTGCCTTATGCTGAACTTCCTCCCTTTCTTCCTGTTCCCATACAAATACATGTTAAGCTACATACCAGATAGTTTTTCTACACACACACACACACACACACACACGCACGCACGCACGCACGCACACACGCACGCACGCACGTGCATGCATGCACGTGGAGAGAAACCTAGGCACAGTAGCATGCTCTTTTAATCCCAGGGCACAGAAGGCAGAGAGAGAGTGTGTGTGCATGTGTGTGAAGGTCAGAGAACATCTTTGTGCAGTCAGTTTTCTCCTTCCACATTTCTGTGAGCTTTGGGGGTTGAACTCAGGTCACTAGGATTCCATGGCAAGAATTTTTACCTGCAGAGATATATCGCCAGTCCCTAGGGATATTTTCCTTATGCCCACTGGCACTATAAGGCTGTTGCAAAATTACCCCTAAATATAAGGGGGTAAATGGGACTTGTGGGTCATTGAAAAGTGACTTCAGCTTAAAATTGAAATACTTAGCTTCAAGACCCCAAACTCTCATAAGCCCTGCTTTGCCACTCTTGTGGCTGATTAATCTGTCTGTTTGGTCCAATAGAGTGATATATAGGACCAGTCCAAGCCAAGCTGTGCTCCATATAGACTGGATCTCCAAGACTTAAGAAGTCAAAAAGAATGCCAGGTACTCAGTCTTCATATTCATTGCCAGTTGAAGCGATGCGTTTGGGATATATTGAATCAAATACAGGCCAGCCTGCAAACCGATAACAACTGCTTCTTTTCACCATTAAAAACATTTTTGGCCTCCTTTGCAGCCCTGGCTGGCCTAGAACTTGCATGTAGACCAGACTGGCTTTGAACTTCACACCAGTACCACTTGGGTGACTCTTACACTTTACCAAGTTCAGCTGCAGCATGAGGTACATCCTTGGCTATCTCTGGAACAGGTTCTTTATCCTCTCAGAAAACACTTCCCAGAAGATTTCACCTTAGTGATGCTGGTCTCTTCTTAATCATCACTAATTTCTCAGCTCCTGCTAACCAGCATCAATAGTCCCAGTAGTCTTGACACTAAAACCAGAGCCACATGGCCAAAGCTGCTGAGTTCTGCTGCTTGCTGGAGCTGGAACATGGCCCCCTTGTTCTATTACCTTATCTCCTGCTTCCTGTTTTCCCACTCCTTCACTGCCTGGACTTGGTTGTCATAGAACTTCCTCTCTAGACTGACCTTGAACTCAGAGATCTACACAGCTCTGTCTCCTAAGTTTTGGGATCAAAGGCATGTACCACTATGCCTGGGCCTAAGCTTTTCATGGCCCCTATTCCTCAGATCTGGCTCAAAAGCCTGTGTCTTCCAGCCTCAATATCTGGATCACAGTTGTGCTCTTCATTTCTGGATTGTAGTTTATTCCAGATTAAAAGTCCAAATGAAAACAATAACCAAGTCTCTTGGTCAAAAGTTCAGAGGTTCAGTCCATGTCATCAAGGTGGGAGCATGGCATTTTCAGGCAGACATGGCACTGGAGGAGCTGAGAGTTTTACATCTTGTTCTGAAGTCAAACAGAAGACTGGCTGTTTATTCTTTTTTTTTTTTTTGCATATTTTCTTTATTTACATTTCAAATGTTATCCCCTTTCCTGGTTTGCCCCCCTCCCGGAAAACCCCTAACCCATCCTCTCTCCCCCTGCTTCTATGGGGGTGTTCCCCCCACCCACCCATTTCCACCTCCCTGCCCTAGATTCCCCAACACTGGGGCATCTATCCAGCCTTCATAGGACCAAGGACCTCTCCTCCCATTGGCCTAAGGCCATATCTATTATATATGCAGCAGGAGCCACATATACTCCTTGGTTGGTGGCTTAGTCCTTGGGAGCTGGGGGGGGAGGGGGGAGGAAGTTCTGGTTGGTTGGTATTGTTGTTCTTCCTATGGGGTTGCAAAATCCTTCAGCTCCTTTCTCTAACTCCTCCATTGGGGACCCCGTGCTCAGTCCAATGGTAGGCTGCAAGTATCTGCCTCTGTATTTGTAAGGCTCTGGCAGGGCCTTCAGGAGACAGCTATATCAAGCTCCTTTCAGCAAGCACTTCTTGGCATCCATAATAGTGTCAGAGTTTGGTGACTGTATATGGGATGAATTCCCAGGTAGGACAGTCTCTGGATGGCTTTACCTTCAGACTTTGCTCTACATTTTGTCTCCATATTTGCTCCCATAAGTATTTTCTTTCTTTTTCTATGAAGGATCGAAGCATTCACTCTTTGGTCTTCCTTCTTCTTGTGCTTCATGTGGTCTGTAAATTGTATCTTGGGTATTCTGAGCTTTTGGGCTAATATCCACTTATCAGTGAGTGCATACCATGTGTGTTCTTTTGTGATTGGGTTACCTCACTCAGGATATTTTCTACTTCCATCCATTTGGCTAAGAATTTCATGAATTCACCATTTTTAATAGCTGAATAGTACTCCATTGTGTAAATGTACCACATTTTCTGTATCCATTCCTCTGTTGAAGGACATCTGGATTCTTTTCAGCTTCTGGCTATTATAAATAAGGCTGCTGTGAACATAGTAGAGCATGTGTCCTTGTTATATGTTGGGTAATCTTTTGGGTATATGCCCAGGAGTGGTATAGCTGGTCCTATGTTCAGTTTTCTGAAGAACTGACAGACTGAATTCCAGAGTGTTTGTACCAGGTTACAATCCCACCAGCAATGGAGCAGTGCTCCCCATCCTCACCGGCATCTGCTGTCACCTGAGTTTTTGATCTTAGCCATTCTGACTGGTGTGAAGTGGAATCTCAGGGTTGTTTTGATTTGCATTTCCCTGATGACTAAGGATGTTGAACATTTCTTTAGGTGCTTCTTGGCCATTCAATATTCCTCAGTTGAAAATTCTTTGTTTAGCTCTGTACCCCATTTTTAACAGGGGTATTTGATTCTCTGAAGTCTAACTTCTTGAGTTCTTTGTATATATTGGATATTAGCCCTCTATCAGATGTAGGATTGGTACAGATCTTTTCCCAATCTGTTGGTTACTGTTTTGTCCTATTTACAGTGTCCTTTGTCTTACAGAAGCTTTGCAGTTTTATGAGGTCCCATTTGTTGATTCTTGATCATAGAGCATAAGTCATTGGTGTTCAGTTCAGAAACTTTTCCCCTGTGCCCATGTGTTTGAGACTTTTCCCTACTTTGTGCTCTATAAGTTTCAGTGTATCTGGTTTTATGTGAAGGTCCTTGATCCACTTGGACTAGAGCCTTGTACAAGGAGATAAGAATGGGTCAATTTGCATCTTTCTACATGTAGACCACCAGTTGAACCAGCACCATTTGTTGAAAATGTAGTCTTTTTTCCACTGTATGGTTTTGGCTCCTTTGTCAAAGATCAAGTGACCGCAGGTGTGTAGGTTCATTTCTTGGTCTTCAATTCTATTCCATTGATTTACCTGCCTGTCACTGTACCAATACTATGCAGTTTTTATCACCACTGCTCTGTAGTACAGCTTGAGGTCAGGAATGGTGATTCCCCAGAAGTTCTTTTGTTGTTGAGAATAGTTTTTGCTATCACTTTTTGTTATTCCAAATGAATTTGCAAATGGCTCTAACTCTATGAAGAACTGATTTGGAATTTTGGTGGGGATTGCATCGAATCTGTAGATTGCCTTTGGCAAGATGATCGTTTTTTCTATATTAATCCTGCCAATCCATGAGCATGGGAGATCTTTCCATCTTCTGAGATCTTCGATTTCTTTCTTCAGGGACTTGAAGGTTCTTGTCATACAACTCTTTCACGTGCTTGGTTAGAGTCACACCAATTGTATGTAATATTATTTGTGACTATTGTGAAGGGTGTCATTTTCCCTATTTTCTTTTTCAGCCTGCTTATCTTTTGAGTAGCGGAAGGCTACTTATTTGTTTGAGTTAATTTTATATCCAGCCACTTTGCTTAAGTTGTTTATCAGCTGTAGCAGTTCTCTGGTGGAATCTTTGGGGTCCCTTAAGTATACCATCATATCATGCACAAATAGTGATATTTTAACTTCTTCCTTTCCAATTTGTATCCCTTTGACCTCCTTCTGTTTTCTAATTGCTCTAGCTAGAACTTCAAGTACTATATTGAATAGATAGGGAGAGAGAGGGCAGCCTTGCCTAGTCCCTGATTTTAGTGGGCTTGTTTCAAGTTTCTCTCCATCTAATTTGATGTTGGTTACTGGTTTGCTGTATATTGCTTTTACTATGTTTAGGTATGTTTTGTGAATTTCTGATCTTTCCAAGACTTTTACCATGAAGGGATGTTGAATTTTGTCAAATGCTTTTTCAGCATCTAGTGAAATGATCATGCGGGTTTTTTTCTTTGAGTTTGTTTATGTAGTGGAATAAATTGATGGATTTCCGAGTATTGAACCATCCCTTCATCCCTGAGATGAAGCCTACTTGATCATGGTGAATGATCGTTTTGATGTGTTCTTGGATTCGGTTTGTGAGAATTTTATTATTTTTGCATCGATATTCATAAGGGAAATTGGTCTGAAGTTTTCTTTTATTGTTGGGTCTTGGTGAGTTTTGGTATCAGTGTAACTGTGGCCTCATAGAATGAAGTGGGTAGTGTTCCTTCAGTTTCTATTTTGTGGAATAGATTGAAGAGTATTGGTATTAGGTCTTCTTTGAAGGTCTGATAGAATTCTGCACTGAACCCATCTGGTCCTGGTCTTTTGTTGGTTGGGAGACTTTTAATGATTGATTCTATTTCTTTAAGGGTTATGGGACTGTTTAGATGGTTGATTTGATCCTGACTTAACTTTGGTATTTGGTATCTGTCTAGAAATGTGTCCATTTCATCCAGATTTTACAATTTTGTTGCCTATAGGCTTTTGTAGTAGGATCTGATGATTTTTTGAATTTCCTCATAGTCTGTTGTTATATCTCCCTTTTTATTTCTAATTTTATTAATTTGCATACTGTCTCTGTGCCCTCTTGTTAGTCTGGCTAAGGGTTTGTCTATCTTGTTGATTTTCTCAAAGAACCAGCTCCTGGTTTTGTTGATTCTTTGTATAGTTCTTTTAGTTTCTACTTGGTTGATTTCAGCCCATAATTTGATTATTTCCTGCCTTCTACTCCTCTTGGGTGTATTAGCTTCTTTTTGTTCTAGAGCTTTCAGGTGTGCTGTTAAGCTGCCAGTGTATGCTGTCTCCAGTTTCTTTTTGGAGGCACTCAGAGCTATGAGTTTTCCTCTTAACACTGCTTTCATTGTGTCCCATAGGTTTGGGTAAGTTAGACTTTCATTTTCATTAAATTCTAGGAAGTCTTTCTTTCTTCATTCCTTCTTTGACCAAGTTATCATTGAGTAGAGCGTGTTGTTCAGCTTCCATGTCTATGTGGGCTTTCTGTTGCCATTGAAGACCAGCCTTATTCCGTAGTGATCTGTTAGGAGCCATGGGATTATTTCAATCTTCTTATATCTGTTGAGGTTTGTTTTGTGACCGATTATATGATCAGTTTTGGAGAAGGTACCATGAGGTGCTGAGAAGGTATATTCTTTTGATTTAGGATGAAATGTTCTATAGATATCTGCTAAATCCATTTGGTTCATAACTTCTGTTAGTTTCACTGTGTCTCTGTTTAGTTTGTGTTTCTATGATCTGTCCATTGATGAGAGTGGGGTGTTGAAGTCTCCCACTATTATTGTGTGAGGTGCAATGTGTGCTTTGAGCTTTAGTAAAGTTTCTTTTAGGAATGTGGGTGCCCTTGCATTTGAATCATAGACGTTCAGATTGAGGGTTCTTCTTGGAAGATTTTTCCTTTGACCAGTATGTAGTGTCCTTCCTTATCTTTTTGATAACTTTTGATTGAAATTTGATTTTATTTGATATTAGAATGGCTACTGCAGCTTGTCTCTTGGGACCATTTGCTTGGAAAATTGGTTTCCAACCTTTTACTCTGAGGTAGTGTCTGTCTTTGTCACTGACATGCGTTTCCTGTATGCAGCAAATTGCTGGGACCTGTTTACATATCCAGTCTGTTTTATTGGGAATTGAATCCATAGATATTAAGAGATATTAAGGAAAAGTGATTGTTACTTCCTGTTATTTTTGTTGTTAGAAGTGGAATTATGTTTGTGTGACTATCTTCTTTTGGGTTTGTTGACAGATTACTTTCTTGCTTTTTCTAGGGTGAATTTTCCCTGCTTGTGATGGTGTTTTCCATCTATTATCCTTTGTAGGGCTGGATTTGTGGAAAGATATTATGTAAATTTGGTTTTGTCATGCAATAGCTTGTTTTCTCCGTCTATGGTAATTTAGAGTTTTACTGGGTGATAGGTCCCAGCTGCAGTTCTCAGACATGGGGTTGGGGGGAGGGGTGTTCTTACCAACTGCTGAGTGCAGCTCTAGGATGGGTCAGAGCATGGTGTCTTCACAGGAGCAGACAACTAGGAGTCTGCCCCAGCAGAAGGGACCAGGTGGGAGGATCAGAAGGGGAGTGGTCTGTCCGTTTATTCTTTATGTATTTCATTTGTATAAAAATTTCTGTGGCTAAAGCAATTCTGCAAAATGTTCTCCAGGCACACAGCAGAAGTGATGAGGACACAGGAGGAAAGATACATTTATCCTGTGAGCACAACTGAATGTCTGCAGATACTATGCACAACATTAAGTGAAGAAATGCCCAGTTCCCTCCTACAAGAAGCCATCTCACCCTGAATACTGTGAGTGAATAGCTTTGTAAGTGAGGCTTAGCACCTGTAGTTGTGAACCACTAAGACAGCATGAGCCATTCCAACAAGGGATGACATGTCACAGCAAAAAGCCGTGGCTCCAAGGAAAAAAACCAATATGGACTGACTGTACAGAAAGGCAGAAGAGAAAGTTTCCTGTGGTGGAGGCTTGTGTGGTCCAGAGTAACTCAGATGGGATCATGTGCTGCTCCGTGTGCTGCTACTGATAGTGATGGCTCATAAGAAAATGAGACATAAAAAAGAAAGTCTTGTAGACTAGTCTAAGAGCATCAGCCTGGTAGGCTGGCTGCTCAAGCTAAAAAGCACATAATGCTTCTGGCATGCATCTGCCAGGTCCCACCTTCTCTGTATAGCCTTTGCTTTGGGTCACTGACCCTGTTGCTCAGGAGTTCTACTGCACTAGCAAATGAGGATGAAAATAGTCTCACAACTAAGCAAAGAATGGGAGGAGCACCCAGGAGAGTAGACAACCATCACCTTCTCCACCGTCTAAACCCAGAGCAAATGAATACATGAGGCCACTCATAAATAAAGCAGGTATATCTGGGAGGAGAAGGCCCTTGGAGCCCCCACCAGTCTGAGCCTCGGGTTTTTGTTTTATTATGACTTAAAGGGAATTTATTAAATTAGCTTACAGACTGCCGTCTGGGAAGTGAAACCATGGTTTTCTCATCCTGAAATGCTGAGAATCCAGTTATTGTTCAGTCAACAAGGCTGGATATCTCACAGTCCCAATCCAGTGCTAGAGTTCTGAAGGATTCCTGGAGAGCCCCTGGCTTTCAGTCTACATTGGAACCTTGAAAAATTTGATTCTAGTACCAGAAAGGAATGCAGCAGCAATAGGATAGATGAACTTGCAAGAAGCATGAGTGAAGGTAAGCAGGCAAAAGAAGTGGTTTCCATGGTTTGGGGCTTATATACTTTTGAAGTATATGGTCTGTTAAGAAACTAAGGCCTGGGCTCAGATGCAGTCCTTCTAAACAAGACCAAGAAGATAAAGAAGCAGTTTGGGTAATCCATATGAGGCAAGCCATTTGAGTTCCTGCCCTAATTTCCTTCAATGATGGTGATAGTGATGTAAAAGAATAGGAAAAATTAACCCTTTCCATGCCAAGTTGCTTTTGGTCATGGTGTTTCATCACTACAGTAGTAATTCTAACCATGACATCATTATACAGGATAGCTGCATCGTTAACAGACCATCATCCTGCCTCCCCATGAATTCTAGAATTAGAAGGTTTGGCCAGTTTAAAAACAAATGCTCACTCATCCCTTCCTTCCTTGCTTCTGTGAGGGGAAGTTTCCTAGCAAGCAAAGCCACACAGACAAGCTATATTCTGAGACCCAGCTTTTAAAGTCATTTGGAGTTGTAGTCCCACAGGACCCCAGCTCTTGAGTATAGTGCCTGAAATCATTTGTACAAATGCCAAAGTATATCCGAGGTCTGAAGGCTTCTTAGGTCTAGTCTTTATCAGGACTCCAGATTAGGGTTGGGGTGAGGGTCAGACAAGCCAGAACTCCCCTCCAGGAAGTTCCTATAGACATAAAAACGTGACAGGCAAAGAAGATCGTCGTTGTGACTGACAGGTATACATAGAAATAGAAAGTGAACCAAAATATAGTTTTCAAAAATGTACATTTAGTTATAGGGCTGGGGGAATTGCTCAGTGCAGTGGATAAAGTGTTTGCTGTGCAAGCATGAGGACCTGAGTTCAAATCCCCGCAACCCACATAAAAGTCAGGCATCATAGCATGTATCAGTAAATCCAGAAATCCTATAGTTAGAGGGGAGGTAAATGATGTATTTATAAAAATATAAAGAGATATATCTTATGGAGGTATCGGAAGGTAGAGAGGTGTGGGGGAAGGGTGTGCCTTAGCAGGCCAAAGCCCAGGCATCCCTTCCCCCTGAGGGACCAGCCACATTCGAAGGTATAGTATAGAATAGAGTTTATTCAGGGCATGGGGAAGGGAACTAAGAGGGTAGTAGAGGCAGAGAAAGGCAGAGAGAGGGAGAGAGAAGTAAAAGAGTAGAGAGTAGGGAAATGGAGAGGCCGGCCATGACCACATTGGGGGGGGGGGGGGGAAGAGAAAGGGGAGAGGTTAGGGAGAGGCAAGAGCAAAAGATAAGAGAGAGAGGAGGGGCAAGCAGCCCCTTTTATAGTGACCAGACCCACCTGGTTGTTGCCAGGTAACTGTGAGCAGGAGTTTAGACAGAATGCTAACAATAAAGACCAGAGAATCTCCAGGATGCTCACAGGTCAGTGAGCCTGCTGTACATCTGAACAACATCAGACTCTCTCTCTAACAAGGTAGAAGACCAGATTGATATTTGAGGTTTTGCCTTTGACTTCCACACATGTGAAGTCATGGGCTCACATGAACTCATACACATAACATATAAAATACCTATTTACCTAAAACTGAATGGCATGTCTGCCTTGAACCTTTCCAGACTCCAAGAGAGTACATATTACATTATTACTAAAATCTACTGAAGTCCTACAAGTCAAATATGGAAAGCATTCCCTTGCTTTAGAAAGGACCACTTAAATATTCTTTATTCCAATTTTATCAACTGGGATGGAAATGTGAATATCTTTCACTAGTGAGCTTCAGAAATCTTTCAAAAACTCTAAAAATTCTTAAACAATCAATAAATATTTTGAAAACATTTAAATATCTTGGGCTTTTGATTACTTATAGGTTTACCCTGCACTGTTGTCTGTGTGTACCATCTACTTGGCTACAATAATAGGATTTTTCTGTAATATTTTGACACACTGCCTCCCTTTGACTGAGTAACTAGATTGAACCACATTTTGCTACCTGCATTGTCATCTTTTAAAATATTTGAATTATCTTTAAAATGAAAACATTTCCTCATCTTTCATCACCTTCACTTTGAACTTCCCTATCTCCCTTTTTATCTGGGATCCTTTACTTGGGAGACATAAGTGAGAGAATGAACTGATGGTTGGTTCAGACCTAAACCTTTCTTGATTCCCTGAATGATTCCAAACAGCCATTTTGAGACCAACACACAGAGGAAATGCCAGAGGGTGGGGAGAGCGCACAAGCTCAAGTGCAGGTTGAAGAATCTGCAAGGAGCTTGGAGGCCAAGCCCAGCCAAGGGGACAGTGAAGTCACAAATCCTCCCTACTCATCTCCTGTGCTGGCTATTGTGGCTTAGTTCTAATTACTATTCCAGGTGACTCATGCTTGGGCAAGGCCCTTCATTCTTGGTCCCAGCTTCCTCTAAAAAGTGGACTCACTGGCCTTAAAGATGCAGGAATGAATAATGAGAAAATCCTCAACAGCCTATGCAGAGGGCTGTGTAAATTTAAGCCAAACAAATGAAACTAACTCAGAAAACTTTTTTCTGTGAATAAGAAACAATCCCTACAATATTTGGCAAGAAAAGAAGTAGCTTGAGGGAGGCTGGCTGCTATGGTGTTGGTGTGTCTTTTCTTTCTGACCCAAAAGTTATTTTTGGTGTCTTCTGTCTCCAGGGCTGACTTCAACCCTTTTTACAAGGGTTGGACTTGTATTAGCAAATTCCTGCTACTGAAAGCTTATTGTTATTCCATTTTGCTAATTAAAAACGGACAGCTCTGGTTTGTTGCCCTGGGCATTTGTCAGAGGATAGCATCACAAAGTTGCCCTGTGTTATGTGGGTTTGGAAGCAAAGCCCAGGTGTCATTCCTCATCATGCTTCTGGAAGGTTCAGTGTTGCTCTACACAATGTCTTCTTGTCCAAAGGAACAGAGTAGAGAGGTTAAGCTAAGTTCATTAGCTTGCAGAGTGAGGGTCCCATCGATGTGTGAATTTTATTTCTTGCTGTCATTGTGTGTCATGAGAGACACTGGTCTGCATGTTGGCCTGTGACCTATTCTGTTTCTCTCCCTCATTCAGAAAATCTACACACAAGTGTAAAGGTTTAATCAGTCAAATGTAGTACAAAATCAATTATACTCCAGAGTGGACCAAAGTCTTTTTATTTTATACAGTAGTCAAACAGCAAATAAATATCCATTAGTGGGGATGGACAAATGTTTTCCATTCTAACAATTGGTAATTAACAATGCCCCAGCTATCAATAGCCAAATGGATGTGACACAATATGAATATTCTAAGACCATCTCACTGAAGGTTTCGGGCATGGAACATCTCAGCACATAAAGGCTCACATCAGAAGAGCACGGAAGCCTGATTGTTTCGGAGACCAAATAGCAGGCCCTGGCTAGAGGCAGCTAGTCAGGCAGAGGGAAAAGTCATCCAGCCTTGAGATTTGGCCAAATGAAAGCCTGCATCTGTCAGAATGTTTGTATAAATAGGAAGCTTGCATGAATCCATAAATAAAATGAAAGAGAGGAAGCAAGCTTTCCCAGGCATCAGGTCACAGGTCAAGTGGCTCAGCAGCCAGCAGTGTTCACTCACACAGAAACCTGGCCATGTTCCAGACCTCTCCTCTCCTGAACTTCACCCCTGCATGTTTCCAACATCCTTTTTCCAGGCTTAGAAAAAAGCACTTGCAGAAGCAGTTGTTTGTAAGAGTTGATGCTGGGGCACAGAGAGGAGAGAACAGGCTGAAGGCCTGGACAGTGGGTGGAATGATTGGGACAGCATGTTCTTGTCCCAGTGGGAGAAGACTGCATTTCTCAAAAAAGAGGTCTCTATCTCAGAGGGTCTTAGATCCTTAGCCTTGCTTGTAAAAGCTGTGCCACCATCCTGTACTTGCCAAGTCATTGTAGGATGCCCACTTAGTGGAAGAGTGTCTTCACACCATAACAGAGTAGCTACTGTTTTTTTCTGGAACATTTTTTGGGACTATTCAGGGCAGAGGGATGATTTCTTTTAGCTCATCAGCAATGAGGGAGGTTTACAGCTGCCCCATCAGTTACCTCAAAGACCACAGGCACAGATATGACCCTCTGGTCACCCTGGAGTATATGTCTGGTTTTTGTACTTTCTCTCATGTTCCTCATTGGTGGAGCCCAGGCCATCCCTTTCATACTTCAAAAACTGACTTATGATAATTATTAAACTTATAATGATCATTCACTGGCTCCCCAGTCTTCTTTGAAGTTCAGGATTATAATTCCATTTGCCTGACTTGTCCAGAACATCCTATAAATGGCAAGTGAAGGAATGGCTGGTTGGCTGACTGGCCCAGTCTATATCCACTACACAAACATCTTAGAATCTGTTCCTTTTCTAAAGAGCAAATGTCGATGCCTGCTTTGGCTGTAAGTGGTCCAGCGAGGAGCATTTCTGTGCATGTTTTATGTGTCAGTTTTCCATCCCTATAATGAACTATATAATAAAATCAACTTAATAAAGAGCAAATGTTTATTTTGGCTCATGGACCCAGACATTCTATCCTTGCATGGCGGTCTCTGTTGTGCCAGTGGCAGTACAGTCATGGCAGGAGTCACAATGGAGTGAAGCTTCTTACCTTACAGTGGTGAAAGAAGGGGTCGGGAAAGAGAGAAGTATAAAGGAGAGGAGAGGAGGGGAGGGGAAGTGGGAGGGGAGAGGAGAGCAGTGGAGTGGAGGGGAAG